>VDFB02193867.1:529700862-529817623 GCA_007258455.2 Sequoia sempervirens
AGGAGGGACAAAGCTCAGGGACTAGACCCCTTGAATTTGGATCATAGAATATCGATGACTTGAGTGAGGATGGACGAACATCGAGTGAGATAGATGATTTGGAGGAGAGTAATACCATAGACCTTGACATCACTATCGAGCACCATGACCATGTTGCCATTAGAACCCTCACTACTATTGACCTTAACCAATCCAATGATCCTTTACCTCTAATACACCCTAAACTTATTGACTCGGAGTAAACTGAGCCTTTTAATGTACCTATCTTTGTGGAGGGTAAAAGCAAGAAGTTAGGTACATGAAGGGAAATTTTGGGAAAAACAAAAAGTTTCACATGAAACGCGTACATGTTTTCAAAAAATGCATATGCATTACAGATTGGGTACCTGAGTCTAAATCCGAACGCGTATGTGTTTAGATTCAGGAACACAAACCAAAAAATGTGTATGCGTTATGAAACACATACACATTTAGAACGCATACACATTTTGAAACACATACACATTTTGCAAAGGTATTTATTTTTTAAAATTAGTGACTGTGTTTCATTTTTTCTCACATTTTCATCTAAGCCAGAGAAGAAGAGACCAGATTGTGTACGCATTTCAAAGGCCCTGATTGAAGAAAATTTTCACTGCCACCTCCTCCCATTGACACAACCGACCTTAGTGACCTCCAAGTTGGTTGAATTCTACATTTTTTTGGTTTATATCTTGCTTTTTTGTTTTGTAATTAGTATTTAGTTTTTGTTTGTTTAGTTTGTTTTAATTCAATATTTTATAGTTTTTAATTGTGTTTAAAAACCCAAAAACATCAACGAAACAAAGAACATTAAATTGTAAATCAAAAACCACAAAAACTAAACCTAAATTGGACACATTTAACTTAGAAATAAAAACCCTAGAAACCCTAGGTTACAAAATTTACATAGGTCCCTAAAAACTAATTTACATAGGTTAATCCTTGGACCTAAACCCTAAAATGTAAACCTAAAACCCTATTTACCCTAAAATGTAAACCTAAAACCCTAAATTAGGGCTCCTTGGAGGTTTAGATTACATTTTTTATTTGACATAACCTTCTTTGTATGATTTCTACTCTTACTCATGGTTCTTAGTTTATTTAGGGTGGAAGTGATGACAAGTTCAATACTAGGGGCATGCGATATAATAGAAGAGGTAAAATAAGGATGTGTAGTAAGATTTGATGGCATAGCATGTAGGGAGGGATCACATTATAGTCCATAGGTTAGGTACATTTTGGTATGTTGTTGGTGATCCACACAACTACCAATGAAATTCATAATTGACTTATAAAGAGGTACAAACAATCAATGCATAGATCTATATATTAACCAACAAATTGATTTAATTATAATATTTTCACATAATATAAATGATAGCTAATTTTATCTCAAAAAACTTCATGATTGTATAATTTAACTTGAGAAAGTGTACCAGTGAAGTAAAATAATGTACCTCATGTGAAACTATGTGCTTGATTTAATAAGTGTATATATCATGATGCTAGTTGATATGAGCATGTAATCACTCTATATCTTGATGTTATTAGCTTATTTAGTGTATGATATATTCTCTTAAAAAAGCAAAGAAATGAAAGTCATACTTGTTAATCTAGACTATGTGCAATATGGATAGCCAGACACATAAATGTTATAAATCAAATAAATATTAAAATGTGAGGCATGAATAATTTCTACCCATTTCTATTATTTGGATGAGATCCTTTGTGAATTATGTAAGGATTCATTATATTCATATTTGAGCCTTAATTTATAGGATGTTATTCATAAGATCTATAGGTTGTGTAATCTAGTTCCTATTTTAACTCTCATGTGTAGTGGCATTGTTCTAGATTAGGAAAACTAAATGTTGTATTTTCTGTAAACTAGTGTATTAAGGCTAACTTGTAGCATGAACATTTCAATGGAAAATTCAAATTACCTTTTTAAGAAACTTGATAGATGATTCATAAATGCAAGCGAATTCTATAACCAAAGGTTTATTTTCTAATATTATTTATTTATTGAATTGATCAATTAATTCCTCACTTAGTGGTAGTTAGGTTCTTTTTTGAAAACCCATGTGTCTAGAATTTATAAATATGAAGGAAGAGTCGATATGCCATAGAAAATTTTCAAAAAATATATGATTAGAAAAAAAATTGGGTCTAAATCACTTTAGATCATCCAAGAGTGCTTAGAGGGAAATAGGTTCAAAATCCATCTTAACTCAACAACTTAGTTATAATTGAAATCTAAAATTCCTAATTGCTGATATATTGAAGCTATTCCTAGAGTGTCACATATTTTATTCAAAGCACTAAGTTTAGGTGGTAGGGTTTCTCATTTACTTGTAAAAATTTATTCATGTGTCTTCTATATGTTTTCATGTCATCAAATCTCTAAATCTAAACCCTAAACCCTAAAAGCATTCATTTTGTTGTAGGACCTTAAAATGAAATTTGGTTGCCTTATGCAACTCCACCAAATTTTATTCCCTTAAGCCATGGAACATTTTTTTCTAGGAACTCACTAGAAATAGATCTCCTTAAGCCATCCTATCACCCTAAATCATAAATCAATGTCTTAAGGGGTCCTAATATGAAATTTCTTAAGGGGATCAAAGAAGTTCTCAAAATTTGGTGAATAGATCTCAAGCTCATCTTTGTTTATAGATCTCAAGCTCATCTTTGTTTATTTTCTACATTGCAATTAGGTCACTAGCAGATCTATGTGTCCCTTTGAATGTATTCGATTAATTTTTCATTCTTATATTTAGTATTCTTTGAAAACAATGAATGAGATTATAAATTTTAATGTTAGTGTTAAACTTATAATTTCTTCTTAACTACTTTGTCCCACTATAGAGAACTTGTGTCTCTTATCATGAAATTTGAAATTTTATATAAATCAATCTATATCCTTGTATTTAATTAAATTCTATGTCATACTTGATTAATACATCTATTCATAATCAATATACCTTAGCTCTATAGATATACTCTTGAATTGGGAAACAAGAGCTATCTCAATCAACTGTTCCACAAGAAAATATTGATCACTAACTTGCAAGTCCATTATTCCAAGGACCATTCAAACTTCACCCTAAGTTCCCTAAACCATAAACCCTAAACTCTAAAATCTAATCCCTAAACCCTAAAGCATTCATTTTGTCATAGGACCTTAAAATGAAATTTGGTTGCCATAGGTAACTCCACCAAATTTTATTCCCTTAAGCCATGGACCATTTTTTCCTAGGACCTTACTACACATGGATCCCCTCAAGCCATCCTATCATCCTAAATTGTAAATCAATTTCTTAAGGGGGAATGACATTTCTTAAGGAGATCAAAAGAGTTCTCAAAATTTGGTGAATAGAGCTCAAGCTCATCTTTTTTAATATTTTGTACATTGCAATTAGGTCACTAGCATATATCTATGTGTCCCTTTGAATGTCTTCTATTAATTTTTCATTCTTATCCTTAGTATTATTTGAAAATAATGAATGAGATTAAAATATTTAATAAAACCCCATAATTTCATTTCTATCCTTCATATTAACAACTGCACACTGGACTCAATTTAATGTGTGTACATGCTACACATTTTTAATGTTATGTATTTTTTAATGTTATAAATCAAATTGTCTTCAAATGAAATGTATTTTGAATTTGTGCATGTTCAATGTGATTTTTAAATAAATTTCAATTTTTTTGCATTATTTAATTAGTTTGTTGATATATATTTTTTAGTTGTTTAACACATTGCAATTTCCATATCATTGCTCACATGGATCTAGTGTTTAATATAGAGGATTTTATGCCCGATCAAGAAATTCCTATAGATCTCGTACATCCTAATCCACCACATGAACAAAACCCTAGCACACCTCTAGACTCTCCACCACCTAACCCCCACCCCCTCCTATAGTTGATCAAGATCAATTAAGAGAGAATATCTGAGCAAACCTTATTGTCATTCAGGGAAATATAGATCTAATAAAAAATGAGCCTAGAGCCCCTCCCCATCTCACATGATTTGCATCTACAATGCAAACTATTGTCAATTATGTTTGATCTATTGATGTGAACCTAGATAGGTTCCATCAATGGAGAGACTAGAGGAGAAAATTATATGCAAATGGATTGTCATATAAAGAAATCAATGACCTGAAAATTACCAAAAAATCCATGTGCCAATATTTTATTAACCCCCAAATAAACCAACCAATTCCACCCATGAAAAAATGAATTTCAATTTTATGGTGTAGCCACCCCCAGATAGCTGTGCATTTTTGGGATAGATGGTGTATGGTGTTTGATAATCCACCACATGGAAAGTGAGGTAGCCTTATACATTTTGAGAAAGTTATGGGTTGAGTTTGAGTTGGGTAAAACACCCAACTATTTTGATATGAGGTCATTTCAGGGAGTTGGGCATGGCATGCCACAACATAGACTAGGAGCATGTGTCGATCCTTAGCAACATGATCCAAATGCTCTTATTGTTCCTCCCTCTCTTGGTGTTTTTGCTACATTTTAGTAGTAGACCATGTTATCGACATTAGGAGCATTGAGTTCACTTTCAAGACATCTCACTCATCAGACTACACGTGCAGCGACTAAAGTGGCCAATAGAAAGCATGGAGGCTCGAGCTATAGGGATACTCAGACATCCACTTCAAGTGATGCACATGCATCTAGGACGGGGTCATACCTAAATTTACTATATTCTGAGGATTGTCCTACACAGGTATGTTCATCTTTTAAACTTAAATTTAATTCAAGTTTGAAATGTGAAAAATTCAAGTAAATAATAACATCAAATTATATATATAATATTAATTAAATAAGTGTTTGGTGTAGACAGATGATCACATGATGCCTAAAACTCAATATGATAATCATGTGTATATGTTGAGTGTTGTAGATCTGGGCTCACCTTTTGGATAGGTACTTGAACCAATATATATTAAATAATTTGTGTGGATATATCTGATTTAATTTGAATTTTTACACATGTGTGAATTGATATATTATATCTAAATTTAGGGAGGTCATACGATACCTAGTATTGACGAACCACAAGTTACAGTGGTGAGCACTCCTAAGACATAATCAACTTAGGTGCGTGCTTTCAAAAGTTTTTTACGTTTAAATTAAATACACATCATAGATCTAATTTAATTTTTTCATTTACATACACGTGTGAATGATCTATATGAACTTTTGTAAATCTATATGCAGGGATTTCATGAGATACCCATGGTGGGTGCACCTAAGACATCATCGGCATTTATGCATGGGCAATCTCAAGTGTGTGATCATGAGGTCATATCATTTGAGGTTGTAAACTTTACTTTAAATCTCCTATACAATTTTTATGGACCTTTTAAATATATATATATATTCAAGGTTTTCACATATTGTTTGTAGCTTTATATGAATATGTAGGATATAGTAGATCAGGCATTTGCATCTTCTCAAGTGACAGTTATGCTACCCGTTGAAGAAAATGTGTCGGTAGATTCACATAATCATATGGTAATTTATGCATACTAGAAATCATTTTTACTATATTTACTAGGTATTTAATTAAATTTATTTTTATCTAAAAGTTTATATTTTCAAGTTTAAATATATTTAATTATATCAAAATTTCTAAAATAATTTAAATCTAATTTCAAGTTTCTTGTACTCTTTTACAGCATGATGTAGGTACATCTAGTCGACATGGAACAAAGAGGAGACTTGATTTGACTGATCATCATGAAAGTTAGATGGTTTTATATTTTATGGACTATAGATCTCTAGTTTTATTTAAATATATGTGTTGGACTTGACATATAAATTTTATGGACTATCTATCTCTAGTTTTATTTTGAACATGTTATTATCATATTTGTGTTTATTTATATTAGTTGACTTTAATATGATGACTATATATGTAGTCAATCATGAGATCGTGTTATGTTCATTTTCATGATTATATGCACTCATGTATCTATATTTATATTTTATCAAATTTGCAAGTAATACATGTACTATATAAATTCATATCTAGAATCAAATTTCATATATATAATTTATCACATGGTAGGTGAAAAATTAAAACATTCCTTAAATAGTTTAGATCATATTCATAATAAATTATGGCTAGGTAATTTTAACTATTTTTTCCAATTAGATAGCAAATATTTGAATCAATAAACAAAAAAATATCTACTCGTATGTATAAAATGTATAATCTGTACAATTGAATATATAAAATGTGGTAAATACAAGACACGAAATGTATAATCTATAAAATTGGAACAAGATATTTAAAAAGTGACATTGAACAAACATATATAATGTATATTGATGTTTAATACAACTATATAACATGATGAAACATATATATGCATGTAGATACAATTAAAGCTTATCAACTTTTAGGTGAAGACCAAAAATTGATATTTACATAGTCTCTTGATAAAATAATTTTTCAGTTCAACAATCACATGGTAGACCGACTTGATGAGAACCTGCAAAAATAATTAATGTAAGTAACTACAATTTTTATGAGTCATTTAAGTAAAAAAATCATGTGAGAAAAGAACAATATATAGTAAATTCCATACAAATTCAAATGATGTTTTCCATAGGATGGATTAAGGGGACCTAAGAGGATATATAGATTAAAGGGGGTCTCAAGAGAATGCCTTAAGGGGAGTTAAGAGGATGGCTTAAGAGGATTCATCTCATGAACCCTAGGATATGGCTTAACAGGTCCTAAGAGGATGACTTAAGGGGAATTATGAGTGACTTAAGGGATGCAAGATTGTGGATTAAGGGTATGTAAGAGGATATGACTTAAGGGTCCTTTAAGAAGATGGCTTAAGGGGATGCAAGAGGGTGGATTAAGGGGAGTTGATAAAATTAATTAAAGGGATGTAAGAGAGTGGATTAAGGGGATGCAAGAGGGTGGATTAAGTGGAGTTGATAGAATGACTTGAAGGGATGTAAGAGGGTGGATTAAGGGGAGTTGATAAAATGACTTAAAGGGATGTAAGAGAGTGGATTAAGGGGATGAAAGAGGGTGGATTACGAGGAGTTGATAAAATGAATTAAAGGGATGTAAGAGAGTAGATTAAGGGGATGCAAGAATCTCGAAAAATCAAGATCCGAAATAAGTTGATAAAAAAATCGTCCGAATGTAACAAGAATATAAGGGGATCAAAGGGTGATTAATCTAAAAGATAGAATGACTTGAAGGGATGAGATAAAAGGATTAAGGGAGTTGATAGAATCCCTTAAAGGATCGGAAAAGTGGATTAAGGGGTGAGATCATGAGATTACGCGTGGCTTTCAGGCCCTAAGTCATGTCCGAAGGGGAATCTCGAGTGACTTAAGGGATGCAAGAATTGAGTGGACTTAAGGGATGCAAGATTGTGGATTAAGGGGATGTAAGAGGATATGATGTAAGGGTCCTTTAAGAGGATGGCTTAAGGGGATGCAAGAGGGTGGATTAAGGGGAGTTGATAGAATGACTTGAAGGGATGTAAGAGGGTGGATTAAGGGGAGTTGATAGAATGAATTAAGGGGATGCAATAGGATGGATTAATGGTACATAAGAGGATGACTTAAGGGATTTTAAGAGAATGGCTTAAGGGGATATGAAATCAATTATAAACTTTTTATAAAATGATAATGAATTAAATTTAGTTTTATATTTATGCTATCAATTAAATGTATCTAGAACTATATATAGTTACCTGTCTCTAGATTCAAAATCTATTGTAATATATGTGCATCTCCTCTTTTTTTTGTAAACTATCTAATTTTGGGAGACCTGAAACAAAAAATGATATAAAACTTTAATTAGGAAATGATTAAAGATAAATATATATCAGTTAAATATATATACAACTATATATACTTACCAATATTTATTTAATCTATTGTACCATCTGCATCCTCTCTTTTTTTGTAATGCATCTATGATTGTCTCATGATTATCCATTGAAAGTTTCCATAAAAATTTGTTAGCAGGCCTCCCTTGATATCTAACTAGTTTTATATTGGTTACCAAAATCAAATGTGAATAATGTATAATCTTCTCATGTCTTTCATAATCTTCAAATGCAGGCAAGCCATTCTTTCTCATCAAATATTTTCAAATATGAGTGCCAATAACAACCGCTGAACCAATTGGATACTCAAAGTTTTCATCATCCACTCTAGGATGTACCAACTCATGTTTTCTCTCAACACATCTAGACGACCAGTACTTCATCTCCTCTTCATTCCCCTCAGGTGCAACAACAACATACACATGTCCTACAAAAATAAATACAAAATTCAATAAAGAGTGACTTATTGATAGGGAGGTTGGATGAAAGAATCACTATTTCATGCTCTGGGTCTTGCTTGGAAGACTCCTAGGTGTCTTACTTCACCACCTTAACCTTTAGGACCTTCCTCATGTTTAGGTACCCCTGGTTCTCCTGGCCAATCCCACTACCATCACAATTCAACCTACCAAGTCAATCTTGGTGCAATATCTCTAACTCTTCCTTAGCCTTAATCTACCCTAAAGACTAACATTCCCCGAGAACTAAAGCTTGGTTTTGTAAGGGTGTGGAGATGCTTCTACTGACTTAATTCCACCCTGTTAAGGCTTAGAAAGATCCATCTAACTCCATCTTTTCATCGCTTCCACCAAACCCTCATTTAGGGTTAAAAAAAGCTACTAACCTAGGAGCCCCAATTAGGTCTCCACTTCCGAGAAAACAAGTTGTCTCTCCTAACTTTTCCAACTCAGAATCTTTCCTTTGGCTTCTTGGTGCTTATGCCTACCACTTGAATATTTTAAAGGTCTTAACCCTCAACTGGCCATACCCAGGCCTAAACCACAATTTGGCAATAATTAGGTCTTTTAAAGCCATTTTCCTATCCTTCCTACAATTGTTAGAGATTACTAACACCAGACGGTTAGATGCATCTTCCTCCTACATTCAATACCTTATCAAGGCTCATGTCTGCCCTCTCCACACCATGTTTTTCTAGGAGATGAACACCCCTGCAACCCAAGTGCTCTGCACTTCTTGTCTTCCCTAGCCGGACTCTTCTTAGCTTGCCTAGGAGAAGACTCATAGTGATATCCTGACTACTAAAGACTCCTAACCCTACCATATTTACAATCATGGAGTCTAGCCACAATCCCAAAAATCCTGTACACTAGGTACAGTGGAAATGTGAACTAAACCTCCATTTTCCACAGTCTTCCAGTCAGAACAACAACTAAAAGATACAAACTAATTACACAAGATTGCTTGAAATGAATAAACTAGCTACCTACTGTTCCATTGGAAGACAAATGCACTACTTCCTACACGTTACACAATGTCAGGATCACTCTATTAACACACAATTCAAAGCAAAAACAAAAACCAGAAAAAATTACACCAATTTATCACTGTCTTCTCTTGTGTTCATAAGTTTCCAATAATGCAAAATCTTCCAACCTTCTCTCAAGTCGAGGCACCCCCTATATAGGTTAACAAGAGTATTATGCCTCCCCTTGGTTGGACATGTCAGTTACAATGTGGAAAAGTTGCAAAATACACCATTTTGCACTTGTTGCCAATTTCTAGTAAAATGAATTTTTAAACTCATCAGCAAAATGAGTTTCTAAACTCATCCACCCTTTCCACTCCTTAACCTACTAATCACTACTAAGAAATACATACTCTAAAACCTCTAACTCTATCTCAATGGTCAACATGACCTTCATGGTAACACATCAAAAACAAAAATTTATCCTAGACTTCCTATTTGCCTAGTGTTTCCTAGGTGCTCCTGCATCACTTATATTTAATTCACATATAAACATGCATACATACAAAATTCAACTCAATAAATAATGAACCTTCTTGTACAAGATCCAAAACATGATCATAATCATCTGATGCAAACACTTGATTATCTTCAATTGTTGTTCCATGTTGAACATGTGTCCATGTAGGTGTTAAGGCTCTTTGTTGCCATTGTTTGAACCATTCTATATTTTCACATGCCTTCCAATCACCTACAATAAAAAATTGAAAAAATCATGCCAACTCCCTTGTCCATATTGTCCATGTGTTTGTATTCAAACTCTTAAACAAATTCCATTTTTTAGATACATTAATTGTTTCACAATCTTGTTGAGAAAAAATGTCATTTTCTTCAACTAACCAAAAGTAGCATTGAATGGAGGTTGGGGCCCTAGCTCGGTTGGCTAAATCTTTCCTGTTGTAGGAGGTTGGTCATGAGGTCTAGTCTCCCCCACCCCCGTGGTACTGAGGGTGTGTCCCGCCAGCGCTAGTCATGTTAAAAAGTTTACCAAGGCACACTGTAGTTTATAGGGGGTCATGCTATCCGATTCCTACAGTCTAAAAAAAAAAAAAAGCATTGAATTATTGAGCTCTCACTTGTTCTTGTAGATAATTTGGTATTGCACCAATCTATAATTGCATGTGCATCTCTAAATTTCATAGCATCCTCAAATTTTAGTTGCTCTCTAGCAAGAGCTCTTTTCACACATGCACCTGCTCCATCGTGTTCTCCCTTACCATGACTAGCTTCAAAAAAACTCCATATGTGCTAGATATTATTTTCCTTATGAACTCTGCATAACCAATAAAACATTCTAGAATTTTTGAATTGACCCGTGCAATTATCTGACCATATGAGATGTTCTAGCATTTGAATTCCTCTCTCTTTTAAAATTTTATAAAATATATCAAAACAATATTATACAAACTTAGATGAATGTAATCAATTATCACTTACATAAAAATCGTACTCTCTCAAAAAATTTCTATTATATTTTGTACTATCTTCTGCATGTCTATAAACAATGTGAACAAATATAGCTACTTGCATTGAATTATAATATTGTGATTAAATTTCTTCTTATGGAGCAAGAGTATAATTTTCAGAAAAATCAACAATTGACAATATAGTTCCAATTGGGAATGTGTTTTTACATAAACAAAATTGATTATCAAGCCAATGAACATATTGAGAGTGTTGAACATATTTAGGTACAATCTTATCTTTAAATCCATTAATAAAAACATGCACACTAACTTTTCCACAATTAGCTCAACACGTTTTCTATTTTTTTCCATCTTTTAAGGAATACTCAACATTTTTTTTTTACATCCACTAATTGTTGTCTAAATTCAGCTAAACTACTTTCATGCACACATTCTCCTAATAATGAAAAGTTACCACATCTATCGCATTCTCCAAAAATGCATGATTTAAAAAAAAATGAGTTTCCATTTAAAGAGGGTTCGCAAAACAAACCTGCTAAAAAAGATTTGATTCTTTCAAGTGTTATATTAATACCACAAATGTCCTACATAATTTGGTTAGCATGTAGAGTGCATCATATATATCAAAAAATATCATAATAATAACAAAATTGTATGATTCTTACAACAACAAGAGATTCATTGCTTATTAATTCTAACATACCAAGGTTTACAATTTTCAAATGATCTTTGACTTATGCTAATATTCAATGATAAGCTTGAAGCATCTAAATTTTTTTTATATAATTCAATTTGAGTCATATCTAAGAGATGCTTTGGATGAGGTTCATGAATTTTGGAACCCACCCTTAATTTTAAGACATCTCTAATGTTAGGTGATATTCTTGTAATATCATGCCAAAATTTATCAATTAAAGATTTAAATTTATCAATTAAAGATTTAATTTCATTAGTTAATTTCATGTCTAATCTTCGGAGTCTACCACTAAAACTCCAACATTTATTAATAGGATCATTTTCAATACTTTCTCTTCTTTTAGCAACTCTTATCAAAGTTCTAGGATTTACTTTTATACATTTACTAATCTTACTTGACATTCTTTTATTTGAAGTTGCTTTATCAACTAGAGCAGTTGTTATTGCATGACGAGCCACATTCTTATCTTTCGATCGACTTTTCTTACCTATAAAATCAATAGCATTAACAACACTAGCTATGACTTGTTCTACTGAATCATCTTTTTTTTTTTGGTTTTACAAAAACACCTAATTTGTTCATCACTTTTCTCATTTTTGACATTTTCATCAATTGCACCATGAGTTGACATTAGAATCCTAATTTCTTTCTATAAAAAAATATTTTATATATTTTATTTCCATAATTTCTAATTTGTCTCCAAGAAACTTTACCACAAAGGTTATCTAGCACATCTTTTTCAATTGTAAGAACATTTTCACCTTCATCATACAAGGGGTTTCATTTTAATTCACACAAGGGGTTTCATTTTCATTTTCAAATGTAAAAGGGATTTCATTCTCATTTTCATCAATATGAAGGATTTCATTCTCATTTTCATGAATATTAGGGATTTCATTCTCATAAGATATAATTTCATCATTTTTTTGTTTTTGCATTGTTTCAATGCTAAGATTATTGATATCATCAATGGTGTATCCAACTTCATCTAAACAAGCAAGATAAATGTTATAAAAACTTGGGTTTGAACACATACCTAGATAGATTGTTTGAATAGGTGCATTTTCCATATCATTGGGAGGTGGATTTGAAGACATACTCGAAGTTGTTTGCATATCAAATGTTCAAAGTTGAGGTTGAAGGCATAGTTGGGTTTGTCTCCATAATTGCATTTTCTTCCATATTCACCATATCCACATTTGCATCATCTACATTCATTTCATCATTCATGGCTTCCTCATCAACATTCTTGGAACTAGATGCTTCCAAATTTTTCATTTGACAAATATTTTCTCTCCTATCCCTTTGTCTTTTCACCTCCATATCTTTATTTGCTTGAATTTCTTCAGGTGTCATTAACTTTCTACATCTTTTTTTTTGTCTTTTCTTATCACCCATGGTTACCGAACCCTCTTTATGAAAAAAAAAAATTCAAGAAACCTATTTTCAAATTGCCACCTCCTTCAAATATTCAAATTAAACTATATATTATGAAGACCATTTTTTCTATAAACTCTAAAGTACAAAAACATCATGAGTACATCCAAAAAGTATCTTTTTCCAAATCTTCTTGTAAAAAGTTCTTGTACTTGATTCCATTTCAGAAAATTTAACATGCACTTTATCTCTTCCAACAATTTGAATAGAATATGCCCTGCACAAGACAAATTTGTAATTTAAAAAACATAGAAAATGACACTTTTCAGACCATACTGCAGAAAAGGAATGTTGTAGGAAAATAATGTTTTATCAGTATTTTCTAAATTAGGGAAAAACAACTATATCAGAAACACATACGCGTTATGAAACAAATATGCATTATGTTTTAGGAACGCGTACACTTTTTTGTAAAGCACATGTGTTATTTAAAAGTTGAATTCCCACAACATTTCCAGCCTTGGCTTTAGGCTTGGGAAAGGCTTGGCAATCCAAGCCTTAGCCTTTGACCTGTAACTAAAAAACTAAGGTAGATTGAAGAAGAATGTCCAACTTTGACAACATGGTTGATGGAATTTTTTTTTGAATGAATCTATAACACTAAAAAATGATGTCTAATTTCCAAATATATAATTTTTATTAATATTGGATTGTTTTTTCTATTTTTTAATTAATTTCTAAGCAAACTAGTCCTTAAACTTGAAATATCAGGATTTTTTTATTTTTTAATAATTTTTTTTGGTTAAGTTTCTTGTAAATAAAATTATATGGCATCAAAATTTAGACAATTCTCTACATAATGAAAAAAAAGATTCAAAAAATGTTTAGTTTAGGTCCAATTATGATGTCCGTACATGTTGATTTTTAAAATCAACAATTAAGGCCAATAACAATTTAATAAAAAAAAATTCAACCAAAAATTGGGTATGTGCAAGATCATCATGGAAAAAACAAGCCCTTAAGTGGCGAAAATTTTAGAAAATTCAAAATTAGGCAACTTGACGTAAAAATTTGAATAAGTTATCTATATTATTTCAAAAAATATGTAAGAATAGAATCTGTAGAAAATTGAATGTAGTTTCTAAACTACTAGGTTTATTTAGAATAGAAAAAAATATATTTAGTGAAAATTTAAAATTTCAATGTAGTAGTACTTAAATTTCAAGGAAAAAATAAGAAGTAAGTGTCTGTCTAACCACCCTAACTACAATAAAATGATAATATTTTTTTATAATATTTTAGATATAAGTAGAGGACTCATGTCCCAATGTAATGCATATTTTTTTGTAATTTTTTTCCAAGTAAATAATTAATCATGATTTTTTTATTACAAGTTTTAAAATATAGAAAAACTCCTATGTTTGACCACCTTAACTTGGTCAAAACGTCATGAAATTAATTAATTTTTTTAATCCTATAGTACACAAAGCATAGAATGTGACATATTTTTCGGATTTAAAAAATGTGATACCATTTGAAAGCTATAAATGTTTTTCAATGAACCTATTAATGAGGACTTTAGTCGTAATTCAAATAGAAAATGAATAATAATTATTTATTAAATTCAAAGTAAAGCATAATTTATATTGGTGGAAAACTGAGAATATCCTTTAAAAACCCTTTTTGTTTCATCAAATTTGGGTAAAAAATAAGTCGTCAGCCACATGGGCCATCATATCACTTACATATCACCACTTTTTGGCCCATCATGATCCTGCACATACCCAATTACAAAAAAAATTCACATCAAACTTCATGTTGTTAGCTCTCTTTTCTCAAAAGGAATTAGCAAAATACTTTTATTTGGGTCAAAAAATGTTGTCCATACACATGCTTGCTATAGTAAAAAATCAGGGACTTTTAAAAGTGGTTTTTATAGATCCCTATGAAAATTCAATTTCTATAATCTAGGTATTTGAATAATTTACATATTTAGAAACTAGATTCAAAATAATAAATTTCATATTATTGAATTTTTGTAAGATTCATTGTGTAAGTGCCACAAATTTTCAGTCCAAGTGTGACAAATTCTAGAAAATAGAAAAAACACTTCCACTTTTTAAGCTTTTGTGTACCCAACTACTTGCATCAGCCTTGGATGATGCCACCATTGTTAACTTCCTTTGTTCTGATAACCTTGAAACACGTTCCAACCATGAATCTTATAATGAAGCTTTGAGTCAGGGGAGTGTCAGATCTCTCAGCTGCAAAATGGAAAATATGAAAAATAGATCTAATGGTGAAAACCATTTAATGGCAGTGTTAGATCAAGAAAAAATTAAAATAAAGAGCATATTTGATAGTGAAAACCTTTCTGAGGCACTGAAGGATGGGGGATTTGACACTCTTCTTGAACAATATCATGACAGATCATTAGTCTTGGTTGAACCAACACAGTCTATCAACATTGACAAAAAAGAAGAAGTAAAGACTACATCTAGCAGCATTCATGACAGAACATGAAAAGCCCAAGTTCACCAAGTTCTTTGAAGACAGACAAAAAAACTTCACTCAGTCTTACTTTGATATGCCAAGTATAGATCTAGATCTTATAATTCACCACTTATCTCTACAACTTGGAGTGAAACTCGTGAAGCAAAAACTAAGGAAAATGCATCCACATATCACCTTGTTGGTAAAAGTAGAATTGAAGAAATTGTTAGATGCAGGATTTATTAGATTGATTGATTATGTTGATTGGATTTCTAACATTGTACCACTTTCTAAACTAGATGCCAACATTAGGATATGTATTGATTTCAGAGATCTCAACCAGGCATGTCCAAAGGATGATTTTCCTTTTCCCAACATTGACATCATTGTAGACTTGACAACATGACACAACATGTTATCACTAATGGATGGCTTTTCAAGTTACAATCAAATCAAAATAGTGCTAGAAGACCAAGAGAAAACAACTTTCACATTATGGGGCAGATTTTGTTGGAATGTCATGCCTTTTGGGTTAAAGAACATTGGAGCCACTTATCAACGAGCGATGACAACCATCTTCCATGATATGATGCATAAATTTATGGAGGATTATGTGGATGAATTGTTAGCAAAATATTTCACTAGGGAGGGAAATCTTGAAATCCTAGACAAAATATTCACTAGATTAGAGAAGTTCAATGTCGGATTAAACCCAAAGAAATGTGTGTTTGGCATAACATCAACGAAGCTCCTGGGGTACATAGTCTCAGAAAAAGGTATTGAAGTGGATCTAGCATATTAGCCAGCTACAATCTCTAAGGCTTCAGTCTATCTGAAGATTCATCCCTCAATTAGTAGACAAGAGTCGTCCATTTAATCACTTACTACACAAGAATGCTTCCTTCATATGGGATGAAAAATGTGAGGCTGCTTTCAATCAACTGAAACAATACCTGATGTCTCCACCCATATTGGTGCCACCTATAGAAGGAAAACCATTATTACTTTACATAGCAACAACAAATATATTTTTGGGTGCTCTATTAGCATAGGAAGATTTTGCAGGTAAAGAACAGGCTATCTATTATATCAGTAGGACATTAAATGGCTATGAAATCAACTACACCTTCATTGAAAAAGCTTGTTTGGTAGTAGTATTTTCCACTCAACAATTGCGACATTACATGTTGACTCATATTGTTAAACTTGAATAGCAAAGATTGATCTACTAAAGTATTTACTCAACAAAGTTGCACTAATAGGAAGACTAGCCAAATGGGTAATGATATTGAGTGAGTTTGACATCTAGTATGTAGATCAAAGATCCATCAAGGGTTAAGTGATAGTCGGTTAGTTAACTGAAGCATCGCTACAAGATGATCATCCAATGCATAATGAGTTTCCAGATGCAGACGTCCTTACCATGACAGTGCAACAATGGATGTTATATTTTGATGGGTCTTACATGTAACATAGGTTAGGTTCTGGAATATTGTTTGTCACACCTCAAGGACATACCATACCAAAATCTTACATAATAATTTTTCCTTGTACAAATAATGTAGCTAAGTACAAGGCATTAATCATTGGCATCAAATTAGTAGTCGAATGGAAGATCACAGTGTTGCAGGTCTATGTAGATTCACAACTAGTCATTAATTAAGTAAATGACAATTATCATACAAAGGATGATAAGTTGATGCCATATAGAATGGTGGATGATTTCAAAAAGTACTTTGTTGAAATAAAATTTGAGCAGATTCCAAGAGCAGATAACAAAGTTGTTGATGCAATGGTGACAATGGCTTTTCTTCTATAGATACCAGAAAAGAGAAGCTATTATGAGTTCATGGTGGAACAAGTGTTCAATCATGCCTACGATAACCCCAAATCCCAAGTCATATGTCACCTAGTTGACATTGAATCCTCAATTTATGGAAAGATCTATGCCTATTTAAGAGACAATACTCTTCCTCCCGATCTTTCCCAAAACCAAAAATGAAACTTCATTCACCAAGCTACAAGACATACCCTGATTGCTAATGCACTGTATCATCGAGGTCTTGATGGTACTCTCCTTGGTTTTCTAAAATGTAATGAATTTGAGATGGCCTTACATGAGGTTCATGAAGGTATTTATGGAACTCATTCAAGTAGATTAACTCTAGTGAAGAAAATCCTACGTTTGGGGTATTACTGGTCGAATATGGAGGAGTCTTTTCAAATTTTCAAGAAATGCCAAAAGTGTCAAATCCATAACAACCTCATACATGCACCAACATAGGAGCTACAACCCTTCACATCAACATGGACTTTTGTCAGTGGGGACTGGATCTGGTAGGTAAAACTCATCTCTCTTCATCCAATGGAAAAAAATCCATCATTACAGCCATAGAGTATTTTATGAAGTAGATTGAAGTTGTTCCGTTAACTACCATCATGGGGAAAAAGACCTCATCTTTCATCCTAAATTACATAATCTATCAGTATGACATTCCTCAATCCATTATCACCAACAATGGTAGACCTTTCAAGAATCAGGACATCGAAGAACTCTGTGATTAGTTTCATATCTAGCATCGCTTTTCCAAACCATACTATCCTTAAGGAAATGGCCAGGTAGAGGCCTCAAATAATTTTTAAAAAAAAATCTTAAAGAAAACCGTCAATGATGCTGGACGTGATTGGCACATTCAATTGAATTCAACTTTGTGGGCATATCAAACCAGCATCCGCACCCCAACAAGAGCTACAAAATATGCCTTGGTATATGGATTAGATGCCATTCTACCTATTGAGGTTGAGCTACCATCACTCTGTGAGTCACTAAAGGAAATCATTTCGAATGAGGATTATTGAGTGTCTAGACTTCAGGAGCTGGAATTGTTGGATGAGTATCATCAACAAGCCGTGGATAAATTTAAAAGCCTATTAGCAAAGGGTGTCCAAGAGTTATAATCACATAGTAAATCCCAGAGCATTTCAAGTTGGCGATTTGGTCTTAAGAGAAAACCCTTGTAATCAACAGGATCAAGAAAAGAAAAGGAAGTTTGAACCTAACTCGCTAGGTCCCTTCATCATCATATCAATCTACGGATATGGATCATATCAATTGTCTACACCTGAAGGGGATTTGTTTGAAGAACCTATCAATAGTCTCCATCTCAAGAAGTTCTACACCTAATTCATCAAGTGCATGATAAAAGTCTTGAAAAAATACAAGAAAAATATAAAATGTCTAGAAAAAATGGTAGCCTTGATTAAAACCTAGCAAATAAGCGTCTTAGTGACAACAAAAAAAATAAAAATAAAAAGAAAATACAAAAAAGAAAAAAAAGAGAAAATACAAAAAAAAACAAAAAAAAAATGAAAAATAAAAAAGAAGTGAAAAATTGAAAAACTCAAAAAAATCATAAAATCTAAAAAAAGTGTAATAAAAACAAGTAGTGGAAACTTGGAAACAGGTGCTATTTGTGATAGACTAGTCTTTCCATCTATTTGATGCATGTCTTGGTCATTTGCTTTCACCATCATTCTACCTATCATTGAGAAACCTCATGTACATATCTCGACATTGTGGTCGTGTCTCACCCTCACTTGGGGGCGAAATATTGAACTCATTAGGGGCAATAAAATTTGAGCTTAAACTGTAGACACCTAAATTTGGACACTTGATTTATCCAAATTTATCCTTTTTCATCTAAGCATTCCCTTATCCGCATTAATTAAGTAATATCACTATTATTTAATTAATACCTCTAAAGTTCTTCTAATCCCTAAGGTATCTAGTTAAATAATTAAATACCTTCCCCTTTCATCAAATGAATTAAATAAATATGACTTTTATTTAATTCTTCACATGTCACATCCCTTTCTTCATCCTAATTGTTCTCCTAATCTTATCATTAGGGATGTGCACATTCCTAATCCTTGATTAGGATGTGTCACATCCTCCAACTTTTGCAAGTTAGCCTCTAATATCTCTTAGCCACCTAACCCTCCTCTAATCCTTCATTAACTAGCCTAATCAACCTCTCAAGAAATTTTTAATTCTTTTTATCCTTCCAAGGAATATTAAATTCTTTTTTCTTTTTCCCATGTGATTTTTTACTTGTCACATCAAGTCACATGTCACATCCTCCATAATTTCCCACTTGCTTCTAATCTGTCATTAATTTGTCTAATCAAGTACTTGCATAACCTTAATCACTTAGTTAACTCAACCTAATCTCCATGTCTTGTGTCCTAAGTCAACTTTATTAAATGCTTTCTCCTTTTGAGAAGACACTCCATTCCCCACGTGAATTTTTAATTCACATTTAATCCCCCAATGCATTCCTTGGAATTTAAAATTTTTTCTCTCATCCCCATGAGGATATTTGAAGAATTTTTAGTTTCTCACATGTCCTCTCACCCAGATGGGGACAATGACCTCCTTTATGAGGAGATCTTGTCCAATCCCAAGGTACTATGTACTACATCCATGTCATGTACTATCCTTCCACCTTATGTGCACATCATCATTTTCAAGCCACTTCACATGCCGTATGTCAAGATGTGATGGCTTGTGAGTTCTCAACTCACCTTAGCCCTAAATCTTAATCTTGGTGGCTCAATCTTGACCATCCATTTCCCTAGAGAATTTTAAATTCTCTATAAATACCCCCTCTTTTCTCTCATTTTGGGGGGGAGATCATTCGTGCTAGCCAAACTCTTACAAAAAATTTCTTTGAGCCATACTTAGCTATTTTTCACATTTGCATCCACTCCCACTCATCTCTACATCCTCATATCATCTCATACATTTGTATCTCTTGCCATCCAAAGAGCACACAACACCAAAGATCGAAGGGCCAACCAAAGGATCGATTCAAGACAAGGTAAAAGGTTCCACTTGTTATCTTTATTTTGTATTGAATCCAACTAGGCTAATCTTGAGGTGTAGAGTGTTTTTAGTGTTATTTGCTCTCTTTTGGTTTGCTATTTTTAGTGTTATTTCCTCTCTTTTGGTTTGCTGTTCATTTTCTAACACTAAATTTTTAATTTCTCACATGTACTCTCACCCACATGGGGACAAGGACCTCCTTTATGAGGAGATCTTGTCCAATCCCAAGGTACTATTTACTACGTCTATGTCATGTACTATCCTTCCACCTTATGTACACATCATCATTTTCAAGCCACTTCACATGCCGCATGTCAAGATGTGAGAGCTTGTGAGTTCTCAACTCACCTTAGCCCTAAATCTTAATCTTGGTGGCTCAATCTTGACCATCCATTTCCCTAGAGAATTTTAAATTCTCTATAAATACCCCCTCTTTTCTCTCATTTTGGGGGGGGAGATCATTCGTGCTAGCCAAACTCTTACAAAAATTTTCTTTGAGCCATACTTAGCCATTTTTCACATTTGCATCCACTCCCACTCATCTCTACATCCTCATATCATCTCATACATTTACATCTCTTGTCATCCAAAGAGCATACAACACCAAAGATCGAAGGGCCAACCAAAGGATCAATTTGAGACAAGGTAAAAGGTTCCATTTGTTATCTTTATTTTGTATTGAATCCAACTAGGCTAATCTTGAGGTGTAGAGTGTTTTTAGTGTTATTTTCTCTTTTTTGGTTTGTTGCTCATTTTCTAACACTAAAATTTTCCCTATCACATTTCTGGCACGCCTGATGAGACTCACAAACGGGTCTCTTACTTTTACATTTGCTTTTTTTTTTACTTTTTGCAGGTACAGGTTATAGAGGGGTGGTCTTAACCCATAGAGGGGTGGACTTGACCTTCCTAGGGTGGACCTGACCTACAAGGGAAGACCTAACCTGACAGACAGGAAGACTCGACCTCCATAGGCGGACTCGACCTTTGCCTGGGGGTGGACCTGGCCTCCACAGACCTCAGAAGGTGTTTTTGACAAACTTTTTACAAAGGGGCGGACCTGACTTGCAGATAGCTGGACCTAACCTCTGCACAACTAGATTTTCCCTAGACAATTTTTTCCAGAAGGTAAAATTTCACTTTTTAGCAATCTTTTTTGTTGTTTAAGGGTTTTTAACCTCTAATTTAGGCACATAGTTAACTAGGGGTGTCAACTAGCCTTTTTTGACATGTTTTTGGGTGAGCTATTTGATGTATCCAATCCCCTTGCGCCATTTGATGATCCTCAGTGACGAGAAATCATAGTTTACCATGTCTTTTGAGTCATCCTTTTTCTAATTTTTCTTAGCGGGACCTACTTGGGGATTTCATCACCCCAAGGGATGATTCAACCATGTGTACCGATGGGGTATATAAAGAGGGGAGACCAAAATTTGTACCTCAATCCAACCATGTTGTAATTGGTGGAGTGTCGTGATGATGTGAAGAGTTGGTCCGAGCCTCTAAGGTTCCTGACTCACGCTTGTAACACGTTGGTGTTCATGGTTTGGGCCTCACATACCGGGTGTATATCAAGGACTCCCTAGTAACCATGTTCATCCTAGATTAAAATACTTTGTCGACCATACCCTTTCTACTAGACTTACGTTTGTGTTGTTTGAATTGTCTTCTTTGTGTGAAACCAGTGATTGTCTGATTCATTTCACTTAGCCATATCCATTTCTTTGATGATTGTTGTGTTTTGAGTCCTTTGCCTTAGTCACTTTGTCAAAAGTCAAGTTTAAACCTGCAGACAACTGGACCTGACCTCTGAATAGGTGAACTTGACCTTGGACCAGCCTTTTCCAGCCTTTTTCAACCAAATTTGACCAACTTTTGCTCCTTGGGCAGACCTACCCTCCTGACAGGTGGACCTGACCTCTGGAAAGGAAAATTTTCCCTCCACAGGCAGACTTGACCCATCTAGGGGTGGACTTGACCTTTGACCCACCCCTTTTAGGTTTGTTTTAACAAAATTTGACCACCTTTTTTTTTCCTTGGGCATACCTGCCCTCCTGATAGGCAGACCTGACCTCTGGATAGGTGAATTTTCCCTCCACAGGCATACCTGACCCATCTAGGGGTGGACCTGACCTTTGACCCACCCCTTTCAGACCTATTTTGACAAAAATTGACCATCTTTTGTCCCTTGGGTGGACCTAACCCTTCACCAATCAAATTTTTCATCTACTTGGTCATTCAGGACCCTCGTTTCACTATCTCGATCACTCATCTCCCCATTTTGAACATTCGTATACCCGTTTCAAGAATTCATTTTCCATCCTAAATTTTCATCCCCTCAGCTTGTGCATCTGTTCACCCATTCAAAGTCCTCATTTACCCATTTCAAACCCACATTTTGATTATCATTTCCCTATTTCGGGCCACCAGTATCCCATTGAAGCCCCATTAGAGCAGTTATCCAAGTTGACCTAGGTGTTCATCTCTAATTGTCATCCATAAAAAAATTGACTTAAGATAGTCATCCATCCTAAGTCAATCATCCTCGTTGGCCCAATCAGTCCACTTCAATCTCAAGTTGGATTCGGTCTTGTTGTCATACATCCACCCTTTAATCGATTAATCAATACCTAGCATTACCAAGGGTCACTCTTGAACTTGGTTTCAGATTCTGATCATTATCATTCATCCTAATCAATCATCAATCCAAATCAAATCATCATATCATCCAATTCAAATCAACCCATTGTTTACCAATCAACCCAATTCGATCACATCAATCAAAATCTACTTCGGTCGAACTAGATCAATCCTATTGAGCCACATTCTCATCGGCTAATTGATCATCAATCCTATTGAGCCACATCCTTGTTGGCTAATCAATCACCCAATCAAATCAATCCTATTGAGCCACATCCTTGTTAGCTAATCAATCATCAAATCAAATCAGTTCTTTCATCATCAATGTCATCCTAGCATCCTAGTCCATCATATCATCTTGCATGCCCGTTCAGACCCAGTCACAAATAAGGAAAATGGCTGAACAACAATCCCAACCAAACATCCCTCAAGATCCGAACAATGTAGCTAGTGCCTCACAATACCCCAGTAACAGTGCGAACATCCCTTGGGATCTACACAATGGTACATCATCAAAATCCAATATTGATGGTCAAAACACATCACCCCTCGGGGATGAAAACATTGTCATTCAACCTGGAATTACATTTGAGGAATAGTTTAGTAACCCGGTCAATGTGCAAATGACGGGTCACCTTTTTGAAAACCATGGGGAAGAAATCTTGGCTCACTTAATTGAAAAAGGTGTCAAGTTTCCATTAGGTATCGACCTATCCAAGTATAGCGGTTCCACACCTAACATACCCCAAGGTTCGCACAATGCACCAGGTAGTTCATACGTCTGCAATATTCCTCCCATAGAAGGTAGGCATCAACCTAAATTTGGCAATGTCATTCTGTATCCTATTAGCAATCCCCTACATCCCGCAATCTTAGTCATAGGGGCTCCCCAAACCACTGATCCCAATGATCCTTTTTTCCTTTGGCATGCCACAAAACATCCCACAACCACAACCGTTAATGCTAACAACACCACCCCTTTCAAATCCACCTCCTATCAGCACTGGGGCCAACCCTTTCACAGCATTGCCTCCACCTTTTGGGGCCATAAACCAACCATCACCTTCGTATGCATCTCCATAGCCCCCCCAATCTAACCTACCACCTCTGAATGTCCCCTTTGGAACCCAACAACCTCCTTTGCAAAATCCCCCTACGTTATCTCAGCCACCCCAACAACAACAACTGCTATATAACCCATCGATTCCTCATAACAACCACCATACTAGCCACAAAGCAATCCGTCCCAACCTCCCACTCAAACCATATCCCCGTTCCTTGAATCCATCCTATGACCGCGAGCTCAAACATAATACAATATCCTGTCTAGGCCCACACAACATCTCACATCACATCAACAACCACCACAATATCATTATTACCAACAACAGTCCCAGTAGCAACCACCTTATGCAGCCTCCCAACAATTGCAGCAATACCCTCAGTATCAATAGGTCAATCCACAACATCACATCCAAGCTCCTTAGTAGCCTCCCTCCTATTTTTATCAAACAAATCCATATTATACCTCACAACAACAACCCCCGTATCAACAAAATCCTCTGGCATACCAAGAAGGGATGTCATCATCCCACTATCAAAATCCATACCTCAACAATCTGATGCTCTCTCAGCTGGATCCTTTATCATCCTACCATCCATATCCACCCAACCTGTCACCAATCAACTTGGATCTACTAGAAATCAAAGCCGCTCTGAAAGATCTTTAGGCTTGGACTGGAAAACAATCATTCAATATTGAGGACATATGTCTATATCCATTTGATCCCTCCATCTCATTGATCCCCTTCCCTAAACATTTTGAAATACCAAAATTTGACAGATACAGGGGGAACAAAGATCCTAAGGCACACGTGCAAGAATTCTACTCCTAGTGTTAGGAAGTTATGCACAATGACAATTATCTCTTACACCTATTTTCACAGAGCCTGACAAGCATTGCCCTAGAGTGGTTCATGACCCTCGAAAGAGGGTCCATAAAATATTTTGCGGACCTGTCAAAAAAAATTGTCTCCTACTTCTCCTTCAATTTGGAGGACACTGACACCTTAGATCTCCTCAAAGAGAAATAATGTGAGGGGGAAACCTTTGCTAGCTATCTTCAAAGGTGGCATGCACTAGCAAGCTGAATGAAAACCCCTCTAAAGGAGAAGGACATGGTCACCCTCTTCATGGAGAACTCTCATCCCAACATGGCTCATAATTTTAGGTTACATTGTGTCACCACTTTCGCGGAGCTAGTGGAAAAGGGACCTATCCTTGAACATTCCCTTGTTGCCAAAGGGCACATCAAAATACATAACCATGATAAAGAAAGGTCATTCGATGACAAGCCACATTTTTGGAACAAGAACAAGAACATAGTGAATGATGGCATCATTGACACTAAACACATCCAAGTGGAAAATACATCCCAGAGACAACAACCATTCATACCTAACGCCATATCCATACCCTAGGGGGCACCTCGTCCTCCTCAACAACCAAACCATAACAGTCAGGGTTATGCTAAATGCTAGTACACTCAATTAGGGGAACCCTTGAGTGTCATCTTCAATAAGTTGTTATAGATCAACTATCCAATCACCTACCCTATCACCAAACCACTTGACGAATCCAAACCTAAGCCTACATGGTTTAGGGAAAATGAATATTGTGAGTTCCATAAAATCAAAGGACACTCTCTAAATAAGTGTCAACATCTCAAAAACTATTTCCAAGATCTTATTGATCAGGGAGATATCAAATTTGACACTAGTCAAGCTTTGTCGTCTAATACTCAATTATAGATATATCAAAATGCCTTTCCAAACCATAATCAAGGTGCGAGCACTTCCTGCAGCAATCCCCAATACAACAACACAAATAACATAAGCTATAAGAATGTACCCCTCAATTACGAGGGTGTTATCCATTACATTAAGCAGGTAGAACCCCATGTATCTATGATACATGTCAAAGCCAAAGACCCTTAGTGTGTTGTTACTACACGATGAGCCTACATCACTATCCCTATGGCCTCCACACCCACCTAGCCAAGTCCTGTAAACTCTAAGTACAACATTCTGGATCACTTAGGGAAGACCCCTGCTCAAATTTCAATCTTGGATCTGCTTAAGTCTTCTCTTGTACATCAAGAAATCCTCAATAGAGCCTTATAGGAAACCCATGTACCTAATGACATCGATCCTAAATGATTCCAAGATTTGGTAGGACACCTAGCTTTATCTTATCAGCCGCACTTCAGCCGAAATAACATGCCAAATATCGATGCCAATCATAATCACCCCTTGCATATTGAAGTCGTAGTTGCCTGTCATAAAATAAAAAGGGTCTTGGTAGATAATGGATCTACCCTTAATCTATGTACTTTGAAATTCATAAAATAGGTGGGGTACACTCAAGCAAACTTAAGTAATCAAATCATCATGATCAAGGCCTATAATAATGCAGAAAGGAATTTAGAAGGAATTACCAATCTTCCTATTTAGGTTGAACCTATAGTTCAGTACACTACCTATCATGTCCTTGATATGGACTTACCATATAATCTCCTCCTTGGCCACCCATGGCTCCAGGCTATGCAATCCGTCCCCTCCATGTACCATCAATGCCTAAAATTCTCTATCAATGGACAATAGGTCACCATTTATGCTGACCCCCAACCATTTAAATACTGCCACACTTTAGAAGCATCATTTCCCCATTTACATTATTGTCCTAGGGTTGAAATGGGGGCATCCTAGTCATCATCTATCAATCCACCCTCCACCATGACAACCATTCCATCTCCCACCACCAATCCTGCAGTCACAAAGGTCTAGATCATTAATAAGGGGTGTGATGAATATGAAATGCATACTGCTCTTAATGTAGTGACCATGCCACCATCGCCACATGAGTACGGTCAACCTTCACATGCTACTCTAAAGAAAGACAAGACTATCACCTTTAGTGCGAAAAATATTCCTACTACCACTTTCAGATCCCCTAGTATCAAGATAGATGCACCAAAAGAGGATATAAGTCAATGGGTATACTGAGAAGAACCCCAACTAGATCCTCCTCTAAAGGAATACTTTCAGGAAGTATATCCTTGGTTAGCTAAGTTTACAGAAAATTATAACTACCAAGGTAGGGGCCTAGGTAAAGAAGACCAGCGGCAGTTGCAACATACTGATACATGAAAGCTACCAAAGAACATAGGCATCAGATATGACAAAAAGCAGAAAGGCCCTTCAACATCATCTAATACTTCCAATAGTGTTGTCATGGACGATGTCTCATTAGAATACATACTTGAGGAGGAATCCATCATACGTGCATACAATGATGTCGATCACACTGACTTATCATCCATGTTCAAATGCCTATCCATCTGCACCATCAACCTATCCCTTCATCACCTTGAGCTTATTGATTAGGACCTATGTGACAACACACCTATGAATATGTCTGTGGATACATATGTCAACCTTATGGGATTGGGGGAGGATGAACACTCCAGTTGCAAAAATAAGAATAAGAAAAATAAAAAGTGGTGATCTAGTGAAAACCTCCTTGAGGCACTTCCTAATCTTGAAAAAGTAAAAATAAAGGACGCGTCTGATGGCGAAAACCTCAAAGAGGTGCTGGAGGATGGAGATGTTCATCTTCCCCTTGTGGGAACTCATTTATCTACACGGTCACCCATCCTAATTGAAGAGACTCGAGAAGTTAATTTGGGTACTGCCAAAACTCCTAAAATCACATATGTGGCCAAATCACTTTCAGATTCAGAATATGCAGTCATTGTTCAACTAGTTTGAGAGGGTATTGTCAACTTTTCTTGGTCATATTCAGACATGCCAGGCTTGGACCCTGCTTGAGTGGTTCATCATCTAGACGTTCACCCTGATGCCAAGCCTATCAAACAGAAGCTTCACAATATGCATCCACATGTAGCGTTATTAGTCAAGAAGGAACTAGAGAAGTTACTAGATGCAGGGTTTATCATACCAATTGACTACTCTTAGTGGATCTCCAATATAGTACTAGTTGCCAAACCAAATGGAAACATTCAGATCTACACAGACTTTAGAGATCTTAAAAAGGCCTGCCCAAAAGACAACTTCCCTCTGCCTAACATTGACATGTTGGTCGACCTCATAGCAGGACATGAGATGTTATCCCTTATGGATGGTTTCTTTGGTTATAATCAAATTTGAATTGCACCCATGGACCAACACAAGACCACTTTCACAACACCTTGGGGGAATTTCTATTATAATGTTATGCCCTTTGGTCTCAAAAATGTAGGGGTGACATATTAGAGGGAAATGATGGTCATCTTCCATGACCTCATCCATATCATCATGGAGGATTATGTCAACGACTTGTTAGGAAAATCCAGAACCCGAGCAAAACATCCTACTATCCTAAAAAAGATCTTTGAATGGTTGGAACATTACAAGTTGTGACTAAATCCCAAAAAGTGTGTCTTTGGTGTCACATCAGAAAAATTATTGGGTTTCATAGTCTCTCAAAGGGGTATTGAAGTTGACCCCACCAAGGTGAAGGCTATCCTGGACATGCCACCTCCGCACAATCTGAAATAGTTAAGAAGCCTCCAAGGGAAGATGCAATCCATCCGCTGGTTCATAGCCCAACTCACAGATAAGTGTCAACCATTCACTCATCTTCTGAGGAAAGACTCCACCTTCTGATGGAACCAACGGTGTCAAATAGGTTTCAATAAGATCAAAGAATACTTAGCTCATCCATCGATCTTGATGCCACCTATTCCAGGGAAATGCCTCCTGCTTTATATCTCCACCACTTCAATCATGTTGGGGGTATTGTTGGCACAACATGATGAATCATCGAAAGAGAGGGCGATCTACTACATCAGTCGGACATTGGGTGGTTATGAATTAAACTACTCTCCCATGGAAAAGGCTTGCCTCGCACTAGTCTTCAACACACATAAACTTTGACATTACCTGCTCAGCCATCCAGTCAAATTAATTGCTAAAATTGATCCACTAAAGTATCTGTTATCTAGAACCACTCTAACTGGCCACATGGACAAGTGGGTCATGCTCCTAAGTGAATTCAACATAGAGTATGTGGAGCAGAAAGCCATAAAGGGAAAAGTCATACCTGATCAATTGGCCGAGGCACCATTAGTAGATGCTTACCCTCTAGACACTGAATTTCCATACGAAGAGGTTTACACTGTCATAGATGCACCTGCTTTGACACTGTATTTTGATGGTTCATATAATCATAATGGATCAGGTGCAATAAATCTATTAGTTACCCCTCAAGGTGACTACATTCCAAAATCATTCAGGATAACATTTCCATGTACCAACAACATGGCAGAGTATGAAGCCCTCCTTACCAGCCTTCAAATTGCAAAATAGTGGCACATAACTCACCTGAAAGTCTTTGGTGATTCATTGTTAGTCATCAAGCATGTTAATGATGAATTCCTAACAAAAGATGATAAGTTGTTGCCCTATAAATGTATGGTGGATGATTTCAAGAAATATTTCACCTTCATACAATTTGATCAAATTCCTAGGGTACAAAACAAAGTAGTAGATGCAATGGCCACTATCGTCTCCCTGATTGACATGCCTAAAGATTGGATGAAGTGTGAATTCCCTATTGAACAACTTTTAATCCCCACATATGATATTCTTGAGACTAACATGGTCTGCGATATCATGGGCCCCACTTCCCCCTGGTATCAGGAAATATATACCTATCTCCATGATAATATCCTACCCCCAAACCTCACACGCAACCAAGAAAAATCCTTTATTCAACAATTGGCCCATTACATTATCATTGGTGATACAATTTATCATCGCGGGTATAATGGGATCCTCAGGTGTCTGAATGAGACCAAAGTCCACACAACACTAACAAAGGTACATAGTGGTGTTTGTAGAGTTCACTCAAATGGTATGGCCTTGGCCAAAAGGATTCTCTGAGTTGGATATTATTGGCCTACATTAGAACATGATGCTTGTGAATTTGTGAAGTTCCTTCCATGCCAACAACATGCAGATTTGATTCATGCTCCAGCACAGGATCTTCAGCCCCTCCTAGCAATGTGGCCATTCTATCAATGGGGTTTTGACTTTATTGGCAAGATTTATCCACCATCATTCGATGACCATACATTCATAATTACTGCCACTGTATACTTCACTAAGTGGGTGGAATCAATGCTACTCTCATAGATCACCGGTATTCAGATCTCAAAATTCATCCTTTACCATATTCTCTATAGATATGGTATCCCATCCACCATCCTTTTTGATAATGGAAAACCCCTCAAAAACCAAGCCATGAAACACCTCTGCGATACCTTTCACATCCAACATTGTTGGTCAACACCTTATTACCCCCAGGGTAATGGTCAGGCAGAAGCAACCAACAAGACCCTCATCCACATCCTCAAAAAGGTTGTCAATAACACCAGTTGAGATTGGAACCTCTATATTCATCCCGCCCTCTAGGCATATCGCACCTCTATCTACACCCCTATAGGGGAAACTCCCTATTCTTTAGTCTATGGCACCAAAGCCATCTTGCCAGTTGAAGTTTATATCCCATCACTAAGAATTTCCCTAAAAAATCTTCAGTGAGGAGGATGCTCGTGTTGCATGGCTTGCACAACTAGAGTTACTTGATGAAAGAAGAATCAAAGCTTACGAACACCTACAAGCATATCAGAACCGCTTCAAGCATCACTACAACAAGAAGGTTCACCCTCAATAGTTTCAGGTGATTGATCTTGTCCTCAAAGAGAATCAACGTACTTAGCAAGACCGGGACAAGAAAAGAAAATTTGAGGCAAACTAGTTGGGGCCTTATATCATAGCTGCCAAATATGGATCTGGGGTGTATAGGTTGACTACTCTTGAAGGAGAGCCTTTCAAAGAACCCATCAATATCATGCATTTGAAGAGGTTCTACACCTAAGTCTGCTTGGAAACCCCACCTATCAGAAAAATTAAAAAAGTAAAAAAAAAAATCAAAAAATCAAAAAATTAGAAAAAACCAAAAAAGTTAGAAAAATCCAAAAATCCAAAATAGTAAAGAGAAATAAGTTCATCCTATGGTGAAAACCACTTTTTGGTGGCACCTTGGATAATTACGGATGATGAAAACTTGGTAACATGCGTCATCCGTAGAGGGCTTAATCATTATCTACTAGACATCCTAGTTATTTTATGCTTTCATCCACATTATCATCCTCACCGATCCCATCCTTGGCTGCTTGGTATATTTTGATTGAGCATTGGATGACCCATCTAGGCTATCTCCCATCCTAAAATTTTTAGTATCCCACTCTGAGCTTATGTCATTCATCTCCTTGTCGGTTGGTCTTTCTCATCACATAGGATCATCCATCATGTCGGTCTTCATCTAGATCCCATCTTGTTGCTTCCTTAGTTGAACTATGTTTCCCCTGCGCTTTCATGTAGGCAAGGTTGATCATTTGATCCACCCCCAGGTTTTTTTGCATCCGATCCTTTATCATCCATCATTAGTCTTTCTTCATCAGCCCATCCTGTCATCCACCGAGGTCTCCATCGTCCTCTTTCCAATTTTATTGAACTACAAGGGCTCTATGCTTTCATGTAGGCAAGGCTAATATTTGATCAACCCTCGAGCCCCTAGGTCTTTAGGGTTTGTCCATCTTGTGTCATGCATCTTGTGTCGCATCGTTGAGCTATGCCCTTACCTAGCTGGTTCATAACAAATGAGATCCACTTGTATTAGTAGATCCAATCGGTTCTGAATATCCTTCGTCATATCAATCTTTTAGTTTAGTATCCATCATCAGTCTCAATAGGATGCATCCTTCCTAATTGACCTCATCAATCCCATCCGTCCACTTGATTCTATGGAAAAGGAATTTTGAAATTGATTGTGATCTTTTGATACTTTTGGCTTTTTTTTATCATTTGCGCTCCCTATCATCACTTGTGATGGTCGCCTTGATCCATCATATCATGGTGTGCTTTGACTAGTCAACATAGGGGCATATCTTTCTCTTTTCTTTGTTGTTGTCTTCTCGGTTGTCCCACGAAGTACCCACCAAGATCCCAGAGGTCTTGTGTTACACTAGGGCATCCTTGTGTGCTTGTGGTTATCCCAATACCTAGCTTGACCAAGGTCATCGTGACTTTGGGGTGTTTGGATAGCCTTCTTGTTTGTTGTGTTTGTTTCATGCATTAGATACTAATCTGCCTTGGCCATTTATACCTTGGTGTATCGTGTCTTCTGCTATAGCAAAAATTAGTACTCCAAAGATGGAAAATTGCATTAGGATTGCATTTCATTTTCCATTCTATCATCTTGCATGTATCCATCCAATCTCTTATCATTATTTCTTCAATATTCTTAGAATAATATAGATTGGTTATTCTAAGCATCTTTTCCATCATCATTTTTATTCCTTTCATCTATCTCACATCCCAATCCAATCCTCTCCCATTCAATCTAGCAGAAATCATCTAATCATATCCTTGGACTTGTTCCCAGTCTTGTTACAAGCCTTGATCCAATCATCCTCCTCCTTCTCATCATCTAGATGTATCCTTCCCCATCCCTTTGGTGTTGTTTTGGGACGTATCCTTCCCTCATCAAAAACACTTTCCTCATCATCATCGGGAGGTATTCTTCCCTATCCTTTAGTGGTGTTTTGGGATGTATCCTTCCCTCAACAATACCACTCATTGGGATGTATCCTTCCCTATCCTTGTGTTGTTTCGGGATCTTTCATTCCCTCATTGACAACACTCCATCCATCATCAACCCCTTTGGGCTTGTACCTTGACTAGGGAAACATCATATTTGTCCTCAAATCTATTTGTGCTTTATCCATCTCCTATCACTTATCCTCCTATCTTGTCCATCACTTTGCATCATCTTCTTCATCTCCCCTTGCATCATCTCATCCATTTGAAGAGCACACTCATGTTCTCTTGAACCCGCATGTCCTTTCGAGGGGGCATCCACAATCCCTAACTTTCATCTTCACCCCCATCATCTTCCTTCCTAGCTAATCCTTTGATAATTGGGGCATCTTTCCCAATCTGACCATCTTCATCTAGGTTCTATGTTTTAATATTATTTGAAATGATGCTACTTCATAACACTATCTCAAATAGGGGAAAAATGTAGACGCCTAAATTTGGACACTTGATTTATCCAAATTTATCATTTTTCATTTAAACATTCTCTTATCCACATTAATTAAGTAATATCACTATTATTTAATTAATACCTCTAAAGTTCTTCTAATCCCTAAGGTATCTAGTTAAATAATTAAATACCTTCCCCTTTCATCAAATGAACTAAAAAAATATGACTTTTATTTAATTCTTCACATGTCACATCCCTTTCTTAATCCTAATTATTCTCCTAATCTTATCATTAGGGATGTGCACATTCCTAATCCTTGATTAGGATGTGTCACATCCTCCAACTTTTGCTAGTTAGCCTCTAATCTCTCTTAGCCACCTAACCCTCCTCTAATCCTTCATTAACTAGCCTAATCAACCTCTCAAGAAAATTTTAATTCCTTTTATCCTTCCAAGGAATATTAAATTCCTTTTTCTCTTTCCCATGTGATTTTTTATTTGTCACATCAAGTCACATGTCACATCCTCCATAATTTCCCACTTGACTCTAATCTGTCATTAATTTGTCTAATCAAATACTTTCACAACCTTAATCACTTAGTTAACTCAACCTAATCTCCATGTCCTGTGTCCTAAGTCAAATTTATTAAATGATTTCTCCTTTTGAGAAGACACTCCATTCCCCATGTGAATTTTTAATTCACATTTAATCCCCCAATGCATTCCTTAGGATTTAAAATTCTTTCTCTCATCCCCATGAGGATATTTGAAGAATTTTTAATTTCTCACATGTCCTCTCACCCACATGGGGACAAGGACCTCCTTTATGAGGAGATCTTGTCCAATCCCAAGGTACTATGTACTACATCCATGTCATGTACTATCCTTCCACCTTATGTACACATCATCATTTTCAAGCCACTTCACATGCCGCATGTCAAGATGTGAGGGCTTGTGAGTTCTCAACTCACCTTAGCCCTAAATCTTAATCTTGGTGGCTCAATCTTGACCATCCATTTCCCTAGAGAATTTTAAATTCTCTATAAATACCCCCTCTTTTCTCTCATTTTGGGGGGAGATCATTCGTGTTAGCCAAACTCTTACAAAAATTTTCTTTGAGTCATACTTAGATATTTTTCACATTTGCATCCACTCCCACTCATCTCTACATCCTCATATCATCTCATACATTTGTATCTCTTGTCATCCAAAGAGCATACAACACTAAAGATCGAAGGGCCAACGAAAGGATCGATTTGAGACAAGGTAAAAGGTTCCATTTGTTATCTTTATTTTGTATTGAATCCAACTAGGCTAATCTTGAGGTGTAGAGTGTTTTTAGTGTTATTTGCTCTCTTTTGGTTTGTTGTTCATTTTCTAACACTGAAATTCACCCTATCACATAAACAAATAGACAAACAATAGTATGACAACATATCAAACACAACAATCATAGTGAAACTCAACATTGAACATACATTAAACATCTAAAGATATAACCATATAAATCAAACACCTAAAATCAATCAATCAAAACAAATCTAAATAAATGGTATTCTTTTGAATCATGGTTTTATCTCTTTAGCATGAATGTTCAATTGTTGTACTTTGATTTTTGTTATCATTTCTCTAGAGCAACTTGATGATGTCATGAACTAGAGGAGCCAGGATGGAGTATGATATTTTCTTTGTCTGATGTCTATGAATTGATCAATATTAATATTTGAATTATTGCGAGACATGCTCTACAAAGTATCACTAATGAGATTCTGAATTTGCATAGGAAAATGATCAACTCTTGTCTATTTTATGCAAGAAATGCTCCAGTCATCTCAGTTCAATTATACCTAGATGCTCGCGTTAACTTGCAATATCAAAAATCATGGAAGTAGTACTCAAGACATCATGGTTTAATTATACCAATGATGCTTGTACTCACTTTCAACAATTCAAAGGCTCAATGATGATAAAAACATGATAAATCAGTTGGATTAATGACAACTTTTGCATGTTTATATCTACATGGTTAAAGTAGATTGCATCCATATTACTTTTGCATCTGTATTTATATATTTTCTAAGGTTGGAATTTTTTTTAAATGATGTTATCTCTATCATTAAAAGACTGAGTATACTTGACATTAACAAAAATATATCATTCTCATGTAGTTGCATAATCATTTGCATGTCATACATACATTAGAAAGCATTATCATATCATTCATTGTTCCATGCATTACATCATATATTTGCATTAGAAAAAACAAAAAAAAAAGTACATCACATCTCATTTTCATAATTAAATTCATCATATATCATAAAAATATCATCCACGAAGCATATAGAATTGTAACCTATGCATTATCATTTTATCATTGCATCCATAAATTAGCATCATCATATTTAAACATCTCATAACATATAGAATATAAATTAAATGCATCCATCATAGAATCATATAGACGTCATATAGATCACTAATCATCATTGCATATCATATAAATATCAAAATCATAATGTCAAGTGTACAATGATTTCCAAATATGAAAAGAGATACATCATTAAAAATGGCAGTGAATCAATGTCCTCAACAAAATCAGAGTATAGAAATGTCTCAAGTATATCAAAGATTAACACAAATGGCTATGTGATACTAGCCCCAGAAATTATCGGCCTTGTACCTCCTACACCTCCTGATGGTCCTACACCTAGATCTTTGTGAGGTGGTGGCCTTGTAACACCCCTACTGGTAGTCCTAGAATGACTAAGGGCACTAGCAGACTGAGCATAGCTAACTCGTCGCTATGGAGGTACTACCTCATGATATCATCTCCTATAGTGCTTTGCCTCTCTGTTGACACGTGTAACCTCTCTAAGCATATCTGTTGTGGTAGTACCCTCAACCACTCTCAACAATCTCTCTGATAGGGACTCTACCTGCTTGCATTTTTGTTTCGTTGTATCCCTCTCTACTATTAGAGTGGTGATATGTGTCTATGCTTGGACCTGTACCTATGTCTGCACCTATATCTACCCCTGTACCTATGCCAACTATGCCTGTGTCTATGTTAGGCAACCCTATACTCTTGCTAGTTGACCCTAAAATGTTTGCACCTATGCCTGCAATGTGGCTATTTGTGTCTGTTGTTGCTGAGAGGGCAACCAAATCTGCACATGCTACTGTGTTGCAGTGACCAGGGATCATCAATTCTAAGGCACTCTAAGATCTAGCACATGCCTACCACTACCATCTCTACCACCATCGCCATCTCCTCCACCATCACCATCTCCACCACTGCCACCATCTCCATCGCCATCATCTCCATCATTGCTACTCACATCTTTCTTCTCCTCATCATCTCCTCCACCCTTCCTCCATCTCAGTGCCTCATCATCCAGTGTAGGTATTGGCTTGTTCGGGCTAAAAATACATGGGGAGGGATGTGCAAAGAAGTAGTGAGCATACTCCTTTGATACAAAAACCTCTATAATCTTTGGGTGATACTTCCATATCACCAGCTATAATCCCATATACTCCTTATATGTTGCATAATATGATAAAGTGGGTCCCCAATCCAATGTGTTCACCCATCTTCATGCATGATGAGCTACTCCCTAAGGCATGCCCTATACTTTTCCATATTGTCAGAGCACTCACATTAGTAGAAATATCTATATAACAAAATGGGTCCTCCCAATCAAATATCTAGCCATGCACACATAGGGAATCTTGGTGTTATCCTCTGGCCATTGCTCATAGTCAAGGTATGGCCTCCATGTAACAAAAAATTGATCATCTAATACCCTCCTCAAGTACTACAATTTTCCTAGCTTTTGTTGGACAACTAAACCTATATAACCATGAACACAAGGCCTCCCAACTAGACATTGTCTATCTACAACTGGCCACATGACAACTATGTGCTCCCATGCCCAAATTTGCAAAAGTGTAACTCTAGCTAAAAAATTGGATGCTCTAAGTTATACTACTTGGTGAAGATTGTGGTACAAATGGGCTAGCATGCAAGATCCCCAAGCATATCTAGTCCCCTGCATAATCATTCTCTCTAATATTTATCCCCATCCAACTAAGAGTCCCTTTGACTTGCGGTTGGGATATAGGAACCCTCCAATGAAACCAACAAGAACACATAGTAATGTCACATAGGCATCAATCGTATCCCACCAAGGAATCTCATAGCCACAAATGTGATCATCCTTGAAGACTCTCCATAGTGCATCAGTGCCTTCCTGCTCTGTGGAATCATATAAAACTAGCTCTCCAAGAATAGGAATCCTCAAGATTTGGTATACATCCTCTGGTGTCGCTATCATCTCACCAATGGCCAAGTGGAAGGTGTTATGATCACTGTGCCATCTCTTTTCCAAAGTGGTTAGAGGTCCCCTATTAATCCTATGTTAGGGTATATCTAGCAAAGAGGTCGATCTGCATCATCCAATCACATCTAGCTCAGCCTACACCAGATGAGGAATCAAATCCCAAGTCCTTGAGAAACACTCCCATGACATGAGGACTATTGAAGGCTTCTATCATCATAACATATCACAAATTAGCAATCATGCCAATCAACATCAATTAGCCTATCAATCTAATTAGCTCTAGGGATATTTTGATCAAATCTTCTAAACATCTATCATTGATCCTCACCTATCATGAGGTCAATCAATCAATCTATCATTGATCCTCACCTATCATGATGTCAATCAATCAATCTATCATGAGGTCAATTATCATCATCCTATCATTGATTCTCATCTATCATGAGATCAATCATCATCTAATATATCGACATTATCAAATCAAAGGCTGACACAATTAGAATCATCAAAATCAAGGAGTATTTAATCAAAATTACATCATTGTAGTCCAAATGTGTTGAAACAGTGCTTCCATGCACCAAAAACATGGATGTGCTAGAAAAATTCATGGATGCACTATAAAAGCGTTTATATGTGCAAAAAAACCAAATGCGCCAACAAAATTCACAAATGTGCTATTTCATTTCATTAATGCGCCAAATGACCATATGTGCTAAAATTTTGACTAAATGTGTTGTTTCATGCCCCAAATGCGCTACAACTATATATGCACTATTTCATTCAACAGATGCGCTAAATCTAGGTCTCTATGCGCTATTATACTGTATGTGCTAGAACCTTGACTAGATGTGCTAAAAATCTATCCCTATGTGCTAAACTACTATATGTGCTAGAACAGAGCACAAATGCACAACATCAAGGCTTAGATGCGCTAAAACACAATTAACCAAATTTTAAACATGAAATATGTGGGAAAAATGAAATTCAAAAATCATAAGGCGGTTTCTTGGGGTACGTATAGGAGATCCATACGCTACCGAGCGATTGTGATGATGAACTCGCTCGAATTGGTGGGTTTTGTAAGGGATCACCATCTTGCCAAAATTGCTCAATTCACTCACTCATTCCAAATTTTCAAAATCAAAATGACACAAATGAGCTAAAACCCACAACTTTTCAACTTTTAAAGGGGTAATTGAGAGGTAATTAAGTGGGATTGATTTAATTTTTTAAAAAGGGGTCTTAATCAATTAATTCATCAAAGGGGCAGATTCAACATCATTTTTTGGGAGATAAATCATTTCCACATCTTAAATTTTTTTAAAATCATTAGAAAAATCAAAATCATCAAAAATTCTAAAAATTCCAAAAAATCATAAAATTAAAAAAAAAGTCATTGATTTATCTCTTGAGGGGGCATATATCCATCATTACTCAAAATTAGTGTTTGGGGCATATCGGAATTCTTTTTTGTAACCACTAGCAACAAATTTTTATTTGAAACAACATGTAAACACATCACTTCAAAGAGGGGAAAAATGTATACACCTAAAAATGGTTTGGATAATCTAATTAATTAAATACAATTTATTTAATTAATTGACCTTTAATTCATCTACATATAAATAAATAGATATATTTATTTATATAGTTCATATTCTAATTCTTCTATCTTAATCACATTCTTCCATCTTAATTAAAAAACAAAATTCAAATATTTGTTTTATTTAATTATCACATTCTTCCATATTAATTAAATAAGCAACTTTAAATAGTTTGTTTTATTTAATTATCTTTCCTCCAATTAAATTCAAATGCTAAATTGTAATTTTATCACATGTCTACCATTTTTTTCCTCTTTCCAACTCATCAAATGTCTCAACAAAATTGAAAGTTTCAAATATATTTAATTATATTTTGTAGACATAGAAAATATATAGATTGATATTGCACACTCGATCCAGATCTAACATCACTTCATCCTAAATTATCCCTCTATCTAACCATTTAATCCAATAGCCTTATTTGATTAAAGTCATCATAATTCCCCTTTTAATTAAATAAATCCCTCAATTTAATTAAATCATCATCTCTATGTAATTAGCTAGGTCATTTCATCTTCCTATCTTTATTTAATTAAATAATTCATATTAATTGATTAAATTTCTAAAGTTCATCTAATTAAATTAAATAAATCAAACATTTATCCAATTTAATCTAACATCTCCCCTTTTGGTTAAATAAATCAAAAATATTTATTTAACTAAGTCTAAATCATTCTCTTCTCATTTTGAGTTATTTAAATCCTAAAATCTAAGTCAAAATGGTCAAATCAGCTAATCTCCTTTAAATTAATCAAATTTTGATTAATCTTAGTCGTAATCCATCAAATCCTCTAGATTTTGCAACTTGCACATGAAAATCAATTTAATTGTTTTATAAATCATCTATTTTCATTCAAAAAAGGCATCCAAGATGGAATATTCCTCAAATTTGAAATCTCCCCCCAAAAGGACTTGTCCCTTCCAACAAAGCATTTAACATCTCTTACAATTCCTTTTCTTGAGCCATGTGACATTAAATTCACCTTTCACCTCATCCTTCAAGCCATATTTTGAATTTGAATTTCCCCCCTCCTTGCACATTGATCAAAATGTGCTCAAGCATTCTCCATTCACAAGTTGACAAGTGGTACTTAGCGATTGGCTAATTCTTAGTCCCATATTGTTCTATTTTGATCATCTCCTCAACTTAGCATTCTATAAATAAAGAGCTTCATTCCTCATTAGATCATCCACAATTTGAGTAAAGTTACCATGCTCAAATCATTAGCAATCCTCATCCATTATTGTTGAATCTTAGCTAGGTTATGTAGATTTTTCTATTGGAGCACTCATCAACATCAACAAAGTGGATCAAATCTCTTCATCGCATCAATCTTGCATCATAGGAATTGGGAAAGGGTCAATTTTCACATCAAATTGGCACCAATTCCTCCATGAGATCATGAGTTTGCTAGTTTAATTAGGATTCAATCTCTATTTTGTTGTTTTCATTGTGTTCTTCATCTTTTTCCCTAATTTAAACTTTGTGAATGGATTTCATGGGCAATCCTTGTTTCTTGCTTGCCTTTCACCATCTAATGTGTTTGTTCTTATTGTTTTGTAGGTATTTGGTTTGGGGTTCACATATTTGGCGCTAGGAGGGCAATCTGAACATTCAATCACGTTTTCTATCAAATTCATGTGTTTTTCTTTGTTTACAGGTTCAACGTTGATGTTCAGCATTGTTGGTTCTCCAACATCACCATATAGCACCATTGGAAATTCAAATTGCGAAGCTAAAATCTTCCCACCAAAAAATTTGAATTTCAAACCGCGTCGCTTGACCAATCTGACCTGCGAGAATTTTCAAAAAAATCAAAGTATGACACTGAGCAAAAGGGCAACACATTTGAGCTCACTGGTCTGGGTATAGAGCACTGTTGATTGGTAAGTAGTGTTATACAACACTGCTAAAGAAATCAAACTATGGCCCAATCATGGGTTGCACCATTGGCAGGGAGTAAAAAGTTGAAACTTCATTTTAGCATGTGCATTTTGTCAAATGATGAGTTTATCTTATGTTTTCTGCTTTTTAACCTCTGTGTTTTGTAGAATTTGACTAATTTTCTTTCTTATAGGTTGGATCAATTGAAAAAAAAAGAAGGATAAGCATGTTGATGGTATTTCACAAAATCAAAGTGTTTTTAATCACTTTAGTGTTTGTTTAACACTCTTAGGAAACTATTATCTCTTCTTAGGATACTAATTTCATTTGGGTTTTTAAAAAAAGAACATTTTCAATTTTTTACAAAGGCTTAAAATGAACATTAGGAATACAACTTACTAGAGTTTTTTTTTGGTTAGCAATTGAACAAAACAAATCTCATTTGTCCTTTGGTGCTTTAAAATGAACTCACAATTGCTTTGTGGCTCTAAAATGAACAAGTGCAACTTTGTTTTCGTGATGGCTTACTTAAACTAACTTCATTGAAAAATGACATATGCACTTCTCTCACGCTTTATAGCGATCTTGAGAATCAAAAGGTCCTTTTTGTGATTTTAGGTTGACATAAAGCAACCACCTCCACACTTCACTTTTGGGTTTAAAATTGAACAAAATCTTTTGCAAGTGTGAATGAACTTATTGCATGTGTTCTCCCTTTGTTTCTAAACAAGGGTCGATCAAAATATGAATATGTTTATTCGCTTTTGTTTATCTTAGAGGGACCACCTTAGGGAAAAAGTACTCACCCAAGGGAACAACTCAACTGGTAACACTCTAAATTCAAGAGTATTTCCAATCGACATATAAATGTGGGTATTGGAATAAACGCCAATATCACACAGTTGGCTCCGATGAGATGGATTTGATAAGGGACTCTCGCCGTATGGGTCAATCTCCATGAATGGAAAGTTTGAACTAAAACCCTTGTCTGTAGTGGCCAAATAGTCCATTCGAAGAGTTTATTAAAGTGGTGCATTGGAACTTAGATTCCAAGAAGTTACTTGTCATGTCCAATCTTGGTTAAAATATAGAGGTTAAGACTTCATTCTTAACGTACCTTTATATTTTTTTCCTTGCTTGCATGTAAAATCATCTATTCTACTACGAAGGGCATGAGGAAAGCCCACCAAGAAAAAAATACCAATTGAGCTAGGATGTTATATTGCTTATGAGTCAAAACACTTTGCTTGTTCAAAAACATTTGGAAACAAACACTTAACATCATCATCAAAATTTCAAACCCTTTAGGAGGCAAATACAATTGACCAAATTCATGTGTTATTGCTTTCCCTTGGGATTCACATCCTTAGAGGTTTCTAAAGACTTGAACTTACATCTCAATTTTCCTACTAAAGAATCAACAATAGTTAACCCTTGCCTTGGATTCATAAAATTTCCACATAACATACTTTGTGGGATTTGAAGAAATTAAGACATTGGAAATCTAGTTTGAAAACCTAATCAAAGAAGTGTTTTTGGTAAAAGAAATTCACTAATTAAGATGAAATAAATTGAACCCCACACATGTGCTTGTGTATCTTTTTTCATACGGTCTTGTGAGCAAACATTGATCTTTTGGTTTGAAGGGAAAAGCATGTTCTTCAAAACCTTGGCCTTGTAAACAAGTCCTTAGGTTCATTTAGGATCAAAATCAAACACTTCATCCATTTCAAACATCTATCAAAATCCCATCCCACCAAGCAACTTTAGAGCTTTGGAAACATCATTCTAGACTTGGGTAAATCATCAAAATCAAAATCACCTTGTTTAGTTAGGAGTATGGGAATGCATCCTTTCTCATACCTCTAGTTAAATTAGCACCCCTTTGAACAAGTTCATTCTAAAGATAACATCTAACATCTTAGGGTTTACAAGTTCATTATCCAATCAAAACCAATCAAAATCAAATCCTAAAGTCTAGCATTTATCCAAAGTTCCTAAGAAAAACAACACACATATCATTCACCCTTTTCATTCTTCATCTCATCATTGGTCCTAAACACCTTAGAGGTCACTTTTGCAACAAAGTCAAAACACAAGAGGAACATGGAATATAAACTTGATCCATACATCATGAGTAATCCAAGTCAACCAAACTATCCAAGCCCTACAATTCCAATTGATTTTCAAAACTCACATTTATACAATCCACACATGGGATCATTATTTCCTACAAACCTCAATGGTATAACAAATGTGAGTATGCTTAGTCAAAATTTTGGAACACCTTTCCTGATGGTAGATTTAAATCAAAGTCCAAACTTACAAGTCTATCCACCAAAAAATCAATGCATGAGCCTTCAAATGAACAGTTCATCGTCCCATCAAATCCCTACATGCCAAATGTGAATGTACCAAGTATAACTTTACAGAACATGAACATTTTGAATCCAAACTTGGTAAACTTTGGGATGGATTTGTTTGCAAATCATACGAATATTGTTTAAAGTCCAAACAAGATGTTAACGACTCCAAGTCAAGGTAACACCATGCAAAATCAAAGTTACCTAAATCAAAGCAATGAGATTCCCAACATCAATGACATTCAATTTCAACCCATAATGCCAAATCTGAACATCATCCCAAGTCAGAACATTGTCCAAAATCAATTTTTCCATGATTCCATGCAAACACCACAAGTGTACATCCCAAATTTGCTTGAATAAAAGCCAAATCAAGGGAGTCAAATTCAAAATCAAGATCAAATTTCACTAGAAAAACTTGCTTCACATGCCAAACTAATTTAATTATTGAGCCAAGAGATATCTTCACTCCAAAATTAGTACACTCTTCCCTTGGTTGAACCATGCCATCAAAGCATTGAGTTGTGTCCACAATTGCATCAAGAACAAAATCTCCAATGTCAAGAGGTTAGATATCAAGATAAACATCAACAACAAACCCAATTACCGCATCTCAAAGATCAATTACCACATTTCAAAGATCAATCCCCACATCTCAAAAATTAATCACCACAAGGTCAAGTGCAAATCTCACAAAGTAATAAATGAAAATACACACCAGTTGGGAGACCAATCGAATCAATCTTGCAACAATTGGTACAAGATAATATCATCAAGCTCCCTGTCTATGGGAACTATCAAGAACCCCTAGTTAAACTATCAGGGTATAACAAGGAGCACCATTGTGATTTCTATAAAATAAAGGGACACACAACATCAAGTTGTATTTGACTCAAAAATCTCATCCAAGACCTTATGGATCAAAAGATAATCACTATTGGGGACAATGATCAAGAATCCATCAATGAACACCTTGAAGATGTTTCCACCTCATCCAATGATCAAATTAACATACATCAAGAATCACTTTTCAATCATGATCAAAATCCACCAACAATACCCATCAATGATCCAATTCAAAAAATGTCAACATCATTTGACCCTATGGTTAAAGACATTGAAAATCCCTCCACCTCAATTATTGAAAACAATGATCGAGATCTCTCCATCAATGAGCACCTTGAAGATGTTTCCACCCCATCTGATGATCAACTCACCATACATCAAGAGCCATTTTTTTGTGATCTATTTCAAGGAGTGTTATGATTATTTGATCCCATGGACATAATCTACGATCCATCAACCAATGATCATATTGAAAATGTCTCTACATTGCCTTATGATTTAGAGGACATATCTCAATAATTTATTCCAAAGCATGATCAAAATATTTCACCAAGGTCTAGCAATGGTCCTTTCCAAGACATGTTGACCCCCTTTGACCTCATGATTACAAATACTGAAGGAATCCTCAACTCAACACTTGATCCAAGCCCACTCAAAGATCAAGAGGATAATGAACCACTTTTCGTTCCTAATGAAGATATCCTAGAACCCCTTGTAAGCAATCCATCCTTTAAAACTAACCCATGCCAAGAATTTGATCCAAAGCATGTCGAAAGCAATTCTGAAATCATTCAAGATCAAGAGTTTATATCTCCAAGCTACTACAATGGTATAATGGATACTCTCCTATCTATACAAGATGATCATATCCACATAGCACATACTCCATATACCCATGAGATGCCTTCTTTGGGTGGACACGCAGATGATCTTCATTCATAATAGGATTCCTTTACTCCTAACATTATTACACAAAAAGAGAAGGTTAGTGATTCCTATAGTCAAACCGAGTTGTCAACATTAGGATTAAATATATCCAAAATTTGGATTGAGGACATCATGTATGAAGATATCCAACATTATCCACTCAAGGAAACAGGTTAGACAAAACAAGATATTCCAAAGTCAACAGAACAAAAAATTCCAATAACATCATCTATAGTGGTCATTTATCCGAGAATGCATTCTAAACAAGAGCTTTCAGAATGGGTGGAACCAAAGGATGAAGGTACTACTTCCACAATACTGGGGGAAACTATGTCTCAAGCAAGTGTCAATATAGGGAGCACAAAGAATCCTTGTGATGAAACTGATGCCAATAATACAACCAGCCATGTCATGAATCTTCATCCACCCATCACCCCATCCACGAATTGGGACCAAAGTAAAAAGAAATATTTGAATCAAAGCATGAAGAACATTATCAAAGCAAAAGAACCTAAGAAGCATAATGGACAAATAAAATATAAATGGACACTAAAGAATACAAAGAAAGATTATCCCTATCAAACTCCATCAGTCAAAGAAACTATGGGGAAAAATAAAAAAGGGAAAAGTATCCATCAAAGATGTCAACAAAAGAAAAATTATGCTTTTCAAGCAATGTACAAAGTGTATCAAGTAGTTGGTCCTAATTCCATGCACACTTTCATATCCACCCATCATTGCTCATCTTCCCAAGTTTGGAGAGTCAAAGGTTCCAAACTATCAACCAATCCAACTCTTATCCCTAAACACACTCCATCCACGCCTCCATGTATGATATAAAATTCTTACATTAACCATGTATTGGTAATGACCCTTCATCATAAGGATTCAGAAGGCACTCTATTGCGATGTGCGCACAAAGATAAAGTTAACTCCGGTATCGACAAAGTAGATCAGGTATCCAAAAGTTGCATTCAAGTGCATGTATCTTAGCAAAGCAAATTCTTCAGGTAGGATACTGATGGCACATTATGATAGAAGCATCTACATCGACACCACTAGGTGGGTTAGCATGAATCTTTCAGAAAAAACAAATAAAAAAATTAAAAAAGCAAATAAATAAATAAATAAAAATTGAAAATAGTAAAGAAAAAAATTGTCCTCTAGTAAAAACTGCATGGGCAACACTTTGGGAAAGTACCATGATAAAAACCTAGAAAACATGCGTCATGTGTAGAATCGAGCATCTACGTGCGCTAGTTCAGGTGAAAGCATCTCATCCCATCCATAATAAATCCAGCATTCCATCCATCTCATCCATAATAAATCCAACATTCCATCCATCTCAGCCATAATAAATCCAGCATTCCATCCATCTCAGCCATAATAAATCCATTCATCCATAAACCATTTATCCAATCCATTTTCATCCATCTACATACATAGTCCAAGTTATCTTGATCTTGAAAAAATTTGGTGCACACTTTACGCTTGCTTATCGTAAACATCTTGACATGGGTCATTTTCATTGATCCTATCCTATCCAACATTATCTAAGCCATGAAGCATTATCCAACGAAGCATTCCTCTATTCAAACACCTTATCTTATCACAAGATAATGCCTATCCATCTGTCCATACATCTATCCGAGCATCCAAAAATGTCATTCCATACGTTGCTAGACACTGGGGGCAGATATTTGCATCTTTCTTCGGGAATAAATCTTGATCTATATCCTCTAACTTATGTGGTGATCCAAAATTAGCAAATCAAATTGGTCAATACATTTGCATTCCAAAAAACCAAATCACTAGCCCATGGAATATTTTGATGAATCTTCATCTTTCATCAAACATCAATCCAAACAATCACTATCAGTTGCATCTAATGTGTGCTTCAAATGTCACATCAAATCATCCAAAACATATTTTTTTCCAAACCAAGCTTCATCAATCCTAATCAATCAAATCCAATCAAAAAATCATCTCAAGAAATCCTCGTGTTGATTAACACTATCCTTACATTGTTGTGCATCCTCAACAATGTTATCATAATCAATCTATTGATTCGATTAATCAACCTTAGCTTGGTTTTCAACAAAATCCCAAACAAACCACTGATATCATCACACATATCCATATCCAAATCATCAAAATCATTCGAAAATCCAAAAACATCCAAAACATATCAAAATCCAAAAAAATCCAAAAAATAGAAAACATCAAAAACATGATATCCGAACTACGTCGTCTCTGAGCTTAAACATAGGCAAGGCTAATCTTTGATTAGTCCCTGAGACATCAAAATCCAAAAAAAAAATAAAAAAAATCAAAACACAAAAGCATTCAAAAATACAAAATCCAAAAACATTCATTAATTTCATACAATCAAAACAGTCATAAAATCATAAAACCCAAAAAATAGCCTCAAAACATTTCAAAAAGATCAAAAACATTCAAAAACCCCAAAAAATCCATCCATCCCAGCTCGCTTTCACCCACAATAATCAATCATCCATAATAAAATCATCACATTCATCCTTTGGCAATACAAACAAAAACAATCACAACAATCAACAAAAGCAAGCTTCAATCATAAAATCAAAAATTGAAACAACAAACTATTAAATGCAAAATCAAACTCTTGATCATTTTCAAACATGTCAATCAACCTTATATCAATGGCCTATCAATCAACTTATCAAACCATCATCATCCTATACAATGCATGTCCTAGGATATATCGTTCTAACAATGGGCATCATTTTGGATATCACCTTGGATTCTTATCCTATCAAAACACATCCCTTTGGCTGAAGGTATGAAGAACATTGTCTTGTTTTTGTACTTGATCTTTTCTTTTGATTTATCTTATTGTGCTCATTCCAAGGACCTCTCAATGATGTCCCCAACAAAGGGATTTAGAGAGATAGGAATGGGGCAATGATCATTATCTTTTTATCTATTGTGCTTGTTGGACATTGTTGTAATATAACTTGGCGAGTACTTGCTTTGTTAGGTATGTCCTAGCAAGGTTTCCGTATGTCAAGTGTGAACACGAATACTCCTATTTGTTTGTCGAGTCAAAGTCCATTGCATTAGGTACAATGTCATCTTGGTTCTTTATACCCTGATGCATCATGCCTATGTGTGTTATCAAACATAAGGTAATTGGCCCTTTGAAAATCCCAACTCCTCGGCAAGTAATCATCATCATCATCATCATCATCATCTCATGTCTTGTTGGAATCTCTTGTTTTCTTCTATCTCTTGCTTTTTGCACTAACATCCATGGTACCATGACAGTTAATCATAAATCATCGACAATTCATCCATCCTGCATCCACAAACTGTCACCATACTACATAATGCATATCATACCATATAGAAAGCATTAATCATACCACATGCATTCATCCCCATATGTTTAGATTGGTTATTTTAAACATCTCATAAACCATACATTTATCACCTATTTGCATAATCACAAAAGCATCATCATATCATATCATGTGCATCCATATCATCCATGCATCATCATATCATCCATTACATATAAACATCATAATCATCTCATTTATATCATCAATAATGTAACTATCATGGTACAAATCAGGATCAATTGTGTGCAATATATCAAAGTAGACATGAGGTTACCCATGGCCGAGGACTGTCTACATCATCAAATCTATCTACATCAAATATTCGAGTTGAACTAATCTTGAACCTCTTTATTGAGAGATCAACCCTCAAATCAAACCTCTTCGCCCGATCTCTCAAGGGGGCAATATACTGGCGTAATTCTTCATTCATTGGGGCAGCAATGGGGCATTTGAAAAAATCAAATAATTTTTGACTTTTGATCATGGCAAGATTATTCTTTGAACCAACACAACAAGTGCACTACTTCAAATAGGGGCAAAATGTAGACATAGAAAATATACAAATTGATATTGCACACTCGATCCAGATATAACATCACTTCATCCTGAATTATCTCTCTATCTAACCATTTAATCGAATAGCCTTATTTGATTAAAGTCATCATAATTCCCCTTTTAATTAATTAAATCCCTCAATTTAATTAAATCATCATCTCTGTGTAATTAGCTAGGTCATTTCATCTTCTTATCTTTATTTAATTAAATAATCCATATTATTTGATTAAATTTCTAAAGTTCATCTAAATTAAATTAAATAAATCAAACATTTATCTAATTTAATCTAACATCACCTTTTGGTTAAATAAATCAAAAATATTTATTTAACTAAGTCTAAATCATTCTCTTCTCATTTTGAGTTATTTAAATCCTAAAATCTAAGTCAAAATGGTCAAATCATCTAATCTCCTTTAAATTAATCAAATCTTGATTAATCTTAGTCTTAATCCATCAAATCCTCTAGATTTTGCAAGTTGCACATGAAAATCAATTTAATTGTTTTATAAATCATCTATTTTCATTCAAAAAAGGCATCCAAGATGGAATATTCCTCAAATTTGAAATCTCCCCCCAAAAGGACTTGTCCCTTCCAACAAAGCATTTAACATCTCTTACAAGTCCTTTTCTTGAGCCATGTGACATTAACTTCACCTTTCACCTCATCCTTCAAGCCATATTTTGAATTTGAATCTCCCCCCTCCTTGCACATTGATCAAAATGTGCTCAAGCTTCCTTCATTCGCAAGTTGGAAAGTAGCACTTTGCCATTGGCTAATTCTTAGTCCCACATTGTTCTATTTTGATCATCTCCTCAACTTAGAATTCTATAAATAAAGAGGTTCATTCCTCATTAAATCATCCGCAATTTGAGTAAAGTTACCATGCTCAAATCATTAGCAATCCTCATCCATTATTGTTGAATCTTAGCTAGGTCATGCAGATTTTTCTATTGGAGCACTCATCAACATCAACAAAGTGGATCAAATCTCTTCATCACATCAATCTTGCATCATAGGAATTGGGAAAGGGCCAATTTTCACATCAAATTGGCACCAATTCCCCCATGGGATCATGAGTTTGCTAGTTTAATTAGGATTCAATCTCTATTTTGTTGTTTTCATTGTGTTCTTCATCTTTCTCCCTAATTTAAACTTTGTGAATGGATTTCATGGGGAATCCTTGTTTTTTGCTTGCATTTCACCATCTAATGTTTTTGTTCTTATTGTTTTGCAGGTATTTGGATTGTGGTTCACACATATTTTATTTCCAACAAATTTTGGAACAAACTTAAGAGAATTGGCTCTTTTCCTCCATTTATTCCTCCTAGTCACTTGGTAGAATGTTTTATTGAAAAAAAACACTCTCCTTGATCCTCTCCAACTTCTTCATCCTCCACCGTCGATTCCTTCAAATCAAATCCAGACCCTTGTTTGTTGCCACATCACACTATGGTTTGGAAAATCTATAAATATAGCCTCATTCTACATCAAATAGATCCCAACTTTGAGCAATCTTACTCTGTAAAAATTACATTTGAGCATTTGAGAATTTAGAAATTAAGTATTTTAGAAGCATATTAACATAAACATGGCTTTAATATTAGCTACATCCTAGATATCATAGTAGTTGCCATACAGTATTTCCATCGCAACATTTAGCATCATATCATTATCATATCCTTATTACAACATCATTATCATTTAGCAATCATCATATAGGAATAGATTCATTGCATTTCCAACATCTCATTCTGCAGGTTGTAATTCTAACAGTCATAGTGCATACAAAATCTGAGAGCCATTATGATTTAATGAATCCAAGAGGATAGAGAACAATGGGACGACATTAAGAGATTTGTTGTTTTGATTTGATTATTGTATTTGAATTTTATTATATAATGTCTCATTGATTGTGTTGTATTACTTATTTTGCACTCACACTTTACAATACATACACGATGCAATATCTATAAAATGTATGCAATTGAACACAATAGTAGACATATAAATATTATTTTTCTTGCAACATTGGCACACGATCACTTCAATTAACTTGATATTAAGATGTAAATGTGTGTAAACACACATTTTGGATATTTATAGAATTTTGTTGGAATGCTAATTTGTAATTATAAAATACATCATGTAATTAACTTGATAGTATATTGTAAATGTTTGTAAACATACATTTGGGATATATATAGAATGTTGTGAAAATAGTCACAATACTATACTATAGATAGAATGTTTTAAACACAATACTATAGATAGAATTTTCCTTTTTTGTTGCAACATTGTCACATGATCACTTTGAATTGGAATTTGTAAGTGCTGAAGATATTGGCTCAACGCCCAAGAATATTTGCAAAAAAAATGAAAACCTTCTATAAAAGGATATGCAAGAAGATGAGCTTGCTTGATATTAATACCTATAAAATGTGTACAATCACCTTCCTTGTATAGGAAAGGTTGAAATGTAGTAATGAACTTGATGTTGAGAAATGCTATAATACTATGACATGAGACAACCAGCACACTAAGTACCTAGGAGTCATGCAAAATAGCTAGATAAGTTCTAGAAAAGCCAACTATGACTTATAGAAAGAGTCTTTTATCCTATCACCTAGAAAATTATACCTAGGAACAAAATGAGAAAAAAAATAGATCTTTTCTTGATGATTGGCCCTACCCAAATCAACAAGTTGCTTAGTATCCAAATCTCAAATGTAGATTGAATCTAGAGTAAACTCAATTGATTTACCTATCTGTGCTATCTAATAAATTGAAAGAAGATTATGCTTAATATTAGGAATACAAAGCACATTATTAAAGCTACCATGTGGCACATCAATAACTCCTTTACCAAATATATCAAGATACACATCATTAGCCATCAAGATTCTCATAAGTGAAGTATGATTCAAAGATGAAAACCTTTAAGGTTGGTCTAATATATGATAAGAGGCTCCAGAGTCAAGAATCCAATTTCTAGACCTCTGAACATGTGTTACAACAAGGGCACATTGTCCTTTCTATTTATAATCATCTACCATATCACTCATATTTTAAATGCTTGCATGACCAGTGTGTGTAGTAGATGTTGATTGAGAAGAAGATGATGAACTTTTAGACTTAGAAGGAAAATAAATGTCAACATGTTCCTTTAAGAGTTGCCTCATTTCACCTAACTCTTTCTTGTAACAAGTGTGTTCCCCATGCCTTTGTTTTTTTACAATAACTACATTTACTCTTCTCCTTCTTAGGATTTTCCTCTTTTGAAGAGGTGGGAGGTTCTTTAGATTTTTCCTTAGGTTTGAACTTTTTTTTCCCTCTATCCTTAGATGATGATGATGCAACTAAAGCATGATTCTTAGCATGTGTATCAAATTGACTAAGTTTTTCTTGTTCTCTAGTCAACCTATCACAAAATGTCTCAAATGATGGCATTGCAAAAGAATCACCTAAACCATCCATTATTGTACAGAAAGAAGTAGAAACATATGCAAAGGAACCTTTCAACTTAGACAAAATAAAAAAGATGCACTTTTTATCAGTTTTTTCCTTTCCACATCCTACTAATTGATTCTTAGCGATTTGAATTTTACCAAGTAGTATTCAATCGTGGAAAATGTATCTATAAAAAGTGAAGCTAATTCAGCCTCCAACTGCATGGCACATGCCTCACTAACTGCACCAAAGAGAGTCTTGTACTTATGCCAAACCTGCTTAGGAGTTGTACATTCCTCAATATGAAAGAATAAACTATCTGAAGCATGCATTGTAATCAAACCCATAGCTTCATCACATTTATTCCTATGAGAAAATTGTTCATACTCTCTAGAAAAATTAGGTTGGTGATCACTCAAAGTTTACCACAAACCCTTTGACCAAAGCAATCTTTGCATTTTTACCTTCCAGGAGTGATAACTATGAGGAGTCAACAGTTCAAATCTTAGTTTAGCCATTAGATCAACAAGTACCAAGAGTGAAAATATGGAAAATATATGAATCAAACTGATATGAAGCCTCCCAAATCTAATAATACAACTGAAAATAAACTTCTCCCCACAAACATAACTTCTCCAAGAATCAGGATGTCCAAGTTATGAAGCAAAAACCAAATATGCAAAAATCTAAATATCTCACACTTGGGGCTGAAATTGAAAAATGTACATGAACCAAATCAAAGAGCTCCTCATTACATTCCAAATCCTTGCAAATGCACTAGAAGCTCTACTACTCCTAGATTTCTCAAATATTCAAACCTCCATAACTTTGACTAGAAATTTCAGATTTAGGTGAAACAAAATTCAATCCTAACTTTCTCAACTACCTTGAAATTGAATATGAGCTCAGATCTTCTCCAACAAGAGCCAAAAGTGACTTTCCATGAAAGCCAACATGTAGAGACAACCTCCAATTTGGTGTTTTTTTCAAGTTTTTCTGATTCTCTAGATCATCATATGATGCAAGAGAAGAGCATACTCAACTTTACTAAAAACAACCTAGATCTCTCACTACGAATAGCTCCACCCTCAAATCTGAAAAAGGGTTTTGCAAGATGTGGCTTTGATACCATGTAAGAGATGACAATATTAGCTCAACACCCAAGACCACTTGCAAAAACAAATAAAACCTTCTACAAGAGGATATGTAAGAAAATGAGCTTGCTTAATATTAAGACCTATCAAATAATGAGGAGTGAAGTATGCTACAAATGTGTACAATCACCTTCCTTGTATAGGCAAGTTGAAATGTAGTAATGAACATGATGTTGATAAATGTCATAATTTTATGACACGAGACAACCAAAAAACTAACTACCTAGGAGCCATGCAAAATAGCTAGATAAGATAAGTTATGGAAAAGCCAACTAAGACTTCTAGAAAGAATCTTTTATCCTATCACCTAGAAAATGATGCCTAGGAACAAAATGAAAAAAGAAGATCTTTTCCTGACAATTGGCCCTACCCACTTCAACAAGCTACTTAGTATCCAAATCTCGAATGTAGACTAAATCTGGAGTAAACTCAATTGATTTACCAGTCTGTGTTATCTAATATACTGAAAGAAGATTATGCTTAATATCAATAATACAAACCACATTATTAAAGCTACCGCATGGCACATCAGTAAATCCTTTACTAAATACATCAAGATACACATCATTAGCCGTCGAGATACTCATAGGTGAAGCATGCTTCAAAGATGAAAACCTTTTAGGTTGGCTTGATATATGATAGGAGGCTCTAAAGTCAAAAATCCAATTTCTAGACCTCTCAACATATGTTATGACAAGGGAATGTCCTTTTTTTTTATAATCATCTATCATATCACTCATATTTGCAATGCCTGCATGACCGGTGTGTGTAGTAGATGCTGATTAAGAAGAAGAAAATGATGAACTTTTAGACTTAGAAGGCAAAGAAATGTTGTGTTCCTTTAAGATTTGCCTCATTTCATCTAACTCTTTCTTGTAACAAGTGTGTTCACCATGCCCTATTTTTTTACAATAACCACATTTAGTCTTCCCCTTTTTAGGTTTTTCCTCTTTTGAAGAGGTGAGAGGTTCTTTAGAATTTACCTTAGGTTTGAACTTTTTCTTTCCTTTATCCTTAGATAGTAATGATCATGCAACTAAACCATGATTCTTAGCATGTATATCAAGTTGACTAAGTTTTTCTTGTTCTCTAATCAACCTATCACAAAATTTATCAAATGATGGTATTACAAAAGAATCACCTAAACCATCCATTGTTGCATCTAGAAGGAAGTAGAAAAGCATGAAAAGGAACCTTTCAACTTAGAAAAAATAAAAAATATGCACTCTTTATTAGTTTTTTCCTTTCTACAACTTGCCAATTGATATTTTAGCTATTTGAATTTTACCAAGTAGTCTTCAATGGTGGAAAATGTATTTGTAGAAAGTGAAGCCAATTCAACCTCCAACTACATTGTATGTACCTCACTAACTACACAAAAGAGAGTCTTGTACTTATCCCAAACTTTCTTAGGAGTTGTACATTCCTCAAATTGAAAGAATAAACTATTTGAAACATGCATTACAATTAAACCCATAGCTTCATCACATTTATTCCTATGAGAAAATCATTCATACTCTCTTGAAAAATCAGGCTTGTGATCAATCAAAGTGGACCACAAACCCTTTGACCAAAGCAATCTTTGCAATTTTATAGGTCTTCTAGGTGTGATAGTTATGAGGAGTCAACACTTCAAATCTTGGCTCAACCATGAGATCAACAAATACCAAGAGTGCAAATATGGAAAATATCTAAATCAAACAAATATGAAGTATCCCAAATATATTAATACAACTGAAAATAAACTTCTCCCCACAAACATAACTTCTCCAAGAATTTGGATGTCCAAGTTATGAAGCAGAAAACAAATATGCAAAAATCTGAATATCTTACACTTCGGGTTGAAATTGAAAAAAGTACATGAACCAAATCAAAAAGCTCCTCAATACCTTCCAAATGCAACTTGAATTGCCAAAATTGGAGAAACTGGAAAAAAAATTATGAGCTTGGAGGTCCAAAGGGGTGATTTGACTTCAGTTGTGAATAAATTGCACCACTATGAAGTTCTTGAAGAGAGCTTTTCACCAATATCTTGTTTGTAGAATTTGGAGATGATGGAAAAAAGTTGCGCACAATTGAAAAAAAGGCCTATTTTACTCACTTAGGGGGAAAAACAGGGCAAATCAAAGGCTAATAATTAGGCATAAAAAATGGGCACCTAGGGTCTATAATCGGGTCACTCATATGACTAGTGGTAGTACAAATGCAAAAAATAAAAACCCATTGGCTATTTATAATGATTTGTATGGTCGGATAACAAAATATTTTAAACCAAAGTTTTTATTAAACCTTTTAATACTTATAAAAGCTGATATAAAGAATTAGGTCAATCTACCAAATCACTATTTTTATTCACTTGTACCACCTAGGCAATGATTGGATGCCAATGAAGAATAGAGGACATCAATGTCAATAAATGTACTATACCCACTGATGGATGTGACTCATACCAGCCAATTTGTAGAGTGGGTATGCCATTGGACAAGTCTCCTGAGTTAGTACCATAGATGAAGGCCACCCATAGAGGAAGGTATGCCAATATTTTTTGACTGGTCAGTAGAAGGATGTACAGGATGATGGTGGTAAATATACCGATACAAGTAGCATGGGCCAATGAAAAAAATTCAAAGAATTGGCCTGAAATTGAAGCTAATGCCTATGGGAGTGAACTCAACAATAAATGTTGTTGTCTACAGAGAAAAGGCCATAGGCCTTCTGATGTGACAAGGGATTGGACAATCCAACCACTATATGAAAAAAAAGCTGACAACCCTTGCATTAATTAATTTCCTTGATAAACAAAAATTGCCACCATTTAAAAACAAACAATAGAATATAGGATGTGGATAGTTAAAAAGTATGACTCAGTTGTATAAAAAACCTCTGCAGATATTTCAAAACCCCAAACTATATAATATTATTGCCTTATAAAAAACAATTCCCCAATAAATGTTTAAAAGCTGATGTAGAAATAGAATTTTTTTTTTAATTTTGCAAAACCAAATATCATACCCTATACCCGGGGGTCGTACAACCACCCCAGTTAATTTTTTTTTTCCTCACGAATAGTTGAAGGTGAAATAGGGAAAATTATATATCAATTTTTGTCTCTCAGGCCTTCTAAAGAAAATGGCAAGGTCGGATATGCCTGAAAATGCACCAGAAGCTCTGCTACTCCCAGATTTTGCAAATCTTCAAACCTCCATAACTTTGACTAGAAATGTTGGATTTAGGTGAAATAAAAGTCAATCCTAACTTTCTTAGTTGCCTTGAACTTGAATCTAAGCTTAGATCTCCTCAAACAGGAGCCAAAAGTTACTTTCCATGAAAGCCAACATGTAGAGACAACCTCCAATCCGGCATTTTTTCAAGTTTTTTTTATTCTCTAGGTCATCATATGATGCTAGAGAAGAGCATACTCAACTTTAGTAAAAAAACTAGATTCCTCACTAGCAATAGCTCCACCCTCGAATTTAAAAAGGGGTTTTACAAGATGTGGCTCTGATACCATGTAAGAGCTGACAATATTAGCTCAACACCCAAGATCACTTGCAAAAACAATGAACAACTTCTACAAGAGGATATGCAAGAAAATGATCTTGCTTGATATTAAGGCCTATCAAATGATGAGGTATGAAGTATGTTACAAATGTGTACAATCACCTTCCTTATATAGGAAAGGTTGAAATGTAGTAATGAACATGATGTTGACAAATGTCATAATCCTATGACATGAGACAAGGTCAACAAACTCACTACCTAGGAGTCATGCAAAATAGCTAGATAAGATAAGTTCTAGAAAAGCCAACTAAGACTTCTAGAATGAATATTTTATCCTATCACCTAGAAAATGATACCTAGGAATAAATAAATTCCTAAGTAAACTTATGTAAGTGTAATTTATTATTTAATTACACGAACATAATTTATTTGTATTAAACAATAGACTTGTTTACTATTTGAAAAAAAAACCAAGTAAAACCACTATGTTGAAGTTTTAAATTCAATTAAATTCAGTGTCACCTTTGGTAGAGTAGTTTTGTAGATGTTCTTCAAATGGAACATAGTGTAATTGAGTCATGAGCGAAGCCTACATTAATTGAAATCGAAGATATAATTTACATGCAATAAAAATATTTTAGTTTAGATATTTCATCTTTAAAACTAAAGTGATAAAGTAAAGGTGAGATATACAATGGAACATACGTGTAGCTATTGTAATGTTCTTTGACTATTTGAAGAGTTTGAATGTGACAATGCATTCAAACATCTCTATTTTGTTTTTTAGAGAGCAACATACGAGATTTCTTGCATGTGTGCATATCTTTGGAATATGAAGGTTGTATGCATAGAGATAGAAGGTCATAAACTCTTGAAATTGTTGTGAATGTCAACCCTTGGCGGTCAATGTTCCTAATGTGGATTGTTTCCCTTTCAAGTGTAAGGCCTTGTGACTTGTAAATTGTCAAGGGCCATGATTTTTTTAGTGGAATTTGACAATGGTGACCACAACTAAGTGGGGTTATAGGGAAATATTTTGGGTTGTTAAGATCCCAAGCTAGTCCAATGTAATGTTTGAATTGAACAACAACAAATAAGGGAAGTTGAGGTGGTTTTTCACCATCATTGTATACAATTGCCTTGATTTGACCAAGTGCACCATTCACAAGCCCTATTTCCACCCATAAATTTGAGCACAACATAACCTATTGACCAATAGGTAAGAGTATCTTAGCTTGAAGTTGTTCTTCATTGGTATTTGAGTATGTTGATCCCCTAAGTTGCTTTGTAATGGATATTGCAATAGGTGTTGACAAATACAAAAACATACATTTATTATGTAGTAATACCAATTTGTTTGTTGCAAATGGATGTATGACAGTTGAGAAAACAAAATTTTCTATAGAGGTGAGTGAGGATCTTGAATGTGGCATAATAATTTTCCAATATTTTACTATAGGATTTTCATTTCATAGATTTGAGAGAAGTGCATGAAAAGAAATTGGCAAGGATCATCACCAATTTGTTGAAATATTTTGTTTAGTGTTATAACTATAGTGAAGATGTGCCATAGTGTTCTAACGTAGTAAGTAGAAGCATACATTGGGTTATATTTAACTAGTGGTAGTTGGTCCAGGTCACCAAAGAAAGTGAGTGAACGTCCTCCAAATGGTAACTCGTTGTGGATGGGGAATGATTCACACAACCTCATGTCAATTCATTCTATCAACTTTAGCCCAATGAAACTCATCTCATCTATTAGAATGTATTGAATGAAGTACATGCTTTCTTGGAAGGTTACGAGAGTTTTTCCTTGTAGAGGGGGTCAATTATTTGATTGTTATTTGAAGGGAAAAATGAATTGTTGATGCTTGAATGTTGAATGCAACAACACCTATAGGTGCAAGAAGTAGTAATGGTGATTGGTGAATTGGAGCTGAACTCATGAGCATAAACCTATTTTTTTTAATGAGGTGTGACTTTCTATTTCTTGTACTTCCTTGAACAATCAATATAAGTGGTGGTTGTAAAGGAAGAGTAGTTAGATGTGACAAAAAATGTATCAAAATATTTTTTTGTTGAGTAGAGAAGGTAGTATGAGTGTGTTCATTGAGAACATGGTGCACTTGAAATATTGGGCAATTGGAGTTTATGAAAGTAGTAGCTACATGATTTTGTAGTGGGTATCATACCGTTCATGGTTTAGGTTGATGTCACATTAGCCAAGCATTTCTAGTGCATCTAGCTAAATAGGAAGGTTTGGGTGTAGACCTGATAGTAATTTCCATTTATTAGGGTTGTCTTCTTTCATTACATAGTCAGTGTTGGATTAGTTTCTATCTTCAAGTTCTTCATCCAATTTTGATGGTGCACAATGGACATTCCATGGTCGATAAGTACAAAAAAACCTTTCCCATTGTGCTAATATTTTCTCTTCTTGGGATCCAAAATAATTTTCAATATTACCAAATAGGTGGTATAGTACTAGTTCACTCGAAAAAAATTCATAGAAGATTTTGTCATCTTTTGTAGGGATAGTTGTGAACCATGGTGAGACCCAAAAAATTACTTAAATTGTAGGGCACTCCTTCCATTGATTGTTCTTGTGAGATAATTTAAAGGTCAATTTTTGAGTCACTTCCATGAGAGGCATTATCTCTAGATGTATGGGTCTTTTCATGTAAGCATCAATGTAGGTAGGTGATGTTATTGATGTGGGAAAGACTGATACACATTGAAATTTGTGTTGATTATCATTTAAAGAAACAAATTTCCTACTAAATATAGAGAGGGGAAACTTTAGTAAAAGGTGGAAACTCTCCTAGGAACTTATGTCATGATCAACAAGGCTCTTAGTAAGCATTTTTTTAAAAGCTATAGGGGTAGACATTTCAGATTGGAAAGTGGTTGAAATGCGAGATAACATGGGATGATATGTTTCAGATTTGTGTTAATATTTTGCTGCATATTTTGCAATATATTTGAGGACAACATCAATTGAGAGAACATGTTAGCAATATATATTAGCCCTCCAAATAGAAAGGATAGATGTGTTGCGAAGGTTTAGGTGGTCATCATTGTGTGTTGGGGTGTGCTTAGGCTAACCATTCTCAATATTTGAGAGACTTGAACTATCTTGCATGGTTTATGGGGATTTGTAATCACAGGAAATAGATGTCCCTTTCCTCCTAAGGCATGTTAGTAGAGTAAATTTTGTGTGTCGTTCAACATGATTGACCAGTCCAATATAGTAGGTTGAAGGGTTCGCTAACATGATCTATGGTGTATCCATCAAACAAGGATCATCGATAATAGATTGATGGAATGTTTGGTTTCTCACTTCAAGGATTCATGTGTTCCATGCAGAGACATATCTATCAATATAATCAAGTGCATTTTGTACTGATTGTAGGCTATTCCTTTCTAATCTACTAATGTTAGGTGCTTCGTGGAGCCATAGGAAACCATGGATGTGTATAGATCCTATGTGTTTCCATTCATACCTATGGAATGCACTTTTTAGCAAAAATCCAAAGTAATATAATAATGTCAGATAATAAGAAAAGAAGGGAGTTATTTGTACCAATATTCTTTTGCGCCAAGTGGTTTTTCTAAGACCTCTTCAAAAAATGCAGTAAAGCTATGGTGCATGTATAGTGTGGTGAGGTGTGGATTCTAAACAATATTTTGTATCATCCATATAGAAGCCATAGAAGGATTTTTAGGTGACTTGGTTGGAATAATGGCATGGAAGTCTATCCATTTTGTATCTATTGCACACTAAGGGTGAAGAAAAGTGTTGGGCATCCAAATTGAATGACCATGTCAGAAATCTCCCCTCGATGCTAGGTCTAAAATGGACAGGTCCCATGAACTAACAAGCTAAAGCATATAAGTTGATATACAATTTTGTCATCTAGCAAGTCCTTCAATCTTTGGTGAAGGTCAAAGATTGTTGATGGTAGGTAACCATCTATATGTTTATTGAAAAATACAAAGGAAGTGGATTGGCTATAGTGATGCATTAGAATGTTTAGTATGAAGTATCTAAATCGTGAGTGTTGGCCAAACCTATTATCATGGTACGTTAGAAGATGGAGAGCATACTCATGTAGCTTAATTTCATTGATACGTTGTTGTTTGAATGCAACCTTTCCTTTTGGAAATAAAGTGGGGAATTCCATCACAAATAATCTTTCAATGGTGTATTCATTTATAGGACATGGAGAAATGGGTGGCCACTCAACAATAGGTGTTGGTCATCCTTAACCTAGTTGTAGTAAAGAGCACACTTATTCGACCTCTGTACATGCATGTGGAAGATCTTCCACAAACTAAGTTGTGTTTGGCATGGTATCTTCAAAGGGGTCATATTCTATATCACTTTTTTCCATAAAGCCTGTATTTGTAGGATCCAAATTTGTAGTTGTTGCATACAGAAGGTCTGAAATGTCATTAGAGGATTGGTGCAAACTTGAAAATGAGAGCATATCTAATTTTACATCTTTGTATGGGTCATAGCACATCTTGTATTATAATGCCACACATACACATTCTCTACTAACATAGAAGTTATATGGTTGTTGCTCAATGTTTTTTTGTTAATTATTAGTATATCCAACTCATTAATATGTCTTGAAAAGTAGGTTGCAATTGCAGATATATCTTGTGGAAAATAAATAATGTGGCCTTTTGTATTTTAGTTGCCCACCTCTTGCACATGTAACTTGAAGGATTGGGCTAACCCTTGCTATCAACATCTCCACAACTTGGTATATATTTTCTAAACATATAGGTTGCTCATGAGGGTCCATGTTGTTATGGTTTGAGAAGCGATGGTTGTTTTTTTCAGATGTACATCTATAAAAAGTAATGATTCCATTTGACTGTCTAGTTTTTATTATTGGACATCTTTCCATGGAAACCATGCATGTCAACATTTTTGAAAGGCTTTCTAACTTTGAATGACAGGTACCCGTAGTGAACATTTCTTGAGTTGAAGGTGGAGAAGGGTGCATTTGAAACAATGGGTTCGGTTGAAGTATATTTGGCATTTGAGATGTAGGTGTGTGTAGGTGGGGTGTATTATTGGGAGAAGAGAGTGTAGATGTAGAGGATCCATCAATGGGGATTTGTTGGTTTTCTTGTCTTCTTTTGTTAATATTATTTTTCCTTGCATGGTATTGTGTACATTGCATTTGATTTCAATGAGAACATTTTGCTTGCATTGCTTCATTTTCTACCTCCGTTAGAAGGAATGTTGAGGATAAAAGTAACATAATATATTTGTGAGTGATAATTAGAAGAATATACATATATCAAATGTTTAATACAAATTTGCAAATACATATTTCAAATAGCATGACCATCTATGATGTAGAATGTAAGGAGATAACACAGTGTGAACAAGTAATTTGAAACACAAGAAAATAACACAACTTATTAATATATGGACATTCAATGTACAAAAAGGTAAAAAAATATATATGAATGGTGATATTTTTTGTATTTGAAAAACCATGACCAACTATTTTATAATAAGGAGATAACATTTTATGAATAAATATTTTGGAACACAACAAAATAGTAAAAATATTTGTATATATATGATCATATTTATATATATGGACATGCAATGTATAGATTATGAAAAAATATATACACATGTTGATCATTTTTACATATATGGACATTGAATGTATACAATATTAGTAATAAGAGTTAAAGGAAAATTTTGATAGATAAATGCATAAAATTGAATTGTCTTATTTTATGGTATAGATCGACATTTACACACAAAGGAAGTAGTTGAACAATTGAAATAATCGTGAGCAACTAAAGTAATGGTGAAATTGCCTATGTAACAATGTAATACAATACATTATTTTCAAACATTCCCCCCATTATTACATTGTTCCTAAAACCATTAAACCATATAATTCATCTTCCCAAGGGACCCCCCCTTAAGGCTTACATGACAAAACTTGCTGAATACAAAATATGTATACATTCTTGAGAAAAATCACCTTCTAAAGAAACAAATCTTAAATAAGGTGAAACTCCTCTAGAAGCTCTGTGCTGAATTTCTGAGTTCTTGCTCGAAATTCCAAACCATAGACTGTAGTTATTGGAGAACTACCCTCGTAAAGGTATAACCCTTGGTCCCTGACCGTAATTACTCAACAACCATCCTCCAAATTGTCTTCTCAACCCTCGTAAAGGTGTAATCCTTGGTCACACTCATAAATTATATAGTCAACAATCCATACTAAGCTCTTCACCAAACTCCTTACCTGTCTCGAAAAGAAAACTTCACAATACATGTATCTTCAAATTCTCATCATGTGTATGACCATCGAAATTTCAATGGCGGGCGGGGGAAAGTAGACGTGAATTATTTGTACTTGTGAAGTCTTCGCCTGCACGTGACAAAACTACTGTGATCAATTTTCAAGTCCTTGAGCACGAGATCAATCAATGATTTGTTTCGCTTATTTCTTATCCGCTTTATTTGACCAAATTAAAAAAAAATCTTCGTGAAGAAATTTTACTTCTTATCAATGCTTTAATGTCGATTGGAGTCAGATTTGTCAGATTGTCAGACTATATTGTCAAGCATGTGTCCTACTTTCTAAAATTTTGGGTAGCCTACCGACATATTTTTCAATTCTCTGACATGGAAGGAGGGAGCAACTGCTGTGTTATTTCCATTAGATATGAGTTCAAGCAAGAACGCAACCTCTTTCTCTTTCAGAGACATGCGAAGCTGCTATGTAGTGGCCCCCACGCGGTTTTATAAAGGCTTTTATTCTTTGAAGTAGTTGAAAGCGGAGCGTGTCATGTGTCAATACTACGAGAACTCTTAAAGGTCGTAGGAAGAAAAACTTTGACAAGTCCCCGCCTACGTGCCATGTGTTCGACACACTAATTTCTTAAAGGAGAAAAGTGAAGGCAGTCAAACCAGCATCAGAAGGTGCCACTTGTCAATTGTGCGGGAGCTCGAGCTTGTTTCGAGCCCGAGAAGGAATTAAAAGCGTGCCATTAACTACTATGAATGCAGAAGTGTGCTCGAGGATGCCGCATGCCAAAGCTTAGGAATGGGAATGTCATTGCCACTTAAAATCTCACTCGTTCAAGTGGTCGTAGCAATCGCCATAATGCTCCATGTCTTGTGTATCGGATTTTGGCTGTTAGGAGGGTCTTGATTATGCATGGTGCCTATTTATTCTTGTGGTTTTTTCAGAGGTCATTCATTTTAGGATCAACTGGTATCCACCATGGCATGTTTGCACAAAGGAATTGGCTGAATGGAATGAGTTGGGAGATTTTAAGTTTCGTTTCAATCAGATTTCACCAACTAAAAAATTATTGCAATATGGGTTTGTCTGCGGGAGAATTGATTTCCATTGGCTTTATGTAAATTTCCTTGCAAGTTCTTTGGCTGATGGTTAATGCCACTGTTAAACATTTTTGTCTTTTGCATACCCAGGCTGTGGGAGGGGTTTTTTGCTTATTGCTCCCCTTGTTTTATAAAAGGGAACTTTGAGCCTCTCCTTGGAGGTTCACGATTTTTGTAGTAGTTGTTCACACTTTTGTAATACTTACAAGATCAATTTTTAGAGAGTTTTCATTTTCATTCGACCTTAACATTTTCTATATTTTGAGTCAATTAATAGGAAGCAGAACACATCAGATTGTGCCCAGTTCACCTTTGTTGTGTGTTTTATTTTTTGTTTATGTTAGCTTGATGTTATGTGTCATTTATGAATGGATATGATCTAGACAACTAATGGTTATTGAGTTTTATCTTTTATAGTTTTTAGTAAAAGATTTCAGATAATTGAACCATGTTCTGCACTGTTTCATTTCCATAATGATTTATGTTAGATGTCATACTATGCTTGTTGGTGAGCAATCTCTACAAAAGAGTTAAGAAGTTAAGAGAATAACTCAGGAGTATCATGCTCTATCAAACCTTACTGGGTGCTTCCTACAAAAGATATGAATGCTATGCTTGTGCTTACCAAGACTTAAGCATTTTGTTCTCTTTTCAACAATGAAGGGTCAGTGACACTTTGTGTTCAATTCTTTAAGAGTTTGTACTGTTGATTATTCGAAGTAGGATTTGAAATGTTGTAAAAGCTTTGGCATATCACCCTAGTTTAGATTTGTTTATTTTTATTTCTTCTTCCCCTTTCCCCTAAAAAAATGAATAGTTGAATTCTAAAATCTTAGAGGTTGTTTAGTGGAGTGCAGTTCATCCCCCATCCATTGAACTTCCCATAAGGTTGTTCTCGTGAAGCATAAGCTTTAAGGATCAACAGGTACCAGAAAATATTATCAAGTGGATGAGAATATACTTTTATTTTGGCATGAATTATGAATGAAGAGGCTAAATTTATCAACAAAAAACAACATGATAGATTAAAATTTCCTTTTTAATTGTTGATAGTGTATGGTTGGTCACAAAGAAAAAGGGTTTGTTGGAAAGATTAATGTGCAAATGAAACAGTCACTAAACCTTTGTATGAACAACAACACAATCTTTGAAAAATTAGTTGTAGTGTGATGAAGATAAATTTCATTTAAAAATTAAATAAAATTTCATTTATCACAAACATAAAGATAATAGCAATTTTGGCAAGTGAGGAGGAGCAAGATAAAGTTATAGTTGTTATTGAATTAGAGCATTAAATGTTGTTGACACTACATTGGAATCACTTCATTTGTAGCAATACCTATTTGAAGATGCCAAAACCAATGATATAAGGGGGGAAAATATTCAATTTTATGGGCTTTCTAGTTTGAAAACCATCTTATTTTTTATCTTTATCATAAAATTTTAATAATAAAATGGTTATAAATATGGATGGTTAGTGGTTGGTAAATTTGAAATACTTATTTGGAGTATTTTATTATAGAAATAGGACTAGTTTAAAATAGTCATTATGCTTTTGCATAATTATTATGGAGTGATAAGAATAATTTTGGAAGTCATAGGCATTGTTATAAATATTTAATTAGACAAAAAAAAAATTGTTCCTTGCGGGTCAATATGCCTAAAATTTCTAGTGTCATATTAAAAATAGGAAAAGTAACACCTAAAAATTTAAAGCCTTTATGAGGATGATACCTTGTGAAGAAGAATTGTATTTTAACCATGGTAGAGATTTCTTGTCTCACTTTTAAATCTCAAATAACTTAGCAAACTCAATATGGGGTGTTGGATCATTCTCAACCAAATTGAAATGATCATTTAATACAAATGTATTTTCAACATCTATGGGTTACAACTATAAATCAAAAGCTACAAAATATAATAACACCCACAAATATCTAAAGAGTTATATAAATAATAGTCTATGATAAATATTTCAAAAATCCATAGTCAAATAATGGGTATCCATATAGCACATTGAAGAGAAAAATTTAAACAAAGAAAATAATTTTACAAATCCCTATGTGGCCCAACCACTCAACACACAACCAAGTTAGCCAATCTAAACCTTGATTTATAAGTGGAATGTGAGCTATTAAAAAAATTCAACCAATTATAGAGACACCCATAAAAACAATAAAATTATATATTCAATTTCTTTCTTTATACTTATGATAAGGATAAAGAGAAATAGTGCATGAAATTAATAGATTGATTCCTTAGAAACTCTTTATTGGAATATAATAGATTTATAATAGGATTACATATCATGCTAATTGAATAACCATAAAATTGATTACATCCTTTTGGTCTAAATATATATCATTTGTAATCAATATTTATTCATAAGGGCATAGATACTAGGTAGTGCATTGCATCAAATTAGGTCTTACAAATTATGAAAATCAACATTAAATAATAGGAATTATAAACTATACTAGCATGAATAAGGATATTTAGATTGGATATACATTCAAGTACACAATATTAAGAATGATTCATGCCAACCACCTTGTTGGTGTGAATAAAATTCTTGTACTAGCTAATTCTTACTAGGGGAGTTATTCACATGTTAAGTTTACTTAGGTCCTAAGATTATTTCTAGAAGACTTAGTTTTCATGTTTAAACTTTATCTTTTTTATTTTTTTGTCAAGTTAGTTGTATTATGTCACAGGATTAAGATAGTTGTCATGATCTTGTCTAGTCCTATGTCTCACATTGGCTATATAACCAAGGGGTTCTCATTTGTAAATGAAGAATTATCGAATATTCAATTGCATTGCAATCTTGAGCATTGCATATTGATCTCTTTGTGCTTTCCATTTGACCTCTAGATCTTGGATGTAAATTTCCATAGCCAACTCTAACATGGTATCAAAGAAAGTTGGGTGCCATTTGATAGTCTTTTTGGAGAGATCTTGTTATATTTTGAAAAGTTGAGTATGCTATTCTCTTGCATTGTATGATGATATGGAGAATAAAAAAACTTGATAGAAATACCAAATTTTGGGGGGATTCCTCTTTGTTGCTTTGTATAGAAGGTTCATTTTTGGAGATTTTTGGTGCAAACCTGAACTCATCATTGAGTTTAGGGAGTTCAAGAAAGTTATTTTTTCCTTTTGTTTCATCCAAAACGGACATATGAGGCCAAATCTATGAGGGTTTGAAGCTAAAGAGTGGTTGCTAGATCTAGAAGGTAGCTACAATTTTGGAGCATTTTGGGTTAAATCCAACCATGTAGTCACATTAAGAAGGCCTAAAAACCCCAAGATAGACTATCAATTCACCAAAATTGAACTCTTTTGTTCGGGGTCATTAGGGAAAAGTCCCCTATTCAACCGTACAATCCATTATTGTAAGTCATTTGATGGTATGATTGCAAAAAAATTGAAACATAAAAAAATAGAGCTCACCAAAATGAATTAACAAGATGATGAACCACTAGTTTTTCCAATGTTTAATTCAATTATGATGGCTATAATGTGTAATCAACAATCAACAACCAAACCTAATTGATATAACAATAAAAAGGTAGGTTTTAAGATGCCAAAATGATGTTTACCTACTCCAAAAGTGCTTTTTTTGGCCTCACGGAGGACTCATTCGCCCAATGGCAAATGGGTCCCTGCTAGGGTTCTTGAAAATTGATTTTTGGGTTTTGTTCTTCAATGTCTATACTTTCAGATCCCAGATGTTCAACTTGGATTGAAAGTTAGAAATAAATTTTGTAGAAGAATTTATGTGATCTTGCAATAGGGATGACAACTTTTACAACTTTGCAACTTTGATAATTTTTTCTCTCCACTTTATCTTCAACCTAAAACTTGCAATCACACATCAAAGAGGAGAAAATGTTGATTGTTAGGGAATATGGGTTTTCCTTGGTCAAAGCCCATTTTGGTAATCAAACCTTGTAATGAAATAATGGAACATGAAATATAAAGAATGATGAAGGAACAATGCTATGTTACACCTCACCACACTTTTGTTTGAACCTTGGAGTACAAATCAACAATCTTGCATGAGGTGGTCTCAAAGAATGTATATCTTCATCACAATACCTTGAATATGCTTGAATTGGATCTTTAATGTTACATCAACACATTAACTCAACAACATGCATGATGCACTATGCATTTGACATGATGATATGATCCTTGATTGTTGTAATAAACTCTAATAATCTTCCCTTGAATGCATTCTTGAATACTCTTGTAAAATATTGATCTCATAAATTTGTTATAATGCTTGAAGAATTGAAGTTGCTAGATTCTTAGGTGAAAACATAGTGAAATAACCTTATATTTATACTTAAGGTTATTTATCCCAAAATTTAAATAACACAAGCAGGTTTGATATTAGATCTTGAATTTGAAATCATCAAAATACTACCAAAAACATATTCCAAGGGGGCTGTCTTAAGTTAGTGAGGACCCATTCACCATAGGGTGAATGTGTCCTAGCATTCTTACCTAGGACATATTTTGGTGGATGTGAAATAATATACCAAAAGGGGGTCCTAGGACCTAGTGAGGACCCATTCACCATGTGGCGAATGAGCCCTAGGTCACTAGCCTAGGACACTTTCCTTGCAAAATTGAGTGTTGTATAATTTCATTTAAGAGTGTTAGGTTTTATCCCTTGGAAAATGCAATAGATTAGGCTTGGATTTGAATTTAAGGGGCCAATTAAGCTCAAATTAACCTCAATTAATTAATAAATCCCTAGATTAGTGTGAAAGTGTAAAGAAACACTTTACAACACCCTAAATAAGGCACAATTAAGTCCATTTATCACTAATTATTCATTCCCAAATTAAGTGTGAAAAGGGTTACTTTTTTCTATGCTACATTTTTCTATGATTCATCATTAGTTAAGTTTTAGGATTATCCTTGGAAAGATGCATTAAATAAGGCTTGTGGATGAAAAATAGGACCAAATAAGGCATAAAGAAGCCTTGTTTTAGCATGGAGGGCCCAAACAAGTGTGAAAATGTAAAGGAATGGATTTTTCTACACTACAAGTAGATATCATGTTCTACTTTTGAATTTTTTTGGACAAATAGTTGAGATGTATTCCACATCACATTGGACAGTTGAGCCTTGATCCTTCCCTTTTCTCTGACAAACAGTCACATTCCACAATTAAGTCCATTTCACATAAGATTAAATCCTTCCTATCAAGGGTTTGGTGAGTTGTAATGATTCATATTGTTTATTCATCATTCCTTCATTCTATTTTATTCCATTTCAAGGTTTGATTACCAAAATAGGGTTTGACCAAGGAAACCCCTATCCATTGACGAATCAACATTTTTCTACTTATAAATGTGTGATTGCAAATTTAGGTGTTTTGAGACTTGAAGATCCTTTGAAGAAAAAATTGCAAGATTGAAGAAAGTTGTCAAAGTTGCCATCTTCATACAAAGTCACCTACAAAGTAGAATTCAAACTTTCAAACTCAGAGATCAGACAAGAGAGAAGCTATATAAGATCACTAGAGGATTACAGAGGTTTTAGTCAAACCTTAATACTGGGAATAAATCACCACCTTGGGCATATTAGTCCTAGTATACCATTTTTCAACAATTTTCTATAAATTCTTATTTACCAATTGTAGATTCCAGATTTAGCAGAAAAACCCTAAACTAGGACTAAATTGCCCAGTCTGGTGTATGAGTCCCATCTCACATCAAAATTCATAATTTAAGGGTTTTATACCTTGTTTTGAACATATTTAGTCTTCTAGGTATTTCTTTGCTTAGCCTCAGTTTGTTATTCTGATTTCAAGTTCATTTCTAGGTTATATAGCTAGATTTGCATATTACTTTCATTTCCTTCTTTCTAAGCATTTGCTTAGTGGCGAACACCCATTTTAATCACACCTAGGGAGACCTTGTAGCAATCTATTTTCCTAATTGGATCATTAGGTTGATATCTCTAGGGTTTCCTTTAATGTTCACTAAAGTGAAATAGGAGGAGGTCCCTACCCGCTTTATGTGTTCCATCTCCTAAAAGGTGGAGCACCCTTTTTCCTTGTGTTCATTTTGGTGAACCTAACCTTTGAGCACTTGCATTTCTGATTTGGAGTACATTCTAGTCCTAGATCTAGCTTACATTAGCTTTGCATTAGATCTTGCATTAGTTAATTTGCATTTAAGGCTTCTAAATCTTGCATTAGTGAAAGTGCATATAGGTTGCAGTTTTGCATCTCAAATAATTCAATTTTACTGAAATCTAGGAATTGTACATATTATATTCAACATACAAGTAAAAGACCTTAGAATCAACTCAGAATTTGCTGAATTTGGTGCAAAAACCCTAATTTGGGACTCATTCGCCCCTTTGGGTGATTTAGTCCCTTTAAAGGTGGTTTTTCTAGATTTTTGGGAATTCTATGTTGTGTGTTTTTTAGCATTTGAACCTTTCAAAAACCCTAACTGGGACTCATTCACCCCTTTCAGAAATTTAGTCCCATATCAAACCTAAAATTGAAATTTACAACATTAAAAACTTTGTTTTTGTGCTTCTGTTTGCTGGTGTTAGATCTTTGTTTCAGATTATTGAGTTTCTACTTCATTCATTTCATCAGATCTTGCTTAATCAGGTTCATTTCGCGCATTACTTAATTTCACAATTGCATTTACACATTTCATTCTAGTTTAATACATTACATTTCATCATGGATATGTGTGTTTGTAAGCTTTGAATGTCCTTGGAATCATTAGTGGATGTGTCAAGTTGTGCTTTTGGAAATGATCCTAATGAAATTGAACTCACTCATGCTCAATCAACTCCTAATGCATTTCCTCCTCACGAAGTTGATATCATTGGAGAAGATAATTACAACATGAATAAATTTATAAATGATTTTCTTAACAACCTTGAGATTAATGCATCCTTTTATCCTTGCATGAAACAACCAACGTAACTTGAGATGTTTGGTCTTTTACATAAATTGAAATACAAACTGAGCCTAAGTTCCTTACAATAGGTGAACCTAGATGAGCCAACATTTTTTGGTAATGTGAAGCCTCTCTTACACTTCTAGGGTTTTTCACCTAAAAGGAGAGAGATATACCAAAAATTGTGATGGATCACTCAAAACTAATGCAATTGTAATTGAAATATGCCTAAAATGGGTATGTGCAAGATCATGATGGGCCAAAAAGTGGCAATATGATGGGAATGTGTAGGGTATATGGCTAACGACTTTTTCTTTACCCAAAATTGATAAAATGAAAAGGGTTTTTGAAGGAGATTCTCAACTTTCCACCAATATAAATTATTCTTTACTTTGAATTTAATAAATAATTATTATTCATTTTCTATTTGAATTATGACTAAAGTCCTAATTGATAGGCTGATTGAAAAACATCTATAGCTTTCAAATGGTATCATATTTTTTAATTTGAAATATGCGTCACATTCTATGCTTCACATACTATAGGATTAAAAAAAAAGAATTTCATGAAATTTTGACCAAGTTAAAGTGGTCAGACATATGATTTTTTATATTTTTTCAAAGTTGGAATAAAAAAATTCAAAATTAATTATTTACTTGGAAAAAAATTACAAAGATATATGCACCACATTGGGACATGATTCCTTTACTTATATCTAAAATCTTATAAAAAAATATTATCATTTTATTGTGGTTAGGCTGATCAGACAAACACCTAGTTATTTTTTCCTTGAAATTTAAGTACTACTACATTGAAATTTCAAATTTTCACAAAATAGATTTAAAAAAAAATAAACATAGTAGTTTAGGAACTACATTCAATTTGCTATAGATTCTATTCGTACATATTTTTGAAAAAATATAGATAACTTATTCAAATTTTTACGTCAAGTTGCCTAACTTTGATTTTTTGAAATTTTCACCATTTAAGGGCCTTTTTTTTCATGATGATCTTGCACATACCCAAATAAATGATTTAAATATAGAAAATTGATAAAATATATTGACTAATGAATGGAAACTAAGGAAATGCAAGATGTTTGAAAACACAGTGTTGTATGCAAAGACACCTAGAAATGCAAGTAAACTATAACAAAAACTAATGAAACTGAAGTTGTACACTTGAAAAATAAAGAAGGATGGAATGAAGGTTTGGAATCCTGAAAAATCTATTGCAGAAGCCACCTAGGACTCATACGCCAATTTGGGTGAATTAGTCCTAGATCTAGAAAATTGCATCAGAGTCTATTTTGGGCAAATGGGTATCTGAATCTACATAAAACTCTAAAAAAAATGTACAGTGGGACTCATTTTCCACTAATGGTGAATGAGTCCACTTTGGCTTTTCAAAAAAATCAAAAGTGGAATTTGCAGCTTTCAGCCTGCTCTTTCTGTACCTCTAGGAGTCCAAATCCAAAAGCCTTATTTCTAAGGCTGTAAGTGACTTTTTGTGTAGATTTTGACCTTTCCAATAGGGAGATGACTCTGAAAATTTTGCAACCTATTCTTCAATCATTTACATTCCATCCAAGCACCTAGATCTACAATCACACAAAGGAAGAGAAAAAAATGTTGATTGTTAGGGATTGGGGGTTTTCCTTGGTTAAACCCCATTTAGGTAATTAAACCAAAATGATGAAATAAGATAATGAAGCATGAAATATGAAACACTGCAATTAGAAACTTTCCATGATGATGGATCTTGAATTGATGCAATGATTGATGGAGAATCTTTCTCTTGAATGCCTTAGAATTGAGCTTGGATGCTATCTTGAATGCTTGATTCTTGATTGCTTGACTTGGAAATATGAATGAATGATGAATGAATAATGAATTAGGGTTTAAAGTTCTCATTTAATAGAAAATAATTAAGAATAAGGATCACAATCAAGGGCCAAGATTAAATTAGAAAATAACTTAATCAAGGGTGGAGGTTAATTGAGAGAAGAAAGACATGGATAGATAAAGACTTGAGGTGGAAGATAAGATTGAAATAGACAAAGAGGTGATAGGAGAAATTAAATAATAAAGATTATTTAATTTAGGTGTCTAACATAGGAGAAATAAATAAAATATTAATTTTATTTATTTAAAAAGAAAGGGGAGAACAAATAATTAGATAATTAAATAATTAAAAATAATTATTTAATTATAGAGGAAATGTGGGGTGTTAAACATTAAATAATTAAAAAAAAATATTTAATGGAGGGGGAAGGGATAATTAAATAATTAAAATAATTATTTAAGTGGGGAGATAAAGAAAAGATAAATAATTAAATAAATATTTAAGAAATGGCTAATGAATAATTAAATAATTGAAATAATGATTTAATTATAGAAGAAGAGGGAAAAGATAACTTTTGAATAATATTTAATTCAAAAGTAGGGAAGAAAGGACCATTAGACTTAAATACTTAATAAAAGTCTAGAAAGGTGTGAGTCATTTACAATTCTTTACAACACCTTTACAAGACATGCATTTTATTCAATTTTAAAGGGTCCAAGACCTAATGTGGATGTGTAAAACACCTCATGACACTAGACCAAGGAAAAATTATATCCAATTTATCATTAATTATTCCCATATCAAGCAAGGAGTACTTTTTTCTATGCTACACTAGCACCTCAAATCAAGTAAACATTCAACCATCCTATGTTAACAAAGTGACCAAACTCCCATCAACCTAGAAGAGACATATGGAAATGGATTCACGATCTTAAGAAAATATGGATGTGATATAAAAAGTGAACATGAAATTCATCAACTCTTAGAGAAAATACCAATTGAAGATTCCAAAGGAGTAGGATATCAAGATCCCCTCCCGCTATAAGTGTCATCCTTCCTAAAGAACAACCAATGCCTCATAACAATGAGAAGGGTAATAGGATAATCTTAGGTCCTCCTCAACATCTAACTCAAGAAATGGGTGAATCTAGCAAGAAAAAAAGGCCTTACAAACTAAAGAAAGGGTATGTGCAGGATCATGATGGGCCAAAAAGTGGCAATATTATAGGTATTTGTAGGGTATGTGGCTGACGACTTTTTTTTAATCCAAAATTGATGAAACGAAAAGGGTTTTTAGAGGATATTCTCAGCTTTCCACCAGTATAAATTATGATTTAATTTGAATTTAATAAATAATTATGGTTCATTTTCTATTCGAATTACGACTAAAGTCCTGATCGATAGGCTGATTGAAAAACATCTATAACTTTCAAATGGTATCACATTTTTTGAATCTGAAACATGAATCACATTATATGATTCACATACTATAGGATTAAAAATAAATAAATAAATTTCATGAAGTTTTGACCAAGTTAAGGTGGTCAAACATAAAAGTTTTTATTTTTTTAAAACATTCTAATAAAAAATTCATAATTAATTATTTACTTGGAAAAAAATTACAAAAAAATATGTATCACATCTGGACATGAGTCCTCTACTTATATATAAAATATTATAAAAAAATATTATCATTTTATTATGGTTAGGGCGGTCAGAAAGAAACCTACTTCTTATTTTGTCCTTGAAATTTAAGTACGACTGCATTGAAATTTCAAAATTTCACCAAATAGATTTTATTTATTTTTAAATAAACCTAGTAGTTTAGAAACTACATTCAATTTTCTACAGATTATATTCTTACATATTTTTGAAATAATATAGATAACTTATTCAAATTTTTATGTGAAGTTTCCTAACATTGATTTTTTTGAATTTTTTACCATTTAAGGGCCTATTTTTTCTATGATGATCCTGCACATACCCGGAACTAAAATTACCTTGTCTTCCATTTGCAACTGAAAGAGCCCTACTCATACTTCTAAGTCAAGGACTTATTAGATTACCTCCCATGCGAGAAAATTGAAAACCAAATCCTAAGAACACAAACACATCACATTGTCGATATCATAGAGTTCTTGGACATAGTATTGATGAGTGTCATGCTTTAAAACAAATATTTAAAAAGTTTAGTATCATAGAAATAATCCCTTAAAGCATGTAGTTTTTTTCCTTTCCATGTAATAGTTGTAGGATTGATCATAATATGGTCACTATTACATGTCTTACATTTATTGAAAACCATTCCAAAATGCAAGGAGCTCATTACCTACCTTAGCTCATTCTTGTCTTGCACATAATGGGGGAAAGAATTAGATAGCCTTGTCCTAGTTTAGTACTTTTTGTTGTCCCTTTGGCTAGTTGTCTACCTTCTATATATGATGAACAAGATTGGGATTTAGATGACCTGCTATGGGTTGAATCACATGAGCCTTACTAGTCTTTTGCATTATTTCCTTTTTCATGTTATGTGTGCAATTGCATGTGTGTAATGTGATCTCCCTATTCTGTTTGATGTATCTCTCTTTGTGACATTCTTCTATTCGTACCTACATTCTTCTATATGTCATAAAACTTTATCTTTTCGTTCGTCTTGTGTTTTCCTTTTGGGGATGGTGCAAGCTATCAAGAAATTTAGGTCTCTTCCATGTTGACTAAAAATATTTTCCTTTATCATTTTTTTGTCTTGCATTTTCCTTTGGGGATGATGCAAAGCATCAAGACATTTAGGTCTCGTCCATGTTGACCCGAAGGATTTTCCTTAGTTTTCACTCTCTTTGTGTCATTCTTCCTTGTTCCATGAGTATTTGGGGAATGATGATAGTTCCAAGCTCTATATAAACATTGTAGCAAAGACATACTAACCCTAAATACATGGATCCCTTATGTGATTTTAGGATTTCATTTTGGGGACCTAACACCTTTTCATGATGTAGCTTTATTTAGAAACATATGACTTGGCATCTAGGGCTTTCCAAATAGGATCTCATGTCCTATTTATTGTTAGCATTTATCATTTTCTACTTTAAAGTAATTTCTCACAACATGTTGTTTAGCAATTTCTTTAAAGTGGGGGCAAACATTGGCATTATTCTTTTTCATTTCAACTAATGTTTCATTGTGTAGTCTTCTTACTTCATGCGATGCATTTTTCACTTTGTGGTGACATTAGGTGTGATGCCCTTCAAGAGCATGATCTATCTTAGCATATTATATTTCTCTTAGTGGCTTGATGTGACACACTACATCCCCTATGATGCAAATCTTCTATTCTTTGATTGGTTCTCTCTTGGAGACATTAGGCACAATGTTCCCTAAGTTAAAACCTTGCATGAACTAAGAAAAACTCCTTCAAACATACCTTACACTACTTTTTCATTTATGATAGTTGTTATATGGCCACCTTGCCTAATATAGTTTTCTTGCCTGTGGAGCCACCCTATTTGTTCATGGGTGTCAAGCATATGAAGTTTTGCTTGCCTCATGAATCTTGTTGTTTGTGTTGTGCGACACCTTATCAAAGTTATCAGGAGGTATAGATTTGGTATGGTTAGTATATGGGAGTTGAACTTAGGTGTGACTTTCCCATAGCCACTTGCTTGTCTATGTGAGCACATACCACATGCTTGCGTACATGTGTCTTTGGGGGCTCACCTAGTGGAGGACCTGAGATTCCACTAGCCCTTGTGAGCGTGTTTTTTGTTTGCATAGTATACATTGCATTCCACTTGTAAATTTTATTGGACAAAAAACTTAGATCTAATCCACATCGTGTTGGACAAATGGTCAAGGCTTGATCCATCCCCTTTCTTCTCTTTTCCTTTCTTCTTATATCTTTGACAATGTATGCTTGTACCATGTTGTTGCTCCTTACACTATTCACATGTGTTTTGTTTTGTGCCTATGTTGGTTTTCCATAGTATCTTGATCTTGGGGGCTTACGTAAACCTCTTGATCACTATCATCCTATCTCACTAGGATTGGTACACTTGGACCCCTCCTAATGCGATTGTCTACTTTAGTGTGAGTTTGAAGCAAGTTCCTCCTCTCACTAAAATGGGGGCTAAATTTAGTGTAGAAAAATGAATCCCTTTACATTTTCACACTTTTTTGGGCCCTCCCTACTAAAATTGGGCTTTTTTATGCCTTATTTGGTCCAATTTTGCATCCACAAGCCTTATTTAATGCATCTTTTTGAGGATAATATTGACACTTAACTAATGACCAATCATAATTCAGTATTTTGGGTTGTGTTCAATATTTAGTGATATAGGACTCATACGCCACCTTGGGCATATGGGTCCCACCTAAATATCTAGGCTTGGTCCTGAATATGGCATTGAACTTAACATTTCTTGAAATTTGTGTCCCAAGCTTAGGCTACTGGGACTCATACACCCCTACTAGTGTATGAACCCTACTTTAGCTTGGACCTATTTTGAATTCAATTCTTGGTGGGATTTTATTCTCCTAGATCTAATGTCAACTTGTAGTGTTGTAATTTCAAGAAATTTGGAATAAACAAGTATAAATACAAGGCCATTTTACATATTTTCTCTTGGAAATTTTCATGAGAAAGTGTGATCTAGCAATTAAAGTATTCAAGAGAATTCAAGGTTATTCCAGAGCTAATTATCAAGCATTTTGTAGCAATATTCAAGATTCAAGTATCATGTCAAAGTAATCATGCATCATGTGTGTTTTTGAGCTAACATTTGCAATATACGGTTTTCATGATTCAAGCAAACATTCAAGTCAAGATCCAGAACATTTGACCAAGAGTCAATAACTACATTCGTGCTAACCATTTCACATAATATTGCAACCTTCCTGTCAATGGTTTGGTGAGTTGCAACATTTCATATTGTTCATTCATCATTTCTTCATTCTATTTCATTTCATTTCAAGGTTTGATTACCAAAATGGGGTTTGGCTAAGGAAAACTCCTATCCACTAACAAATCAACACTTTTCTCCCTATACATGTGTGATTGCAGATCTAGGTGTTTTGAGACTTGAAGATCCTTTGAAGAAAAAGTTGAAAGATTGAAGAAAGTTGTCAAAGTTGTGAAGAAGTTGTCATCTTCATGGAAAGTCACCTACATGGAAGAATTCAAACTTTCAAACTCAAAGATCAGATGGGAAAGAAGCTACAAAAGATCACTAGAGGATTATAGAGGTTTTAGTCAAACCCTAATACTAGGACTAAATCACCATATTGGGCGTATGAGTCTCAATATTACCATTTTTCAACAATTTTTTGTAGATCCTAGTTTACTAGTTGTAGATTCCAAATTCAGCCAGAAACCCTAAACTGAGACTAAATCGTCCAGTTTGGCTTATGAGTCCTAGTTCACATCAAAATTCATAATTTTACTATTGCAGACCTTGCTTCGGGAATCTTCAATATTTTAGGTACTTCTTTGCTTACCTTAGTTTGTTATTCTAATTACAAGTTCATTTTCTAGGTTATATAGCTAGATTTTCATATTACTTTCATTTCCTTCTTTCTAAGCATTTTATTAGTGGTGAAACCCCTTTTTAATCACACTTAAGGAGACCTTGTACCAATCTCTTTTACTAATTGGATCATTAGGTTGAGATCTCTAGGGTTTCCTTTAATGAACTAGAGTGAAATAGGAGGAGGTCCTGACCCCCTTTATGTGTTCCATCTCCTAAAAGGTGGAGCACCCTATTTCCTTGTGTTCACCACTATCGAAATTACATATGTGCTCACTCTGCGGTAGTGGAAACTCAGGCAATCTAGTACATGAGTATCCTGAAAGAATAGAAAATGATAGAATCATATTAGGCTCCCATACCATATCAAATTTATCCTCCTGACAACTTTAATAAGACACCACCATGCTAATCACTTATGAATATTGTGTCTACAAGGTTTTTTTTAAGGGGATCTCACTTTGTTCATGTAAGGTCTTCTTGTTAGGGATCATTGTGCCTAATGTTTGCAAGAGAGGATAGATCAAGTATAATAGATTGCCACTTATGGGATGCCTTGCTTTGCATCATGCCAAATTAAGGGAAAGTCGTATTCTTAGAAATATTGAACTCTTGAAGGACATCAAACCCAATGAAACCACCAAGAATAGGACACATCACAAGTACAAAAAATCACACCATGAAATATGAATTTTTTTGAAAGATGTCATCGATGTATGTCCCCACTTTAAAGTGATTGTTAACACTATTGTTGTGAGTAATTGATTTAAAGTAGCCAATTTTCCATCCTAAAACTTGAGATCTTACTCAAAAAGCCCTATGCCAAGTTATATGTTCTTGAAATAGAGCTACGTCATGAAAAAGGAAAAAGGGGTTGCCCCTAAAAATATGGAAGGGATCTATGGATCTGAGATTAGTATGTCTTTGTTACAATGTTATTATAAACCATGGAACTATCATCATTCCCCATTTAATACTCATAGAACTAGAAGAATGACACAAAGAGAGTGAAAAAAAAGAAAAATCCTTCGGGTCAACATGGAAGAGACCTAAATGTCTCAATACCTTGCGTCATCCTCAAAAGGAAAACACAGGATGAATGTAAAAGGATAAAATGTTTACAACATAGAGAAGAATGTAGATACATATAGAGGAATGCACAAAGAGAGAGATACATCAAACAAAGTAGTACGGGGGATCACATTACACACATGCAATCACATAAAAGAACATGAAAAATAAAACAATGAAGAAGACTAGTAAGGCACATGTGAGTCAACCTATAGTGGGTTGTTTGCATCCTAATCTCGGTTGGTATATAAAAAAGGTAGAAAACTAACCAAAGTGACCACATCAAATGCCAGAACTAGGATAAGGATAACTAATCCCCTTACCGCCACTAAGTGTGGGACAAGGATAAGCTGAGATGAATGATGATATGCTACTCCTTGCAACAAGGACATGGCTTTGAATGAGTGTAAAACATGCCATAGTGAGCATGCTATGATCCTACAACTATTACATGGAAAGGATCAATAATTATTGTTATTGATTATGACGAGTAAACAAAGTATCAACTTGATGCATATCTAATGAGATATCTATCAATTTAGGATGCACCAAAGTTAAAGTTGTCTTGGAAGAATCTTTTTTAAGAGTGTTGATGTTAAGTGAAGTTTTGTTTGAGTCTTTCATTTCTTTAAGGACAATAACCAAGACTACTAGTTGTTTCTTGTGTGTTAGGCTCTATACGGACACAAATACCTTGTTCTCTAGCACCACATCCTTTTCCACTATACCCAAGTTGATTCATAAGTTCATAAAATCTTCCATAAATATTTTTTATTTATTTTGGATTCAGTGGTTGTTCATAATCAAATTCATCAGAGTTTGTCATGCATGTTGTCTTTTCTTCTAAAGTGGTTGAAGTTGATGCTTTTGAATTTTGCATTGACATTACCACTTTTTCTTTTATTTTTTTTGTAGTATTTTTTTATGATCTTGTATTCTCACATGAATGTAGGTATGAAATCAAAGGTTTCCCAAGCATCTTCCAATAAATTTGTGACTTCTTCAATATGCTTTTCTTTTTCTTTTTCTTGTACGGGTTCTACATGTGTGGTTGGTGTCAAGGGATATCTAATGTGCATAACCTTAAAAGTTATCCTTATTTTCATGATCTCTTAGCGAAGGGGAGTATAATTTAACTTCATCATCTTCATAAAAGGAAGCCTCATTATTATTATTGCCATTTTTTCCACCATGGTACTTCCCTAGTAGGAGAGCAACAAACTAGATGTTCATGACATTCAAAGGCTAGTTCTTCTAAAATGACTTCATTAAAAATAAGGGTTATCAATGGTTGGATTTTATTGCTTATCAATGATGGAATTATCTTGTTGAATAATGTTTTCCCTAGGGGAAGAGTTACAAATAGGATTCTAATGACTCTCATTGATTGAATCTTTTATCATCAAAATATCTTCTTCACCAATATTAGTATTTGGAGAAGGCCAAATTTGATTGTTATGATTGTCCATGTGATCTCATCCATTTTTTCTAAGGTCTCATTCTCTTGTGCCATAATATCTACCCTAGTAGGAGATCTTTCAAGAGGTTCATCACATTCCATGGATATATTTTGTAATGTAACTTCATCACAAATAGGGGAGGCATCAGGGGAAGAACAACTATGATTGTCATGCTTACCAGTGATTGGATCCATTCATTCAAATAGATTTTTCCAAATGGTAGGATCATTAGGAAAAGGAGAAACAAGATTCTCGTGACTCTCAATAAGGGTATCTTCTAACACCAAACTATCTTCTTCACCTATAGGAGAGATATTAGGAGAAGATAAAATTTGATTGTCATGGTTATCTACAATTGCATCCCTATGTTCTATAATGTCTTTTCACTTAGGAGAGGTAGGATTTTCATAGTTCTCAATCATTGGATCTCTTCACACCAACATATTCTCCTCACAAGAGTGATTTTCATGATTTCCCACAGTTATATCCTCTTTCACTAAAGCATTCTCAAAAATAGGGGAGGCGTTGGGAGATGAATGGAGACTAGGTAAAGTAATGTTAAGGAATGTGTCAATGGTATCATCTTCTTGTGTCATAATATCTTCCACAGGGAGAGGAGGATAAGGAAAAATAAGAACTTCGTGATTCTCAATAGTTGTATCATCTTTCACCAAGACACCTTCATCATCAATAAGAGAGGTATCAGGAGAAGAACAATTATGTTTTTCATGGATATATGTGCTTGTATCCTCTTGTATCATATCATCTGGGCCACAAATGGGAGAGCTAGTAGGTCTTGAGTGAAGGATAGGAAATGTGATATTAAGGATTGTGTCAATGATTTGATTCTCTTGCTCTAAGATGTTCTCATAACTAGAAAATATAGTAGAAGGATGGATAACATGTTTCTTAATGACCTCATTTTTGTGCTCTACATTGAAATCATAAGAGAGGGTGTTGTACTTATGCAATCCATTCTTTACCATATCAAAACCACATCTCCTAAAAGGAAACATGCTAGTTACATGAAAAATTTAGCTATCTAATGTATGCAACATTTCAAAAATGTAAACAAATGTACTATAAATATGAATTTTTGAAATGCATTAAAAATTACTGCACTAAATGGATGATTTGACCTAGATACTTGAAAAAGGAATTCCCAAACCTTTCAAGACTGATATAGTAGGTTACCAAAAAGCCTAGGAAGTACAAAAAATACCAAAAATCTCATAAAAGTTGGTTTTTGTAGGCCTCAAAGGACTCATTCTCCCAATGGTGAATGGGTCCTAGTATGCTTTTTCAAGAAAGTCTAAATTTGATATTGAGGCTTAAGAACTATGAAAACTTGTTGCCTATGTAACCCTAACAAGGGCTCATTCACCCTAGGATGAATGCATCCTAGATTAGGGTTTTGAAACTAACTTTTACAAAATTTTAGGTGTTTTCTAATGATTTTCATATTCAAGTCTGCTACAATAAGTTTCAAGTTCAATTTTTTGTAAATGCAATGTAAAATGCAAGTTGAAAATGTGACAAAATGATGAACTAAAAGACCTAGTTTGATATGATTTTTATTTTTTTTTCAAATGCAAGTTTATGTGATGCAAGATTATATTCAAAATGACTAATTTTTTTTATATTTCTCAGATTTAAAGAATACAAAAATAATGTAATCCTAAAGCCCTATATGAGATGCAAACTTGAATGAAAACTATAAGAGAGGGGGACAAACCACGTTCAAGGCCCCAGGTCACGAAGAGCCAAAAGTGGAAGGATGCCCTAACTTACCTAAGCTTAAAGGGGTGTTAGGAAATGCGAGTCGAGAATGATGATGACTATAGGGCCTTTTGATCACTCTATAGATCTGAAACTCAGAATAGGGATAGGTGAGCTAGTTTTTAGGTTCAACATTGCATCTCAGGAAGCTCCCTACCTAAGGATGAAAGCACAGTCTCAGGACGATAGTGTGACACGCTAGCATCTCTCAAGTGTGTTGGCATATGTATGACCAGAGGACTAAGGAGACAAGGTTAAACACAAGAAAATAGACTAACGACCTAGCTAATTACTTTCAAAGGGCCAAAACAACTCTATGAAGTAGGAAAAATATGCACAAATATGATAAAGTAAATACATAAGAGTTATGGTGGCAAGAATAATCTCACAAAGGAACTCATTCACCAGTTGGCTCCAAGTGCACGTCCACCTACACATAAGAAAGAGGGAAACTTGGTTGGGGTTGTAGAGGGGCCTGCCTTAGTCAGAACCCCATTTTGGTGTTTCCACCTCCACATACAACCAAGTTTGCAATGATGGAGAAGTAGTACAATAAAGAAAGGAAATGAAGTAAAGAAGACTAAAACACTACAAAGCAATAATGTGCTACTCAACCAAATAGTAGAGGAGAGGAGTAGAAAGCTTACCACCTCTAGTAAGAGCTCACAAGCTAATGGAGGAGAAAATGGGAGGACTCAAGCCCCTATTGCAATGGTCTTGTTCCACACTTATTCTACTGAGTTGATGGAGTGATGTTGTTGCTGCTATGGAGTACACAGTGATGCTAAAAGTGCTTGAAAATGCAAGAAGTGAGTGTAAGAGAGTGTGAAGAAAATTGTTAGAGGATGTCTAGAAGATGAAATTCCTGAAGGGAGAATGAATTTGAAGAAAGAATGAAGAAAAAAACCATATTCAGGTTGGTTGATTGAAGAGGGCATTACAAGTCAGCCCCTAATGGAAAGTGTAACACCTTTGCAGGATCCAGTCATAGGAATTTACTAGGGACACAAGCACACTATGTGAACCTCTGCATGACGCGTAGGCATCCTCGACAATTATTCCTCTATCGACACACAAAATAGGCACCAAGTGGAATGAAGTTAATAGGATTTTGTGGAATTTAGCCTCTAAGTTTGGTTTTCTAAAGTGATGAAGGGTAACAGGGGAATTTGCATAAGGGGTGCCAATTCTCTCCTATACATTTTTCCCCCACTTTAGCGAGCATGAATATTGATGAATGCTTCAGTCTAGTAGATTGAAGAAGTAGTAGGGTTAGAAATGTATACTTGAACCGTAGAGGAAGAAGATCACAATCTAGTGAGCTCAAGAGTGTAGGACAAGCAAAGGACTTCATAGCCCCTCAAAACTATGAAGCTGAAGAATGATAGCGTCTTACAGGTTTGCAGACCTGTAAGGAGGCAAACCCAAAGATCTCTCACATGAAGAAAGCCCCGAGACACAAGCACCTCATAGGCCCATAGACCTGCAAGGAAGGTATCCTCCAAGATCTCTTGCATGAAGGAAACCTATAAAAGCACCTTACAAACCTGTAGACCTATAAGGAGGCAACCTCCAAGATCTCTCACATGAAGGAAGCTAAGGAAGTTCCTTATAGACCTGCAGATCTACAAGGAAGGTGTCCTCTAAAAACTCTCACACGAAGGAAACCCAAATAAAGTGCCCTACAGACTCGAAGACCAATAGGGGAGAGACCCCCAAGAACTCTCACATGGAGGAATCTCAAAGGAAGCACCCTACAGACACACAAACCTATAGGGTGGTATCCCCCAAGATCTCTCACATGAAGGAAACCTAGGAAAGTAGACTCCTTAGAGTCAGGAAGTGGCTTCATAGGTGCACCTGCAAAGTGACATGTTTACCCGAAAATAGAACATGTCCAAAAGCGGCCATGAAAGGAAGTAAGTGGATAGTCACATAGACCATCAACAAGTTGGAAAAATTTCAAAGGGGTCCCTTGGGGACTTGGCGTGAAAAAGGGGGTCCACTCAAGGGATGTGCTATTCGAAAGTATGAAATAGATTCATCTTTCTCTAATTGATTTGTCATCTAGGAATCCTTTTGAAAGATGCTCACTTCATCAAGGAATTCGAAAAGAAGAATATGCCCCCATGCAAGGGGAAGATCAAAGCTATTCCCACTTCGGAGGAAGGTTTTCAAGTTCTTTCTTTATGAGCCCATGATGAAGGAAACATGTTCCATTAGGGTTTCAAGTTGAGAATGTGATTCTTGAAAGAGTTTTTGAAGATTCTCAAGAAAAGATTCATTGGAAACAAATGAAATTTTTGAAAAATAAAGTAATGGAATTGTCACACATGAAAGGGACAACTCAAGAAAAGAAGAGAGAAAGATAAGAAAAGAGAAAAATAGAGATGATCACAAACAAAGGGCATAGGGGGATCTAGTTTTGCGGGGTTAGATCTTCTCATTCTTATATAAATAATAGGTAACTACGGTGCAAGGTGAAAGATCATCAATCCCCACTAGATCAAGAAGAATGCACAAAAGAAAAAGTAAAAAATGAAAAAGTGGGTCAACATGGAAGGGAAGCCTAAATTCCCCCAATGCTTTACATCATCCCCAATTTAGCAAAAATCAAGCAAAAACATGGAAGAATGATGATACAAATAGAGGAAGGTTTACAAAAAAAAAAACCACACCTATATCCAAGTACTAATAGGGGTGACAAGGGTCATCTAGGAACACATAGAATGATCATGGGGGAAACACATCACCACACACACACACTTCTAATCTAAAGATAAAGAAGATGGCCTTCCCTAACATTGATCGAACAAGAGGTCATTTGCTTCCCACTCTAGATCATTATAGGGGGAAGGAAGATGAGCTTGTAGTGGTGGAATGTTAAAGGGAGGAGTTTCTAACCCTCCCACAACAAGGGCCAAGGAAGAGGGCCCTACAAGATCCTCTCCATTGAGTTCTTGTGGAGCTAACGTTAGCAACTTAGCAAAGGTCACTGACAAGGCCAAAACCTCATCCATAGAGTTAAACATGCACCTTACAAGAGTGCTATGTTTAGATTCAATGGATAGGAAGGCTGCACCCGAGATTCGCCGTTAGGCTCGGTAAATGACTTGGGAGTGCTGATGAACTCAGGGGAAGCCGAGACTAGTTCCGTCACTAGGACAAAACAAGTCAGCATAGGACCACCTTGTGGAGAAGGTGGACTCCTCTTACATTCCTCGTTGTTGGAGGAACTACCTTCCACCTTCTACTTCATCGGGGGATGTGAGCTCCCCACAAACTATGTAAGAGGTACGAAGGAAGAGGGGGAGGAGAAAACTGTAGTAGACACCACCAAAGTGTTTCTCATATCTATGGGTTTTAGGAAAGGTGGGACATCCGGAATGGACATCAACAAAGGTGAATCCATCGAAGGAGCGATGAACACCTACGCCTTTTAAGGGTCAAGCCCATTTGTACTCGTAGTGGAAGCTGGAAGTGATGCAACACTATATTGAATGGAAGTAGAGGGAAGGAGAGAGGAGGACACTACATAAGGCCTTGAAGTAGGGGTGGTTGTCTCCTCTTCCTTCCTTTGTAAGGTGGCCTACTCAGGCAGCAGAGCCTTTTTTCGGTGCTTGCGCTCATGCGCAAGGTGGTTTCTACAACTCCTTGATCTAGAGGCCAGAGGCTGTGGAGGAATGGAGGGATCCTACTTAGCCATGGGAGTGTCCACTATAGCCATTTTTTTGATGGAGAAACAAACTTTTGAATGAGAGCAAGAGGAGCAAGTTGAGGAACTTCAAGGAGAGTTTGCTCAAGTGTCTCAGAAGTGGGCCTCTACTCGCTTGTTGTTTTGGGAGTAGAAGTAGTAGGAGGTTGTAGAGGTTGAGATATAGAGGAATCTCTACAAGGTGCCTTCTTCTTGCTATACCAAATGGGCCTAGGCTCCATGGGAAAAACATGAAGTTTCAATGCAGGACACTTAGGCTTTTTCCAAGTGGGCACCATAGGATTCTCCTACAAGTGCAGAATAGAATCTGATGGCACCACAACAGAGCAAGAAGTAGTGCTAGACTAACCAGCAGAAGAGGAAGAAGAAGGATCTCGGGACCACTTCTCTTCTTCCTTTCTTCATGCCTTAGTGGCATCATTGTTAGCTTTTAGACAAGCCTTACATGAAACATTATAGGGTGATGGAGGGTATCTCACTTGCGGTGTCAAGTTCGCTCTCTTATAATTCTAATAAGTATGGTATAGAAGGTCCTTCCTAGGTAGAATAGGACCAACAGACATAGGCTAAGAGTAATCCAAGAAGTAGCTACCACGAGCAACCGATAGGAAATTCCATCATGTGTGTGAATAGGGCTTAGGGGTGCATCATACCCATCTTTATGTAAGAAGTTGATTAGCATGATCTGCTCAGTTATAATGTTTACTTGAGATGTTGGATTAATGATGACACTAACTACGATGTTCCTATTGATTCGTATAAGAATGTAGAGAGGATATGGTTCCCTATTAAAACCCATCAGTAGGTCCTATGAAGTGAAGGTTATACCACTATCATTGCTCATAGGCTACACAGAGGGGATAGGTTGATGCAAGAATGAAGCCATTACACACACTAGACAATACATTCACAGAGCCCCCAAAAGGTGATAGGACAGGATAGTGACCCAACTAAGGTTTCATCATGCAACACTTTTGGAACCTTCCAACTATGCCTACTAGGGATCGCAGGTTGGGTGGTGAGGAAAAGAGCCCCACAACATGCACACCTACAACTCTCCTAGAATATGAGGAAAGGGTATTTCAGTATCACAAAATAGAACCAAGATGGTTCACGTTGGGTTCACCAAAAATGTAAGAGAGGGGGACCAACCACATTCAAGGCCCTAGGTTGTGGAGAGCCAAGAGCAGAAGGCTACCCTAACTTACCTCAGCTGAAAGGGGTGTTAGGAAATGCAAGACAAGAATGATGAGGACTATAGGGCCCTTTGATCACTCTATAGATCTGAAACTTAGAATAGGACTAGGCAAGTCAGTTTTTGGGTTCAACACTGCACCTCAAGAAGCTCTCTACCCAAGGACAAAAGCATGGTCTCAGGACGACAAAGCGACACGTTGGTGTCTCTCAAGTGCATTGGTGTCCGTACAACCAAAGGACTAAAGATACAAGGTTAAACACAAGAAAAAAAACTAATGAACTAGCTAATTACTTTCAAAGGGCCAAAACAATGCTATGAAGTAGGAAAGATATGCATGAATATGATAAGTAAATACACAAGAGTTAAGATGGCAAGAATTATCTCACAAAGGAACTCATTCGCCAACTGGCTCCAAGTGCATGTCCACCTACACACAAGAAAGAGGGAAATTTGGTTGGGGCTGTATAGAGGTCTGCCTCAGTTAGACCCTTGTTTTGGTGTTTCCACCTCCACGGACAACCAAGTTTGCAACAATGGAGAAATAGTATGATAAAGAAAGGAAATGAAGTAAAGAACACTAAAACACTACAAAATAGTAATGTGCTACTCAACCAAATAGTAGAGGGGAGGAGTAGAAAGCTTACCACCCCCACCAAGAGCTCACAAGCTAATGGAGGAGAAAATGAGAGGACTCAAGCCCCTATTGCAATCGTGTTGTTCCACACTTGCTCTACTAAGTTGATGGAGTGATGTTGTTTCTATGGAGTGTAAAGTGCTGCTAAAAGTGCTTGAGAATGCAAGAAGTGAGTGTAAGAGAGTCTAAAGAAAATAGCTAGAGGATGTGTAGAAGATGAAATTCCTAAAGGAAGATTGAAGAAAATGACCATATTCAGGTCAGTTGACCGAAGAGGGAGTTACTAGTTGACCCCCAATGGGAAGTGTAATACCTCTATAGGCTCTAGTTGCAAGAATCTACTAGGGACGTAAGCATGTCATATGGATGTTTGTGTGTTGCATGGGAATCCCCAATAGTTATTCCTCTTCCAACACAAAAAATGGGCACCAAGTGGAACGAAGGTAGCGGGCTTTTGTGGAATTTAGTTTCTGAGTTTGGTTTTCTAAAGTGAGGAAGAGTAAAAGGGGAATTTGAATAAGGGGTACAAGTTCACTCCTATACACAAATTGAAGACCCTAAATGAGATTTAATTCAATGCATATAAATGAAAATGAATGCTAGATCTAATCTAAGGTGAAAAGAAATTCTAAAATTAGAAATCTATGATGCACAAAAGGTTGGGTTAACCAAAATGAAATGTGGGAAAAAGGGAGAGGGTGATCAAATATGAATCAACAAGATTATGAACCTCTCTTTTTCATTGGTTTTTTTATTCAATTATGCATAGATAGACATAAAAAAAAAACCTAACTAATATAACAATAAAAAGGAAGGTTTTAAGATGCCAAAATGATGTGTACCTGCTCCAAAAAGTGCTTTTTCAAGCCTCACTAAGGACTCATTCGACCAATGGAAAATGGGTCTTTGCTAGGGTTCTGGAAAATTTATTTCTAGGTTATGTTCTTCAATGTGTACATTCCCAGATCCCAGGTGATTAGCTCCCAAAAGTTAGAAATAAATAATGTAGAAGAATTTTCGTGATCTTGCAATAAAGATGACAACTTTTACAACTTTACAACTTTGACAACTTTTTCTCTCCACTTGATCTTCAACCTAAAACCTACAATCACACATCAAAGAGGAGAAAATGTTGATTGTTAGAGAATAAGGGTTTGCCTTGGTCAAACCCCATTTTTGTAATCAAACCTTGCAATGAAATAAAGAAACATGAAATAGAAAGAATGATGAAGGAACAATGCTATGTTACACCTCACCACACTTTTATCTGAACCTTGGAGTACAAATTACCAATCTTGCATGAAGTGGCCTCAAAAAATGTATATCTTGATGACAACACTTTATTAGAAACAACACCTTGAATATGCTTGAATTGGATCTTTAATGCTACATCAACACATTAGCTCAACAACATGCATGATGGACTATTCCTTTGACATGATGATATGACCCTTGATTAATGCAATAAACTCTAATAATTTGCTCTTGAATTTCTTCTTAAATGCTCTTGTGAACTCTTGATCTCATAAATTTGCTATAATGCTTGAATACATGAAGTTGCTAGATTCTTAGGTGAAAAAATAGTGAAATAACCTTATATTTATACTTAAGATTAAATCCCAAAATTCAAATAACCCAAGCTGACATCAGATCTTAGATTTGAAATCATTAAAATACTTTCAAAAACATATTCCAAGGGGGGTGTCCTAAGTTACTGAGGACCCATTCACTATAGGGTAAATGGGTCCTAACATACTTAACTAGGACACATTTTGAGGGATGTGAAATAATATGCCAAAATAGGGTCGTAGGACCTAGTGAGGACCCATTTGCCATGTGGAAAAAGGATCCTAGGTCACTAGCCTAGGACATATTCCTTGCAAAATTAAGTGTTTTGTAATTTCATTTAATAGTGTCAAGTTTTATCCCTTGAGAAATGCAATACATTAGGCTTGGATTTGAATTTAAGGGGCTAAATAAGCTCAAATTAACCTCAATTAATTAATAAATACTTATATTAGTGTGAAAGTGTAAAGAAACACTTTACAACACCCTAAATAAGGCACAATTAAGTCCATTTTATCATTAATTATTTATTCCCAAATTTATTGTGAAAAAGGGTTACTTTTTTCTATGCTACAAAATATTTAAATTGGTTGAATTTTTTTGAGAAAAATTAGATTCATCAATTGAAAATTTCTTCAAAAAAATATTAAAAATTTTGAAAAAGAAAAAAATAGTACCCTATGTAGGCAAGGTACTCAAATTGTACCTGCCTATGTAGGTACATAGTGGTCACAAAAGCCATGTGGTGAGGTCCCCGCCACCACACATTTGGCCTCAATCATACACCCCACACATAATCGATGACCATAGAATAAAACCAGTGCATAAAAAAGGAATATTCTAGGTTATTTCAAACTATTCTAACACTCTTCCAGAAACCCAATGAGTGGAATATTCTATAGAATATTTTGGGAGAATATATTGGCAACAATAAGGAATATTCTAATGACCCCACACTAGTAGGCAATGTGTAGCAGGTCGCCAATTTTAAACTCACAATTGGATGATGTTAGCATTGTGTCACCCCCCTTTGAAAAGATTGGTCCCCTCAAAAATGGAGATTTTGATTTTGTAGTCCAACTTCAAGAGGCCATAACTCAATCATCTGACCTCCTTTTTGTGAGAAATGATTTTTTATTTGGGGTAGAATTTCGTTCTCTTCACAATGGTGCAATTAGTTTTTGATTTTGGTGCTTGGTTTTTCTAGAAATTTTATATTCGGATAGGTGTTGTTGATTCATTCTCATTTTGATAACTTCTAGAGCTTCGTTCTTTCTCCTACAGTAACATTTTTTGGTATTTTTTTTTAAATTACATAATTTTCCATGTACTTTACAATGGTGTGATCAGTTTGATCTCATTATACATGTAAGTTTTTAACTTTGAGCTTGAGGCTAATTTTGGCTTTTCTATGCACTAATATCAAGTCCACTTCACTTTTTGGGAAAGTACCATCTATAAATGCACTAAATATAAAGTGCCAAATTGTATATTTTTGGGGGGATTCTTGATTGAGAGATTTGGGGAGAGATCTCTTGGTGCATTCTTATGATTTGTTTGCTTGTGCTCTTCTTTTTCATGGATCGTTCTAAGGTTCCTTTGCTAACATCAGACAACTATTCAAATTGCAATCAACATGCATGGAGTGCTCTAATAACTCAAGGTCATTCTCTATATGTTGAAAATAAGGTACCTAAACTTACATATGCAGATACAAAGATAAAATGGATGATTGAACATACCAAAGCTCTTAGATTTCTTCATATCTTAGTTTCTGAATATATCTTTTTTCAAATTGAATCATGTAGTTATCATGAAGCTTGGAAAAAATTGAAAACATTGTATGGTACTACAGATGAAGTAAGAGGCCATCAAATTGATAATGAATTGATGAACCTTGCTCATAAGAACTTTGACAACATCCAAGACTACATTAGTAAGGTTAATGATCTAAGAGAGAAATGCAAAGCATGCGGAATTAATAAAAATAACATTCAATTGGTCTACAATAAATTGAACAAAATTGGTCTTGATTATGCTTCTTTTGTTTCTAGCTTTCATACCCATAGAAATTGACTATGGGGTTTGCATATACTACACCTTCATTTGCATATTTTATGAGATGCTAATACATGAGCAAAAAAATATTATCTCGATAGGTGTCATCAAGTCATCTAAATCTCAAGCATTGTTAGCTAGTCAAGTGAAAGAGTAAGATAATAAATATAATAAATCAAATAATAATCCACATTTAGATCAAGCAAAGAATCAATTTTCTTCCAAAGAGAAATCATCTGAGAAGGAGAAGTCATCTTATTTATATTGCAAGAAGCTTGGACATGATGAACATTCTTGTTATAAGAATGATATTGATGAATTGAAGCATCTTCTTAAAATGAATCATATTGATTTTCCTTCTAGAATGTATAAGTCAATTTCTTCTTGGAAATAGTGTCTAATAAGGACAAAGGTCATGCTAGTTTGGCTTCTACATTAGGAAATAAGGGGAAAACTCTTTGTGCTTCTATAGGTATTAGATTAGGGAGATAGCTTCTAGATTTAGGAGTATCTCATCATATGACATCTTCACGGTCTATACTCTCTTCTTTCGAGACTTGTGCTATGTCTCCTACTTTTATATGAAACAATGCATACATTAGTGTAAATAGGGGATCTATTGATATTGGGGAGAGAACTTTCAATAATTTTTTGTGTGTACCTCATTTGTTAAAAAATATTCTTTTCATCTATTAGATTACATGTTTTGGAGATGGGAGGACACTAGAGTTCACTCCTGATTCAATTATCATTAGAGACTTAGAGAGTAGAGAGATTCTTGCTCTTGAGATTTTTGATCATTAATCTTAGTTGTACACCTTTGTAGATTTTTCTTCTGATGATGGCATTGTTCCTTTTACTATTGATCACACCTCTAGTGTGAACCATGATTTAGAGGAAACTTTTCTCTATTTGAACTTGGGTACATTCTCACATTGGATATCATTCTTAAGCCTTTCATTTCATCTCCATATTTTGTTTCATTTGATGATGCTCACTTTGGCACATTGTTGGCCTCTTGTGATTCAGTACAATAGGATCTACATCATCTTCCAAATATAGTGACATGGGAAGAATTCTTGATAGGTATTTCAGACTTTTTTGTGAAGTCACATATTATATATTTGTGAGACACCATTGATTGAATACATCTTCTCTTTGATGGAGATGGTCCTTCTTTAGTTGCAAGGGAACACTCTAACCCTCTTGTTCATTGTCTACATGATCATCCTTTGCACTTTGATTTGAGTGTGGATACTTTTGGACAACATTTGGAGGAGGATTCTTTGTCTTCAGAGGAGATATCATTGTCTTTGTATTATGTTCTACATTAATTTCTACTAGATTCTAGATTGTCCTCTTCAATAGTGTGGCCTAGAACTCCTATTTGGAGTGTGTCAGCTTTCAACATCGACATGGAGACACTTACACATAGTTTAAAGACATCACACATAATCCTTCTTCCCACATCTTCCTTTTAGGAATGGGAAGAAATCTTGGATACATTCCTAGTTTTTTTTCTTCCTAAGGGGAGGAACTTTGTTTGGTGAGATTGGATCATCTTCACCATTCAATGTTTAGCTTCTACCATTACAGGAGACTCACCATTGAAGGGGGGCTTCATGGTCTCTCTTATTATTATCTCTTATGGGGGGTATTTTTCCTCAGATGGGGTTTTATCCTTTTCATTGTTCATTGAGAGTATTTTGCTTTTATCTCTCTTTTGGAGAGGATTTTTGTACCACTAGGTTTTCTCCTTTTCTCTATTTTTGAGAGTTTGCATTTGCATTTGTACATGGGTACCTAATATTTCCTAGTAGTTGGGACCCATCCTTGCATCTTTACATCATTTGCATAATAATCTACCCCCTAAGTTGTACTTAAGAGGGGTGTTGGTGTGAATAAGTCTTGTACTAGATAATTCTTACTAGGGGGCTTATTCATATGTTAATTTTACTTAAGTCATAAGATTCTTTCTAGAAGACTTAGTTGTCATTTTTAGATTTTTTCTTTTTGACTTTTTTGTCAAGTTAGTTGTCTCATGTCATACAATTAAGACACTTGTTAGGATATTTTCTGATCCTATGTATCACATTGGCTATATAACCAAGGGGTTCTAGTTTGTAAATCAAGAGTTCCTGGATATTCAATTTCATTGCAATCTTGAGCATTGCATATTGATCTCTTTGTGCTTTCCATTTGGCCTCTAGATCTTGGGTGGAAATTTAGCCAATTCTAACACACCTTTTCTTCTGTGATATTTTGCATTAGTGTCGATTAATCCTCTATGCATTAAATTTAACCCTATAAGTTATCATTGATAGTATAAAACCCCTTTACCATATAGATTGTAATTCTAGATAGGAATAAGGGACACACATGTAAGTTGACAAATAAATGTACCATATATTACCAAAGTGGTTTCCAACATGTGTGTCATATCAAACCTACTCTAATAATGACCAAAGAAAATAGCATCTAGGATTTTGATTAAATTCATTCATAGAAATAAATAATTTCTATAAATATACCTATTGTGATGCAACAATGTAAATGGAAACATATATAAAAATATGGTTACTATGAGTATGGTGATAAAAAATACACCTTAGACATCTAGTTATTATTGCTACTAGCAGAAGGGTATTGCTACTAGCAGAAGGGATGAAATCCTAAATCTAGGATACCTAAGAAATGACTAAAGAAACATGAAAATGGAGTTTGTAGAGGGTGACCATCATCATAATTTACACCACTATACTAAATAAAATCTACATAGTGCATTCCAAGAAAAAAGAATAATTGCCTACATGCACAACCTCTTGATTCATAACATTCCTTACACAAAGAAAAACTATATACAATGGCAAGTGAGATGTAATTGAGCAATCCACATGCATGATTACTAATCAATTCAAAAATTAGAAGCAATGCAACTAGGCACATTGAGGTGACTTACATCTAATGGCTATTTGTGATAATTAAAAGAATTTATGTACCTAGAAAATTAGTTGTTGAGGCCCTCTTAGCCACTATTCAATAAGAGCCTAGATTTTCCCACCACTAATTAGAACACATAATATTATTTGAAATTCATTAGGTTGAGAATCAATGAGGTGGCCTCACTAAATATTCTTGCACCACATGATATTCATTGATTCACTATTAGTAAAGAGGTACATGCCACTATGAAAGGATCAAGCTCACAATTGCCAAAGTTGATGAGTAGCAAGCCAAAATATGTACCTCAAGAAAATACAACCCATGAATAAACAATGGGGTCCATAAATGATGTCATTATGTGTCACATGTTAGTAGGCAATTGATCCATGTAACCACCCATAGAGAACTTAGTTGTAACTTTCCTACACATGGGCTAATATAAATATCCCACCAAATACAATTGCTACCTTTTTTCACGACCCCTTCCTTTTGAAACTTTTAAAACTTTATAACTAATATTCAAAGTAATTATGAATATAATATATATATATATATATATTTATTAATAAAAATAATTTTTTGAATATTGAAAAAGGTAATAATAATTGATTATGAGATGAAGATACTAATAAATGATTATTAAATAATGATGATAATATTATAATATCTAAAATAAATATATTTGTGTAAAATAAAATACAAACAAATAAAAATAAAAAATAAAGTAAAATATAAAATAATACTTTAAGTGATTAAAATTAAATAGTAATTTTTTTTTTTATCTAAGTATTCATCCTCACTTTTATAATTCTTTTAATTTATCTTGATTTGAAATTGTATCTTTAAAAAATAAGATTTCTTCATTAGTAGCATTATCTTCATAATTAATTTCGGAATAAAATAATAAAATAATATTAAATCAATATCCTTGTTAGTTACACTATTTTGTTGGCTATTTAAAAATAAAATAATGCAAATAAAAGATAAAAATAATATTTTTTATCATTAAAAAAAGACAAAAATATACTATCACACTTATAAATACACGTGAGATACAAAAAATTGAATGTAAAAGACTAGTTACGAGAATTAGAACATTTATAAATAAGTACATCTATCTTTGATTTTTCTATTATCAATCACAAATTTAATTAATTGTATAATTTAATAACACTTTTAATTACTTTAAACTAATATAATTAATGCTATTAAAAAAATGTCCACTATTATTGGCACTATCTTAGATGTACCATTACCTATTGACAAATATACATGTGAAGTCAGTGAATTAGGAAGAAATATTATTTATTTAACACTGAGATAAATAAATATCTAAACCTTGTTACAGTCATTAGCAACTTTGTTATACCAATGATATAATAGAAAGGTGTCACCACAACTGTTTTAGAAACTGCCTTTCATTTTTGCCAATATGTCTGTTTCATTTAGCTAGTGGAAATTGCCACGCTTGTTTATCCTTTTCTACTCCTTTTTGTTAGCCATGTGAGTTCCCAAAAATATTACTATTCTGCATTCTTGAGAATTGATGGTCTCCTCCTAAATCTACTCTATAAAATAGGATTACTATTAACTATATCAATACAACGAGTTTTTGACAAGCCATGAAACTTGTACCTCAATGGTATTACAAGGGAAGCCGAGTTATGTGTATTACATTTACAGAACAACAAGTTATGGGTAATGTATATGCAGAACTCCAAGTTATATAGGGACAAATTCTTGGGAGCATCCTTCCTGGATCTCAGCCTATTTGATCCCTACCCATTAGCTATGCCATTTACCATTAAACACTTTAGATGACCCAAAGATCTTATCATAGGCAACTTTAAGGTAAAAAAATTCCTAAGAGTTGTGTATTGGATGAGATGATTTTTGAAGGTAAAAGTGTATCTCCATTTTTACAATAAGTGTTCCTTAAGGCTTTTTCCATATAGGCTGCAATATTTTCTAATGAATGTATAGTAATTGGGTGATGGTTAAATATATGCTCAAAACATGGTAGGCATGACTGCTTGTTAGTATTCTTGTTTTCACTGCTTTCACATCTGGATAAGTTTTCTATTTGTTTTGTATTTTGATCTTTCTTGGATGGACTTTTGATTTCAATGATCTTGGTCTTACAAATATCAAAATTTATATAGCTAAGGAATATGAACCATCAAGTTATCATAGATGTGGCATACGGTAAATTCACGGTCAGCAATTCACTGACTATTTATTGATTGGATAGATTATCCACAGTAAAATTCTCAAAGAAGCCTTCAATTTTTTCGTATTTTGAGCACATGATTAATGATTTTACAATCACCTAAATTTCCATGGACATTAAACTCATAACTTGCTAGTTTATTAAAAAATAATATAATTCGTTTAGAACGTGTAATAAATATCTTATGGTCAAATCTTAAAGCTAAATTCTTCTATACTACTGCACAACCCCGCTTGAACGACTGAGGTCCTATTTAAATCCACTTTTCCACTATCTGTTTGCTTTTTTCACGTGGAATGATCAGATTTCTTACTAAAAGAACATCTGAGTGACATGATCAGAAAGTATAAAGTATTATAAACCTCTAAAGGATCCTCAATAGTGGTCACAAAGAAAACACATTTTTATAATGGACAAGGAAGGTACCAATAAATTCTACTGTAGTTGATTATCTACACACACTGTAATTCTATGACCATCCATCCTTTTTGTTTATGTTTTATTGTAAATAGATACAATGTAAACTTTGTCTATACTATCAAAGTAAAAGATAGATAGAAAAAGGGAAGAAACAACATGTAAAAGTTCATGGATAAAGGCATCAGCTGAGGGCAGATTCTCAAACTAAGCTTTCCTTGTAATAATATCTCCGAATAAGTGTGTTAAACTGTCCTAGAGGATTGTCTTTCATGGTTATTTTGATTTGTCAAACAGTTCTTCTGTTTGTTACCCATAGCTCTTAACCTAATAGAAAGTAGAATTCATCATTGGAAACATTGTCTTAGGTATCAAATATTCTAGTGTTTACTTTGGTATTTTCTTGTCTTTTCAATTTTGGTATGTTTTAGCTTCAAACTGCTACACCACATTTATATTTTTAAGTCAAAATTGGTATAATTATGTAGTGGGGCTTTTCACCAGTTAAAATTAGAAGATTTGGGTAAGATATTGTAATGCATATATGATTGATTATTATACATTTTTGGGTTGAAGATTACTTTTGGAATAAGTATGACATCATGGATTATATTAAAAAAATAATGATATTAGTTTATAGTTTAAATTATGTCTCAGAAATTATTTAGTATTTATTGACTATTTGTGAACAATTTAGAGTTTTGAGTGATAACAATTTGTTGACTTGAATGATAAATTCTTGTATATTCATAAGTTTTCTTTAACACATATTTATATGCCAATGTATGATTGATCATAAAGGTTCATTAGGATTTTAAGATTGTGATTATATTAGATGTATCAAAGATAGCTTCAAGCCTATAATGGATTTCTATTGACTATCATTCCACATTTTAAGTGTGAATTATAATTAATTTTAAAAAATTAATATTGTATTTCAAAAAATTTTAATAGAATAAATATCTCTTAATCCTTAACTTCTTAACTTCTTAACCGAAAATATATTGACATAAAATAATACTCATATATGAAATAATAAAATAATTTTATAAATAATTTAAAATTATCCAAGAAAACAAAACTAGCATCGAAAATTGCACTACTCTCCCGCGTTCCATCCAACGTCTTTTCTGTGGAAATCTGGTGGAAATCTGGTGGAAAATGGTGGGGTGCCTATTTCCACACGGAATTGACTGTAAAAAGTAGTTGCTCGAGAGTGGTAGTCATCGTCGAATGAGACACCTAGCAGACCGTAATGCTTTTTAATCATATTAAAAGCAACTTTCACTTTTGAGAATGGAAGTTCCACAAGTCTTTGACGGACCGAAGCATTCATTGTTGACTGTATCTTAACTTTATGAAGACTGAACTTTGTTGGTTTTCTGAATTCTGGTTGTTAACTGTATTTGAATATTTTAGTATTCTGTTTGCTTTTGTTTCCCATCCTTTATTTTACATTTCCAGCAAAATGTTTGTTTTATAAATACAACTCAGTTTCTTCGTTCTCGTGAATGTTTTCCCCGCATGCGTATTGTTCATTTTCTCCTTGCGAAAACTTCGGTGATATTTATTTTATTTATTTTTATTTATAAATGTTCTCTGTTTTAACTTTCTTTTTCCTTTTTCTATATTTTTCATTTTCTTAAATTATTAATAATATTCATTGCAAATATCATAAATTAATTAGGTATTTTAGAATATATTATAATTTATTACTAATATTGATTAAATTAATTTTTTTAATTTTTAATGTCTTCGAAATTTTAACACGTAATTAATGTAGATGGAAGATATTTTTTGTTTGCTAAAATTTATTTGATTTATTCAATCATTTTAGAAAGGTTATCAGTGTTTATATTATGAGAGATTTTAAATATTGTGTATTTGAAGTTGTGTCTTTATTAAGTATAAATTTGTAAAGAGTTGAACATGACTATGAGAAGGTTAATGGTTTGATCTTGGAGAGTAGGGAACTTTCTACTTGTTTTTCCTCTCCTTCAAATTTAAGACATGTCGCTCAACCCCCTCTAGACAAACTCCACATTCAATATTTTAAGATTGACTAATATTAGTATGAAAAACTTATAATCATGCTTGTCATCATGTAATAGTGGTGGCATAGAATCATATATAAAATGTGACCTCAATTCTTTATCAAGGCTAGGCTCTCCTATTAAATTTGTGTCATCCATATATAACATTAGGATCTTATGAAGGGGTTCTTAAAACAAATTTCTTTTGAGGTTAGCAATAAAAATTGGAGGCAACTAATGGATTATGAAAAAAATATTGATTCATAAAAAGATTTACACATACGCATCCTACCTCATTAAAAATCCAAGCATTGAATTATATAAACCTATTTAGTCCAGGTTGGGCTTGAATCCCACAACCATTATATTGTGTCCTTGGAAGTGGGAAAAATATTCTAGTTTTTATTCCATGAAATGTTTGGATATGATTAGGAATGTTTGATATGTTATTCACTCTCCCCTAATAATCCTTGCTCAATATCAATCTTTCGGAAGGCTTCATGTATGGTTGAGAAAACCATGTGGGTTAATGACTTTCTTGGTTTGAAGAGCCTTGAAGATAAGTTGGTTGCACATATGGAAGTTTTAAAAGGTAATTTTGATTGACCAAGAATTAATAATGCTGATATTGTTAAGTCTCCTCCAAAGCAATATTAAATGGAGGAAAGGGATAAAAAGAAGAAAAAAGACCTTTATAAAAGAACACACCTAATGACTTGAAAACCTACTTTGAATAATCTTATGACTTGATTGTAATTGTTTAATCTATTAAAAATAAAAAAAGAAAGCCTCTTTAATTTTATTTTTTTGCTGAATCAAAGATTACTATAATCTACTCTCAGATAATATTTTTGTGGTTCCTCGAGTACTAACCCATATTTACTACAAACACATATAAACACAAATTATGCTAATTTTTGTATATGTATTAAAAGTTTGAATAAATAACATAATTTATTATTTTTCCTACCCAAATTTCATCTTAACATTAAAAAAATCAAAGAAAATTATATTCAAGTTTCCTTAATAATAATGAAAATATACAGATCATAGATTAAAACATGCATAACATATTTCGTTGAAAATAGATTGTATGAAATGTTGAAGTATCTTCCTAAATGAAACTATAAAGAACATATTTTTAAATATACCATTATTTTTTTATTTAATTTAAATTCCTACTACTCCTTGTTATTTTGACTATAAATGTCAATGTGAACTAACTAGCAAAAGAAAAATTTCTATGATTTCTTTTATCATAACAACAAAATGTGTACTTACTTATCTTTGAAAAACATAATGGAAAAATTTGACCTCCTTTATTCTATTAGAATGCATGCATTGTTCTCATGTACATGCATTGTTTAGTAGTTATCCAAAAGTGAAAGATAATAATGTATTAATAGCTTCTTTTGTGGGATTTTGATGTGATGTAGAGTTTCAAATAGAATGTTTAACATATCTACAATGGATCTATTTATAAAATTTAAATTTATACAAAAGATGAATCAAACAATTTGTGTGCAAGATGATAAATGTGTATGACAAATATATTGATTTTTTTTACACTAAGTACAATATATGATGAATATGTTTATGTTTAACTTATTACAACACTTATGATGTTAGAGCTCAATGACAAATCAAGAAACATACTAACTCACTAGGCAAGCTTTTATATTTTTACTGGGTTTTAAACTTTGGATCTCCATTCATATAAAGACTATAATAAGATTTCAAGTAACATCCAAGATAAATGATATTTTTATCCAATATTCAAACTTAAAAACAATAAAATTTAGTAGTCTAATAAAAATAATTGTATCGATTACTATAATTACCTTAACAAAATAAAGAAAAATAATTGTAAAAGCCGTAACCCCGTACTCGCTGGTGGGTCTTGTTAGAGATGACTAGAACACAAAGGAAAATCGGCATTATGCCATAAACAGTAAATCTATGAACTTTGAAGTGAACAATTAGATTCTGGATCAGATAACAGAGAAATGGAATTTTACTCTCAGGGAATTGCGAAAGCAGGACAATGAGAGGAGACAGAGTAGGATGGCGTAGGCATCTCAGACGACGATGACCTACCATTAGAGGGAAGAGAGTCGCTATAAACAGCTACAGGCAAACACAGGGGAACATATGGTAATAAAGTGTCAAAATTCATGATCTTTAACACCTCTGTCATCTTCGGTCTCGCTTTTGGGTCCGGATGCGAACATAACAATCCCACCAGCAACAGCCGCTCCATTTCTTCACTATCGAAATCCCCCTCTAGCTTTTTGTCTGCCGCATCCAAAAGTTTCCCTTGCCCACGCAAATGCCAAACCCAGGCCACCAGTCTGAATTTGTGTTCATGTAGGGTAGCATCAATGGGTCGCCTTCCGCAGGCAATTTCCAAAGCCACAGCTCCAAAGCTATACACGTCTGACTCTGGACTGGCCTTTCCGGTTTCCATGCACTCTGGTGCTAAATACCCACATGTTCCTGCAACCACAGTCGTATGGGAGGCGACGCGATCGTATTCTACCAGTCTTGCTAAGCCAAAGTCCCCAGCTTTGGATTGAAATTCGAATCGAGCAAGACATTGCTGGCCTTCACATCTCTGTGCACAACCCGCTGATCCGACTCCTCATGAAGGTAAATAAGAGCAGAGGCTAAGCCACAAGCAATGTTATACCTTCGAGCCCAACTCAAACAGCCCTTGCTTTCATTGAATATGTGATTATCCAGACTTCCATTTGGCAGGAACTCGTAAACAAGAAGCAACTCACCTTGTTCATGGCACCATCCCAAAAGCCGCACAAGATTACGGTGTCTCAGCCTACTGATTATGGTAACCTCTGCGATGTATTCCTTTTTACCCTGCCTCGATCCTTGGGATATTCTCTTTATTGCCACGGTCTCATTGGTTGTAGGCAAGGTACCTCTGTAGACACCTCCAAAACCTCCTTCTCCCAGCAATTCATCGTCGCTGAAGTTACGGGTAGCTGCGCTGAGTTGAGCATAAGAGAACTTTCGTGGGCCTTGAGAAAACTGTTCGTCTAACTCTATATCTCCCTCATCTCTTTGATTTTCCCGTCTCGTTTCTATCTGTTTTAAATACGACCACCCGCCAATAAGCAATAAGCACCAGATACCCAGGAAACAGCCTAAGGAGAATACCCAGATAATTTTCTTTCTACTATTGGGAGCTCTTGAATGTAACGGCCTAGCAGAGGAGATTTCCCACGAATATGTAGAAGAAAAATTCCAAGCTGAGACTGTGTGGGTTTCTATTTCTTTTCCAGTGGAGGCGGAGAGGCCAACCCTGACCACCTCCGGACTATAGCTACGCAGATCTATGTGATAAGTCAAAATGGGGCTTTTAGGTTTAGAAATATTATTGCAATTAGCAGAAGGGTTATATAAAAGAAATACCTGTAACTGCTTTGTACTCCCATTGTAATCTACCCACGCGTCCCAAGCTTTCCAATTTTGGAGAGTATTGTTTAGGAACTCACCTTCAGAGCTGAGCGAAACGTTCGCCACGGAAACAGCTGAATTGACGTCTATTCCGACATGGTTACCATCAGGGTCGAAGCTGTTCTTGAATGTGTCGAACTCGACGGCCACTACTTGATTTGAAACGTTACCATCTGTGGTTTCGTTAAAGAGGCCCAGCCACTTTCCCAGAAGCATTTGCGGGTGGTTTGTAGTCGAAAGGGGCAATAAAGAAAGTGAGTCCATCCGCTGAATTCAGGCTGGAGTTTCGGATAACGAACTGCAAATATGATGTAAAACTTGCGAGAGACCCAGAAGAGTTGTCCCATAGAGGAACTGGTTTGTTGTAAGTAGCCCAGCCTACGCTCCATTTCAAATCACTACCGACTTCATTTCTGGTGAGTTGTATTTTGTCCCCTTCAAAGTAAGCATCCGAATCTACTCTGATATCTGTTTGGGGAGGGAAAGCAAAGCTAATGTTTCCTGCGCATGCCATATGAGAGAATAGAGTGACGATCAAGGAGAAGAAAGGGAAGAGAGTCCAAGCAGAGCAGTTTGCCATTGGAGTATTCTTGGAAAACATCGCATTTTAATCAGAGTATACTGCTCTATTTTAACGTACGCTGTAAAGCTGCGCAAATTTTGTCCTCGCAGATTTTGTACGGAACGGTGTACATGCACTCCGGGCTCAATGGAATGCACTCCGAGCTCTTTGGATTGAATCTGCTCCTTTCTATGTTTGGAAATTTGAACCACTGTAAGGCGTTCTCTTTAGGTGGTCGCGAAATGAAATTGACCTTGGGCCCAGTAGAAAACGTTTATCATGCAGATTCGATTCAAAAGCTTGGACCGCATTCCATAAAGCAGAGTACAATACTTTACACCTGCCAAAGAATCTGGCTTAGAGAAGGTAGTGGAGGAACTGTGCTGGGTTATTAGCATGAATTTGTAAATAGTTGCGACATGATTGTCACAAGGGATCACTTTTTCTTTTCTTTTTTTTTAAATCATTATACGAAATTATTTGTTATGATTTTAATTTTATTTTAATTTTTATATTTAAAAATGCACTTAATTTAAGCTTTTCTATATAGACAACAATATTTATTATGGAGTGAATGTTTGATGTCATTGTCTATAAAATAAATTTTTAGATTTATTAAAAATTATAAAAATAATATTTCAAGATTGTTAACAAGGTTAGTCAACAAATAAAAGAGATTGAGATATTTGTTCATGCATTTTAGGTTCTGCAAAGTTAAGGTAGGTAACCGTAATTGACACACTAGTTAGAATATTCCCTATGCTTGTATTACAATGTATAGAAGATATAAAGATTCGTACAATATGACAAAGGATTTTAAGATCAATGATAACAACTATTACACTACCTATGTGACTAACATTTATAGTATGAATGAGGTAGCATACTTATATGTATTAGATTACTCCTGATTGAATTTATCATGTTTAAATGTAAATGAGTGTTAGGAGGGGAGCTTCAATGTATAGATCAATATAGATTAGTTCCTTTTGAGGAGTCATAGAGTCTCCTAATTCAATGCCCTCCTTATTCTTGTAATGACATTGTTGCTAATGGTTTAATTACTTATTATTTCTCACAATAATAAAACCAATTGTATGTGGTTTTGATAGTTAGGATCCTACTTTGTAATTCATTGTAGTCCCCATATCTCTTGCTATTATTAGTGAAAGATTTATACCACCCATTGAATAAAAAACAACACCATATAACGATTTAAAAAAGAAAATATGTGCAAAGAAATATATAACCCTTGTTTTGGTTTGGAAAAGGGATCTAGGTCCTAAATCACACTTGTCCAATTTTTGAGGATTATAAATGATCTCAAATCCATTTGACTACAAATCTGAATGGAAGAGTGAAAATGGTAGATTAGGGTTCTAATTCTTGTTTGGTGGGGGATTTGTGTTAGTTCATTAATTGATTGGATTGATTTAATTCTATGATGCAATGATGTTCGTAGGTAAGCTATGAAAATAAAAATCATTTCTGAGAAATTGAATGCAACAAGACAAAAACAAAATCCACAAAGGCAGAGAGTAGACACAAAGGAACCTAGTGTATAAATTTAAAGTTGAATTAGTTGGTCTATGATGTGTGTGCCCTAGATTATCTTCCTCTTTTGTGAAACCTGAAAAACATAGGCTTGAGGTCCTTGGTCTATGGCTCATGTTCTTCGGAGGTCATTGTCAAGAACTTCATTTGTTGATGAAAGAATCTAGTTTCGTGTGTCTTGAAAACTTGTAGGCTTGAATGCACGAATGAGAAATTAGTCTTTTATTTCCCTCTAGTTAGCTATAGATATAAAAAGTTGCACACATGAAATAGAGGGAAGAGTTGTGCCATATAGGGGCTTGCCTAAGTCAAATCCCATTTGGTATTTCTACATCCACAATAGCTATGATGATGTAAAAAGAGAGCTTACCCTTGGTAGGGTGGATATTGAATGATAAAAAAGTAATGAAATGACTAATTTTAGAACTTACCACTTAGATATGTATTCATTGATGGACTGAAGTCATGTACTAATCACCTTCAAAGATAGTTTGATATGATTGATTAAAGTCTTGAAAGTGTTAGTACTAAAAAAAATGAACAAAATTACATAAAAGAATTATTGTTGATTGACATGATGCTTGACATGATGCTTGACATGAATGAACAATATTAAAATGTTGATAACTCTACTCTTAACTGCTCTCGATTGCTTTTAGGATTCTCAATTGTGTTCAATGAAAGTACTAGGATTTCATTAGGTGTTCTTAGGATTTCAAATGATGAAAATGACTAGAATTTATAAGCAATTTTTCTAATTTCACAAAAATCAAATGTTGGTAGTTGACAATTGAAATTAAAAACTTAAATTGTAAATTACTAATACCAACATATTCAAATTGGAGCCAACGCCTAGGACTAGAACCATTCTTTTTAGGTCCCAAAGTGTTAGGGGTAAATAGTGAATTATCATTTTCATTTCTATTTTATTTTTTTAAGATGTTTGTAAAATGAGTAATAAATGCATAATTATGTCCAAATACATAAGGGGGAGCTGAAACTAGTGTGGAATTTTCAAGGGTGACAATTTCTAATGCTAAATTTAGCCCCCACTTTAGTCAGAGTATGAACTTATTCTAGACTCACACTAAAGCACAGATAAGCCAAAATAGGTTCACTTATCCAAATATTGAAGAGAGAATGATATTGAATGTAGGGGATGTGGTAGCCCCCATGATTCAATATCTTGTTACAAGACAACATAATAAGAAAGGAACACACATGTATGAGATGCAATGTATCAGGACAAACATGAACCATACACAACAAAGACATACAACACATCACATAACATAACATAATTTAAAGATAATGCAAAAAATATGTAAACATAATGTAAACATGATGTAGAAATGTTGCGAACATAATGCAAACATGCAAAGGAGGTATGACAATCACAAAATAGTAAGCTCCATAGAAATATTATCTTTTTATTTGTCTTGTGTTTTCCTTTTGGGGATGAGGCAAGGCGTCAAGACATTCATGTCTCTTCCATGTTGACCTAAAAGCTTTTCTTTTCTTTTATCTTTTCATTTGTCTTGTGTTTTTCTTTTGGGGATGATGCAAGGCGTCAAGACATTCATGTTTCTTCCATGTTGGCCCAAAATATTTTTCTTTGTTTTCACTATCTTTGTGTCGTTCTTCTAGTTCTATGAGTGTTTGGGGAATGATGACAGTTTTGAGCTCTCTAAGAACATTGTAGCAAGAACATACTGACCCCAAATCCATAGATCCCTTATGTGTTTGAAGTTTCATTTTGGGGGAAACCCCTTCCTTTTTCATGATGTAGCTTTACTAGGAAACATATGACTTGGAATATGGCTTTCCAAGTTAGCTCTCATGTCCTTTTATTGTTTGCATTTATCATTTTCTACTTTAAAGTAATTTCTCACAACATGGTGTTTAGCAATTTTTTTGAAGTGGGGGCATACATGGGCATTATTCTTTTGTATTTTTCTTTCTCATGGTTCATGGTATAGTCTTCTTACTTTATACGGTGCATTTTTCTCTTTATGGATGAAATTGGGTGTGATGTCCTTCAATATCGTGATCTCTCTTAGCATATTATATTCCTCTTAGTGGTTTGATGTGACACACTACATCCCCTCAATTGCAAATATTTTATTCTTTGATTTTTCCTCTCTTGAAGACATTAGGCACAATGTTCCCTAAGTTAAGATCTCACATGAAATAATCAAGACTCCTTTGAACGTTCCTTATTGTTGCATTTATATGGCCAACTTGCATAATACACCTTGCATGCTTGTGGAGCCATCTTGTTTGTTCATGAGCTCCAACCATATAAAGTTTTACTTGCCTCATGAAGCTTGAAGATCATTTTGTGTGGTGCCTTATTAAAGTTATCAGGAGGTATAACTTTGGTATGGTTTGACAGGAAGCCCAATCAAGGCATGAATTTCCCTTAGCCACTCGTGTGTGTTTGTGTGTGAGTGCATACTGGCCATGAGTCTATGTGTGTCATCTTCTTGGATTCCTCACCTAGTGGACAACCTATACTTTTGTTGCCTTAGAGTGAGCTTTCATTTTTTGAGACAAACAACCTAGATCTATTCCACATTGCGATGGAAAAATAGTCAAAGCTTAATCCACCCCTTCTCTTTTTCATTTTGTTTCATTTTCTTTAAATGTCTTTGAAAGTGCATGCTTATGCCTTTATGATGCTCTTTATATCATTTTTCATGTGTGTTCTTTTGTGCCTATGTTAGTTTGCCATGGGACCTAGATCCCGAGGGCTTAATCAACCCTCTCGATTGTTGTCATCTCATCTTACCAATATTGGTACACTTAGACCCCTCTTGAAGTGAGTTGGTCTACTTTACTGTGATTTTGAAGAAATTTCACCCTCTCACTAAAGTGGGGGCTAAATGTAGTGTCAAAAAATGTTGTCGGGGATATTTTCACATTTTTTTGGGCCCTCCTTGCAGAATTGAGCTTAATGATGCCTTGATTTAGTGTTGTAATGTGTTTAACACACTCACATTAGGTCTTGCCCTTGTGAACTAATTAATTTAAATGGTACATTGATAAAGTGTTGTGAAGTATTGTAACACACTTTCACACTTTTCTGAGGTTTTATTAATTAACTATAACTAATAAATCTCTTTTTAACCTTAGTCATGCCTTATTTGAAGTGTTGTAACACACTTTCACACTTATCTATGGTTTTCATTAATAATTGGGATTAATTATGCTTTAATTGGCCTTATTTTGCATCCACTTGAGCCTAATTTAATGCATTTTTTTGAGGATAGGCTTGACCTAAACAAATACCCAATCATAATTTAGGTGTTTTAGGTTGAATGGCCCCAGAATTAGTGATCTAGGACTCATTCTCCACCTTGGGTGAATGAGTCCCACCTAGATTTTTGGATCTCAAACCTAGTTTCACACATTTCTAAGCATCTTTAAATTTGGTCGCATACATTATGCTTAATGGAACTGATTTGCCACCTTGGGAGAATGAGTCCTGTGTGGCCCAAAATCAAAATTAATTCAATTTTTTGGCAATATTATATCCTCCTAGATCTAATGTCAGCTTGTAGTGTTGTAATTTCTAGAATTCTTGCATAATTAAGTATAAATACAAGTTTCTTTCACTCATTTTACACCTAGCAAGTTGAATGAGCATCCTCATAGCAAAGTTGAGTTCACAAGAGAATTAAAGCATTCAAAAGAGCATTCAAGAGTCTTCAAGGGCATATTATCAAGCATTTTAGAGCAACATTTAAGCATACAAAATCATGTCAAAGACTTCATGCATCATGTATTTTTTTGAGTTAAATTTTTTTTATATAGGGTTTCATGATTCAAGCAAGTATTCAATTCAAGATCTATCATATTCAAGCAAGAGTCAAGATCTACGTAAATTTTAGTCATCTCATACATGTTTGCAACATCTTATTGCTAGGGTTTGGTGAGTTGAAACATCATGTTTTGTTCATTCATCATTCTTTATTTCTATTCCATTCTATTTCAAGGTTTGATTACCAAAATGGGCTTTGACCAAGGTGAACCCCTATCCACTAACAAAACAACATTTTTCCCTCTTTAGTGTGTGATTTGTAGGTTTAGATTTGTAGTTTAGTAAAATGCATACCCTTGAATTTTCGCACTTGTTTGGTCCCACCTTACTTTATTTATCCCTGTTTATGTCTTAATTCTAATCCTATTTTGCATCCACAGGCCCTATGAATTATATTATTTTCTACCTAATCCTGACATTCTCCAATCAATAAGTGATAATTTAATGATTCTATTTGAGTGTCCCCGATTTTTGGGTTGGGTCTATAACACTACCTAGGACATCTTTGTCCCCAAAGGTCTTGGGACCCTAATTTTGAGACATCTTAAATGGGTCCCTTTTTGGTTTTTGTGCCCCAAGTTTCATGCCTTGGGACTAAGATGCCTTCTAGGGAATCTTAGTCCCCCTTGAGGTATTTTTCAGGATTTAATTTCAAATTTGGGTGGGATTAAGCCTCCTTTATTTAATGAATTCATATGTTATCTTGGTGTGATGTAATTTCAGGATTTTATGCATAGATAAGTATAAATAAAAGGCTCCTTCTCTCATATTGAGATACCAAGAAATATTACAAGCACTCTAAGCATTCAAGCATTCCAACATTCAATAGTATTCTATCAAGCATTTGAAGCCATCATCAAGATTCAAGCATTATATCAAATATCTTCTTGCATCATGTTGGTTGTTGTGGTAACATTTGTGATGTAGGATTTTGATTCAATCAAGCAATTCAAGTCCATATCTATCAAGAATTTCTTTGATTCAAGATCCATATCCATTGCAACCATTTCACACAAGTTTGCAAGCTTTACAACAAGGGTTTGGTGAGTTGTAGCATTGCATGTTGTTCATTGATCATTTCTCCTCATTATTCTATTTCATTTCAAGTTTTGATTACCAACAAGGGGTTTGACCAAGGAAAATCCCCATTCACTAATAATCAACAAGTTTTTCCCTCTCTTGGATGTTTGTGATTGCAAATCTAGGTTGAAGACTTGAAGATCATTTGGAGTGAACAGTTGCAAAGTTGTAATGTTGCATTGCAAAGTTGTCATCTTCACGAAAACTCACCTACAAGCCAAATATGAAGGTTTCAGAACCTAAGATCAAAGAAGAAGGAAGAGTAGAGATCAAGCCTCAGGACCATATTTAGAGAGTTCAAAATTTTTGAATGAGACTAAGAAAACAGTAAGGGTTTCTTAGTCCTCCACAACATATTTTGGTAGCTTCTCTGCATTTTTGGAATCCTCACAACATCTCCAAACTTCCTAGGTATACATATCCTAACTCCCTATTTCATAATTTTATCATTTATATTGTTCATTTAGCTTACATTTCTAAGTTCTGTGAGTTTAATGCTTATTTGTCTTTTCCAAGCATTTTCTTGGAGGTGAACCCCTAAAAGCTTATGGAACCTCCTCCTGGGTCCTCCTCATTGAGAATTGACTCTCCTTGTGTGGTTGATAGTGAATCTAATTAGGACTCCTAGAACGTTATTGAATGATAATGAGAATAAGTGGGCATTTCCCTCATTTCATTTTCCCACAATTCATTTTGGTGAAACCGACTATTTTGAGCATTCATTTTTCTAATATGGAGTTCATTAAAGTCCTAGATCTAGATTGAATTCATTCTTGCATTTCATCTTGCATTAGTGAAATTGCATCTAGGGTTTCTCATATTTAGTGAAAATTACATTTAGGGTTTCTCATATTTGCATTAGTGAAAGTGCATATAGGCTGCATTTTTTGCTTTCTTGCATCATTTCATTTCATTCAAAAACTAAAAAAGTGCATTGTTCATCATCCTAATTGTATTTAGAAATATTCTTATTGCATTCAAAATTAGAAAAAAATTCATTAACTTTGCATTCAATTGCTTGTCACTAGTTACCTTTCCTTGCATTCATTTGCACATTTTTTTGTATCTCAACATCAACATCCTAAATAGGAAATCTGTAAACACTGTAGACAATCTAGAATTTGCTATTTTTCTGAGAAAATCCTTTTCTAGGACTAAATTCCTTTCTTGGTGTCTTAGTTCCTCTCAAGGTTTGTGTCTTATAATTGTCTCTTTGTTGTTTGTTGCCTGTTTCACTCCCTGGAACTTCAAAATTTTACATGAGTAGGACCAAGAAACCCTTACTGGTATCTTAGTCACTATTGATTTTGACCTTCCAATTTTCAAGATCTGAAATTGCTTTTTATGTTCTTCTGTTGGTTGCCTTCAGTTCTTTGTTTCACTTTGTAGAATTGTTGTTTCAATTTCTTTCATTTCAAGTGTAATTGCAAGAATAGGATATTATGTTCATTGCACTTTCTTTGGTTTGTCCCTTGAATGAGTTGTAGTACTTGGTGTCCTACATTTAATACTATGGTTAGATGAACTGCAAGACTGATGGAATCCTTCGATAAAACACTCATTGTGGATCTTGGGTTATCAAGCTCTCTTACTTCTAGTGTTGGTATTAGTTCACTAGGTATGGAGCATATATTTGATACCTCTTTTGCTATGCCTACCTTGACTACAAGTGTTATGCCAAGTGTTCAAGCAATGGTTCATCATATCCCTCAAGAAAACATAATAAAAATGCATGAAGATCTCTCTCATTTACAAGATAGCATGAGTACTAAAAACATTCCAACACTGTTATACCTACCATAGATATTATTCACCACATGATGGAAAGTGATGAAGGACTGGAAGTTTTACATAACCTAGCTCACATCTTTAGAAAAAAAATTCCTTCAACCACTAATGGTGCTAAGCTTCAAACAATATGCAAGGATAAGGAGGAAATCAAACTCACCCCCCCTCAACCATAACATCCATTCCAACCTATACCAATCCTCAAGTGACCACAATGATGCAACCAACTAGTAATATCCTTCCTACCTCAGACATTTCCACTAGTGCTCCTTATAACTATTTGGTGTCTAATCTTATATCTCCTTCCAACACATACACATCCCCACTATATCAAATCACAAACCAAAAGAAAGGATCCTATCATTAACCATCTTTTACAAAGCCTTTCATCCATTCAATGTCAATTTTCCACCCTAAATCAAAATCAAAATGGTCCACCTTCATACTATGTCAAAATTAATTTGCTATCCTTGGAGATATAGAGAACTTTGGTGCCACAAGATATAGAGATCCCTAGATTTGAGAAATATTGAGGAAAGAGGGATCCTACTAATCATGTTAATGCCTTTACTGCTTTGTGTAGTGACTCTATACTTGAAGACACACTTTTGGCTAAAGTTTTTCCCCGATCCTTGAAAGACATTGCCTTGGACTGGTTTTTTGCATTGTCAAATAACTCAATTCATTCATCCATTGAACTTTTTGAGGCCTTTATTAAGCAATTCCAAGTGCATATGGTTCCTGAAATGACATTATCTAATTTGATGAGATGTAAGCAAAATGAGGGTGAAAAAGTAACTAACTTTATTTCATGCTACAAATCATTGTACTTCCAAATTAGTGTGAAGATTCCCAATTTCACCTTCAAAAGATGTTCATAGAAAATCTACAAAGTAAGATAAGAGAAAAAATCACCATGATGAAATTCCATTCCTTCATGCACTTATGCAATGGCCTTTGAGATTATCAAAATTCCGTAGGTAGTAGTGAACCAAAAACCACCTCTACTCATCCTAAAAATTTTGAAGCTTCAAACCAAAAAACTTACCAGCCTTTTAGAAGATAAAATAAAAGTTTCCTTCAACTAAATTCCACCTCCCAACCTACTCAACCATTTGATAACCAAGTAGTCACTACAAAGAAGAGTAATCCTTATATCTTTGGGGATCCACAAAGAAAATTTACACCCTTACCCAACACACTTCACAACATTATGAACCATCTATTAAACAAAAACATGCTGACCCCACCTCCCATCCAACCCCTTGACCCTAGCAAGCCCTTACCTTTGAGTTTCAGACACAATGGGTATTGTGCTTATCACCAACAAAAGGGACATGATACAAAAAATTACAATCATATTAAACATCTTGTGTAAGACCTCATTGATTTTAATCATATCCAAATTGGAGGTGTAAATGACAAAGGTAATAAATCTGTAGCTCTTTCCAATAAAAACTTGCAAATATTTACCAATCCCATGCCCTGGAACCATAATATTTCACTTGTTAAGGCTAGTGAAACTAAACTCGATGTGATGAATGTTGACACGAATGATGAGAATACGAGCAAAAATGAACAAAATTCTATGGATGATGATGAACAAAGTCTAATGGATACTAATGACCAAAGTCCTATTAATACAATGATAGGAGTGATTGACATCGAGCCTCATAAACAACAAACCATAATGCCCACTAAAATTACTTTCTCTTCGGAAGAAACAATCAAACATGCACCTCGTGGTCCTCTTTACATAGCTAAAAAAATCAACAATAGGCCCACTCCTGGGATTTTAATTGATACAGTATGTGGAGAGAATGTGATCACAAAAAAACTCTTATATGTGGACGCACTTACTCAAGATAGATAGAATAAACCGAAAGCATGGATTAAAATTCATGATGGTTTTGCTCGTGCTACGATGGGCTCAATCACACTCCCTTTACAAGTAGGACCCAAGAAATCAAATGTATCATTCTCTATGATATCTGATTCAGATCAATTTTGTGTGAAGTTAGGCTACAAATGGCTTAACTCCATGAATGTTGTCCCATCCGTTGTCCATAGGTGCTTAAAGATTCTAGTCGACAATGAAATATTTATTGTGAACCATAGTGGCTTTAGACCTCCACCTTCCCGTGTAAATTTTTCCTTAGATTATTTTTGGCATCAGCCCATGGAACCTATATGACCTCATGAAGAATTCCTTTTCCTATCCTACCAAAAGTTTGAAGAAAAAATGCATAGACAGATTGTCCCTTGAGAATTTTCCTCCACCCATGATTGAACCTCCATCCCTTGAAGAAAAAAATAGTTAGCCTAAAGCCCTTACAAAAATCCAAGATCCATCCATGAAAAATCTCTTGCCTATTTCCTATAAAATACCTAGAGAAAACCAAACAAGTCCTAGTCGGCCTCCTAAGCAAATTTATAAAGCCAAAGAGAAAGTGGTTGAACAACCTTCCATGATTTCTTTCATTCTTCCCTCACAAGAAGAAAAGGAACCTATGGTTGATAAACCCATGCCTACATAAACACAACTTTAAAACTTTAATAAATGAAATAGAAATGTTGGAGAAAATAGGTGTAGGCATCATGTTATTGCTCAAAAGATGAATGACAAGAACAACATTGAAAATCAAAATCTGAACTTGACAGAAGAAATAAATGATGATCCTCCTCTCTTACCAGAATAAACAGAATTTATGTCTCCAACACAACAAGGACCAAAACCTTCTATGGATATTATCATTCATCCTCTTATTGTGGTTAACTTGGATGACGATGAGGAAACTGCTTAGAAAATTGATGAGCAAGTGTATAATGAGTAAATAATTTACTATTTTCCTCTTCCATGAGATGAAATGATAACAACTGTGATGATCATCCTAAACCAAGTGATGCACCGCATGTTGAACCTAGTGATTCTCCTAGTACAACACTTGATGTTGTACCTCTCATTAGTGATCTACATTCCACATATACAGAACAAGATGGATGTGGATGACCTGTTGGATGGTTGAATCACATGTGCTTTACTAGTCTTTTATATATTATTTTTCTTTTGCTTCCCTTTTTTCTTTCTTTTTGATTTTGATTGTATGTGTGTAATGTGATCCCCCCATGATGTTTTGTTTGATGTTTCTTTGTCTATGTTCATTCCTCTATTTGTACCTTCATTATTCTATATGTCATATGCTTTTTCCTTTTCATTGATCTTTTATCTTTTCATTTTCATTTTTTTTTCTGTTTTCTTTTTGGGGATAACACAAGGTGTCGAGACACCCTATGTCTCTTCCATGTTGACCCAAAATATTTTTCATTATCTTTGTTTTCATTTTCATTTTTATCTTGTGTTTTCCTTTTGGGATCACACAAGGTGTTGAGACACCCTATGTCTCTTCCATGTTGACCCGAAAGGTTTTTCTTTGTTTTCCCTCTCTTTTTGTCATTCTTCTAGTTCTATGTGTATTTGGGGAATAATCATAGTTCTGACCTCTTTAATATCATTGCAACAAAGACATATACTAACCTTGAATCCATAGATCCCTTATGTGTTTTTGGGGGCAACCCTCTTTTCCTTTTTCATTTTTGGCTACTTTAAAGTAATTTCTCACAGCATGGTGTTAGCAATTTCTTTAAAGTGGGGGCATACATTGGAATTATTTTGGCACTTTTCCATGTTCCTTGATGTGATTTTCTTATTTTATACAATGTATTCTCCTCTTTTTGGTGACGTTGGAAATAATGTCCTTCAAGAGCTTGATCTATCTTAGCATATTACATTCCTCTTAGTGGTGATGCGATTCACTGCATTCCCTAAGCTATGAATCTTTTATCCTTCGATTGGTCCTCTCTTGGAGACATTAGGAATGATGTCCTCTAAGATTAAGACCTTGCATGAACTAACAAAAATACCTTTGAACATCCCTCTTTATTGTTGCATTTTTATTTTTGACCTTATTAAATTCATGGAGGTATAGCTTTGATATGAACTCCCTGGGGCTCACCTAGTGAACACCTAGCTTCACTAGCCCTAGTGAGCATGCATAAAGTCATGGAGGTATGGCTTTGATATGGACTTGCTGGGGCTCACCTAGTGAACACCTAGCTTTACTAGCCCTTGTGAGTGTGCATTTTCTTTTTGTCCTTATCATAGTCATGGGGGTATGACGTTGCATGGACTTCCTGGGGCTCACCTAATGGACACCTAGCTTCATTAGCTCTTGTGAGTGTGCATCTTTTTTGCATAGTGGACAACACATTCCACTTGTAAACCTTTTTCAACCTAGACCTGGTCCACCACATTGGATGACCAGTCGAAGCTTGATCTGTTGCAATTTTCCTTTTTCCATCTTGGATGGTGTATGTTTGCAATTTTATTATGGCTTCATATATCATCCAAAAATGTGTTCTTTTGTGCCGATGTTGGTTTTCCATAGGATCTTGATCTTGGAGGCTTGGCCACCCTCTTGATTATTGTCATCCTATCTTACTATCATTTGTACATTTGAACCCCTCTTGATTTTGTGGTTGGCTACTTTAGTGTGAGTTTGAAGCAAACTCA
>VDFB02193867.1:529817723-529870130 GCA_007258455.2 Sequoia sempervirens
ATTTGTTCAATTTTAAAATCCAAATTGAAGTGTGTGGGTAATTACTTATGCAAATTAATGTCACCAAAAGGCCTTTTGATTCTCAAGATCATTGTGAAGCATGAGAGAAGCGCATACGTCCTTTTAGTGATATTACTTTGGGTAAGTAATTAAAAAATAGCGAAGCACTCGTTCATTTTAAGTCTATAAAGCAATGATTTGATTATTTTTAGTGAACCAAAATGAAATATGGAATTTTCCTTATTCAATTGTTAATCCTCAAACCAAATCTCATGAATTTGTCCTAAAGTTATTTTTAAGATCTTTGTAGAAAAAAATGAAATGTTCTTTTTAGAGCCCAAAAAGATGTGAGTTTATCTAAAATAGGAAACTAAAGCATATCATGGAAGCTCTAAGCATTTAAAAATGTTTTATCAACTCCAAATTTAATGCTTGATTTCCTTCAACTCTAATCTTGCTTGTTTTCACTCAATTACAATGCTTGATTTTGTTATCAACCTTAACCTACAAACAAGAGATCTTAGAAATGAGATTTATTTCAAAGAATCAATGAAGCATATAGCATTATCAAAATTTATACTTGTCTTGCAACCCCAAGTTGGAAAACCAAAATGATTTGGAAAACAATTTAAATTCTAACAACACAATTCACAAGATGTAAAGATCTTAAAAATTTTGAAAACAAAGCACTAACACCAATTAAAGTAAAAAAATGAAGTCAACAATACTTGTTAAATGCACATGATAAGTACTGCAAGTTTTGTATTAATGTGTGTGACTACCAATTGATTGATCATTATTGTATGTTCCCAATTTAAAGTCATGAAAATATTCTCGATGGATGTACCTTTCACTTTCATAAAGAACAAATTAAATGCTCTTCATCAAATTTTATAAAGTTTCAGTTTATTCAAAATCCCAAGCATATATTCATTAAATAGTGCTTGAATCTGATAATTTCACCACTTGAACTGACATAAATTCAATATTCAAAAGACATATCACATTAATGGCTTTTACCAGTGACTAAATGGCTATTTGAAACTTTCCAATTAAGGCTATTAGCAGAAACATGACAAAAATAGCGAATAAAGTCTTTTTAAAAATTTCAAGCAAATGCATTTGGTATGTGAAAAGCATAGCTCTATAATGATTGCAAGACCTACACATGTATGTTTATAGGAATAAGTTTCAAATAGGAATAAGATCTGTTGAAAAGGTGTAGATAAATATGAGGCAATGATCTTAAAAGGATTTCAAGCAATGTTATTGGTAGGTGTCAAGCCATATTTAACAAACATTTCTTAGCCTTTTAAGATTTTTAAAGACTTTCTACTTAATGAAATTGCACAGGTGTAAACAAAAATTCCACAGCCTTTGACCAGAATCTACAGTTTCAAGCAAATGCTATTAGTAGGTGGCATTATAAACTTGTAATCATATGCTATTACTAGCACCTAAGTTTCTTATTGAGAAATTTTTAATGTAATTTGTAGGTGTAAAGCTTGAAAAAGCTTTTAAAAAAAAATCAAGCAAACACGTTTGGTAGGTGTAAAGCAAAAGACCCGTGCAAAAGAAGGAAAGGTGCAAGATTAATTCATCACGGGATAATTGAAGAAGCCCAATGAGCTCTCTATTCTCTGTGAGGCTGAAATTGGACTTATTGTTTCCTTCGGCGAAAAAGATGCATGAATTTCCAAGACCTAGGTAACGAATTTCCTCGAGAATTTTCTTGAGAATGAGGATATCTTGAATAAAATCATGTACAAGGAACTAGAAAAATAAAGAAATAAAAATTTATATTTTTGCTTTAAGGTTCACTACAATAAAGGAACATGCATCTCTCACGTTATAATCTATATGAAATAAATAGGATTTTCATTTATCTAGAGAGAAGATGTTACACAGAGGTATAAACTCATTGGCTTAAATTTAATTATGTTCAAGAGATATTGAATTTGGTGGAATGAATAAGAGCTATTTTAATTGTTAGATACTGCATATTGCTTAAAAGTATTGTGCTTGACATTAATGGCCCTTGTACTTTGCAAACCAAATGTCACAAGGTAGTAGATTGGTGTGACATAAAATGACTAAAATTCTAAATGTTGGGTAAGTGATAAATAGTTTGGTTTTCTAGATGGGAACCTTCCTTTCCTTGCATCTAAAAACAAACTTTATTTTTCTTTTGCAACCAGTATTTTTGTTTAAGAGGATAAAAAAATCTTGTATTGAGCTCAATAGTCTAGCAACTCTAAACCCCAATATTTTTATATCTACCTTTCATTTACTGTGACTAGATTGAAGCAACAAAGGGTGCGATGAACTACTTGACATGTGTGCAAATGGGAGCTTAAAAGCATAGACAATACATGTGATCAACATACCTCCCAAAAACATGGTTGCATGGAATGTAATATTTGAAGGATGTGCACAAAATGAATTTGTTTGAAAGGATTTTTTAAAAACTTCCAAGCAGATGTATTTGGTAGGAAGAGGAAAAAATGCGCTCAAAGCAATTTAAAGGGCATTGAAATTAATGCAACTACTAGGTGTATGAATTAATAGCAAATAAAGGATTTTAAGCTAATGCAACCAACATATGTAAAATCAGATTCAAAAATCTTTTAGAATACTAGCAATTTGACTAGCACAAAAAATGGGTCTTTATCATTCTATCTTGACTCAAATTCAAAATACAAATTGTAATTAATGGGCTGGAATAGTTAAGTTGGTTGAAATGATGCAGTGAAATCTGATAACGCTAGTTAAAGTCGAGTCCAAGTGTTTGGAAACTTACATTAAATCTTCAAAATCGTCATCTTCTATCTAAATTTGGACTCTTGTCACATTTTCAAAATACTTCTTTCTCAACTACACTTTGATAAAATAAAAGTTTCATCACCAATACACAAACAACAAAAAAGATTTTATTTTCCTATCAAAACAACAAAGATTCCAATCAAATGCATACAAAAATAATGACGTATCATTCCTATTGAATGCATTCAAATTAGGGCCCTCCTTCTAGTGCCATATGTGAGCAACACAAATCTGCAAATAGCCTAAACTTCAACACTCATTAGCATTGGTTAGTTCAAACTATGGAAACCTACTAATGCTTATATGAAATAATGCATCATGCCTCATAAACAAAATAACAAAACAAACTAATTAAAATTATAAAAGAAGCACAATGTATAGCTATTCCATAGTGGATTGGTGCCACTTTGATATGAAAAGTGGCCCTTTCCCAACCCTTGACAAGCTCAATGATCAAAATACCTTGAAGATGCTATGCTATGAAATGGAAAAACTTAACTCTCAATGTGAAGAGAGTAACTTTTCTCTAAGTTGTGGATGATAAAAATGAAGGATAACCTCTTTATTTATAGAAGAATTTAATGAGAGAAGAGGAAAAAGGGATGAATGTGGGAAAAAAACCCAACCAATAAGAAGAAGCCACTTGTCACCATGTGAATGGGCCAAGGATGTGCATATTTTGATGAATGTTCCCATAAATGTAATTAGTTGAAATTTCAAATTAGTGAAATGACAAGGTGGAGGCAGAGTCAAATGGAGTTATGGCCACTTGGCTCAAGGAAAAAGGACTCGTAAGATGAAATAAATGCCTTGTTGGAAGGACACATCATTTGGAGGGGTTTCCAAATTTGGAGGAATATCCCTCAAAGATGCCAAGTTGAGAGAAAATGAAGATTTAATAAATTAATTAAATTGATTTATTTGTGCAAGTGGGAAAAGCTAGAGGATGTGACATGGATTAGATTATCATTAACCATGATTTGATTAACTTAAGTGAAGATTAGGTGATTTTGACTTTTGACTTAGATTTTAGGATTAAAATAAATCAAAGTTGAGAGGAGAATGATAAAGATTTTATTAGAAAAATGTTTGATTTATTTAATCAAAGAGGATGATGTTAGTGGTTTAATTAAGTTTGATTTATTTAATTAAATGAATAACTTTAGAAGTTAGTTAAATAAGATTGATTTATTTAATTAAAGGGGGACTTTAGGATTGGTTGATGATTTAGCTAAATAAATTTGATTGATTTCATTAACAGAAGATTAAGATGGATTAATTAAATGGTTAATAGAGGGGTAATTATAGAAGAATCAAAGTTAGTTGATTAGGATATTTTTCATGTCTATAGTTTTGTAACAACACTAGTAAAATATGGCTGTCCCTTCCCTTTAGGCCTATGTAGGCTTCCTGAAACAATTCAAAAGTTGTCTACTTGGACCTCATTTGAAGCATATTGACCTTCATCACAATTTTATAGAATTCCATGAAAATTCAAATAAACAACCATCCTCAAATATTTCTAAGTCCATTCCATGCAAGACTACAAAACCAAATGGAACACAACCTTAACCTTGACTATCAATTCTACCATAACATGGCAGTAGGCTAACAAGACTCCACACATTTAGTTCCATCCAATCTCAGCTTTGAAAAGGTACACAAGATACCTTAGTATCAACTCCAAACATTGGCATAGCTTGTGGTCATTAGTTTTTTTCAAACAAGTATCCAAAACTCTTACAAAACCTTTTTTTTACCAATCTGCCATTAAAACATAGTCATAAACATTTAAAAGTTACATAATTCAATATTGATTAATTTTTCAAATCCCACACTAGAAAGGGGTCCCATACACCTTGACACTATTTACAAATACTTCCCCTCATGATGGACATTAAATTCAACTACAAAACATCAAAACTCACTGTTCATTCGACTATATCAGCATGAACATGTACAAATATAGTCCTAGGGCATCTTGATTTCATTAGCAAACCTTAACTCCATGACCTGAAAACTCACAACAAGTAAATATACATATTGAAGAACCATTTTCATTGGGTACAAAAAGAGTAATGCAATTTTCTTTTATCACTACTTACCCTAACAAGGGTTTGAACCGTTTTTAGAAAATGAGAAATATTTCCCTAAAATTTGCATGGAATTGAATGAAACAAAAAGGAAAATGTAGTAGACACTTATATTTAACAAACTAAATGACTACCCCACAAGCACATGACTGTACGGGGTCGTACGGTAGGCTAAAACACAGATTTACCAGCCAAAACACAAAAAATTGCATATAAAAAGAGGCTCCATTAATGTTTCTTCATTATTTTTACCTCTCTTCAAATTTTTTTTGAGATTCTCTCTCAATTTAAAGGTTTCCCACTCCATATAAACACCTATGACTAACTCAAACTATCTCCAAACTTCCTAACTTAACATTTGTCAATTTTTGCACTCTACCTTAAAAACAATTTTACAAGATTTTGCTCTTTTTCAATTTTGAATCCCTTAATGCCTAAAACCACTAAATTGACTTGTTACATGATATAATGGTCCACCAAGACCTTATTCTAATAAATAAACACCCAAAACATAGTGTAGACCTCCATTGACAACATTTTTACATTATTTAGAAATTGGATACAATGACCATACAATCTATCTAAACATTCACCAAACTACTAAAAAACATCATGGTGGTCTTGAAAGACCTTATTGGTTGACCCCTAAGCACTCTTTAAACATTCTTTTACATATTGGCATCATGGAGGCATGTAGTCCATTAGGTGCTCCTGCACCATCATCAAATACCATCCTATATACTATCCTCATATATGGGCTCTTTATTACCCTTACCTATTCTATCACCATTCTAGGTTGAATGCTTTCTCTCCACTCTAGTATTCTTCACCCAAATTTTCCATAATATCAAATATAGAATCTTCTAGCCTAATCACACATGACCCTATAATGGTTCTAATAAATGCAACTTCTATGTGTCTTAATACTATTTGATATACTACCTCATTTTGAATCATTCTCAAATTATGACAACTTATAAACTTCAAGATGACAACTTCAATAATTTATCTCTCTGTGTTCTATCTCATTGCTATTTGTACGTATCATCATATATACAACATTTAACCCTTGTCATATAATTCCATTCATTTATCACCTTTCATAACAAGTTTACCAAATCATTTGGCAATTTCCTTCTACCGAAAGCCATGATACTCCTAACCTTACTCCATGAGACTCAACCCCCACTTGTCCCCTACCTTCTTTTCTAAACCATCACCCTTCCCCTTCCCTTCCACACCTTTGGCATTGCAATCCATTATCAAATAATTTCTCATGTTATCTTGAAAGAAACCCTACGAGAACTATTTATTATGTAGTTCACTCAATCTAATTATCTTTTTCATACTAAATACTACCAATAGCCAGACCTCAAAAATCACCATCACACCATTCCAAGTATGAACTCTTACAATCTGTCAACATTTTTCAAGTCTCAAATCATCTCTCACATTAATTACAATGTGATCTATGAGGCATGACTCAGTCCTCCTTGAGCCACTCCCACCTCTTCTTGTCCTTACGTTGGTTCTTCCTCAATTGAAGCACTAATTTTTTTGGTGTTTTAGTTTATTTCTCTAACTAGCTCCTCCCGTGACAACCTTCCAACTAACCCACCACCTATTAGGTTTCCCTCCCTCAATGCTTGATTAACTATACCCTCAAACCCCTCCCCACTTTGTTCACCTCATTGATTAGTTACTCTCATATCCCTATACCTTCAACCACCCATTCACTCATTGCTCTTTGATAAGCCCTGACTCCTCAAAAAAAATTGTTTAAGATTAGAAGAAAAAGATAGCTCTTAACCTTTCTAATCTACAATTAGATATTGCCATTCATATTTTTAAATGGATTTAACATTTCCAATCACCCTAAAATTTATATCCCAGGTGCCCATGTTTTAATTAAAATTAAGAATATTGGCATATTCTTTGAATAGGATATTACCAAAGAAATCAAAGAAGATTGTGTTGTCTCACTAGGACATGTCAAACCATCCAAAACAACATTCTGAGAACCATTATTAATGTCTTTAATATTCTATCAAGTAATAATGACCTTGTTACTATCAAGATAGACAAATGCAATTCCACATTTATTATGAATTGACATGACTATATCTCCAAAATCCCTGATCTTCATGAAAATAGGGGATCTACAAGATCGTGACACACAAACCCATTTTCAAAATTTTAAAAAATATTAAAACTACCTTTCGCTTTTCTTCTCTTTGATGATGATGCCAAAAAGTTTCTTCTACCTCCCAAGAAGGTTACTCATAAATTTATAGTATTCCTAAACTCCTCGAAACTAAAATTTATCGTAGACTTGTCGCTATCATTGACCTCAAATTTAGAAAGTATGAACTTTATAAATGTCATTGTGTTTACAAAGTCCAATCTTTTATTTTAAACACTAACTTATTTTTTACGTAAAGATTAATAATATTATTTAAATCCAAAATTTGATATGACTATCTCTCCACATCAACGATTCGCTAAAAGGAAAAAATGTTTCTTTACTGTAAAATAGAATTTGATTGTATTGTTGACTTGCAAAATTCAACTGGTAAGATCGTTTCTAACTTTGACACGGTTATTTCTCGCATAAGTTATATCTTCTATGATAAAATGTTCGCAGAAGATACACAAAAAACCTGACACGGAATACAAGGATAAAGCGATGCCAATAATTTATATGAGATGGCATAAATGTATCGATTTAACACTGTGGCAGACCAGGTGGAGGAGGAAGAGGAAGAGATTCTGATTTCATCGGACCGTCCTCCACAATGAATACCATGCCAAAGCCAAATTCTGAATGAGATTCGAAATGGCAATTCATCAACCAAACTCCTGACACAGGAAGAAAAACAATAAATCTACCTTACTTGCGATCCAAATACAATCTTTAATTACAGATTAAAGAGAAATGCATAGAAATCTCTAAGATACCTCACCTGGATTGTTAGGTGTAAATCTGATGGCTGTCCACCCGCCAGGAGGAATTCCCACGGTGTTCAACATCTGAGGATCTACCACGTTGAAGTTGGCAGGATCCTTTTGGGGATTAAATTACCAAATCCCTGTCCCTCGACAAAAAAATCATGGCCGTGGAGGTGTATAGGATGGTTCTCTATGGTACGAGTAGCGGTATTCTGAAACACTATCTGCACATTGGAATTGAATTTCAGAACCTTAACTTTAGTCCCCAGCTGGCAGTCCCAAATACTCCGCGGGAGTGGAAGATCCTGTTGAGTATAATTAAATTCCAAGGGAGGAGTGTCTGGGAAATCTTTTGTGAAAACTCCGTCGATGCCATAGTAATAAGCGTGTAAAATAGCTATATCCAGTGTGAGGAATGAAATGTTACTGAAGCTTCCAACCGCTATACTGCCGTCCAACTCGGCGCAGGAGTCTTTTGGGCAGCTGACAAGTCCAAAACCCTCTGTTATAAGCATTTCCTGGTCCACAGTCTGTGGAACAGAGGACTGTCGGCTTCTGAGGCGGGTGGTGAATTCGAATGCAGTTTGGGTATCATTGTGCGGTGGAAGGGCCGGCATTTGGGGCGGGTCGGAATCGCTGCTGCTGTGTCCTTCGTATTGTAGGATAGTGCTGGTTGTGGTATTTACGAAAGGAGCATGTCGAGGCTGGCTAATGTATACGCGGGTGGCTATGTAGTAAGCCCCGAGCGTTCGGGAGTAGTTAGAAGCACATCCATTGTTTGACCCGCCTGTATGAGCACTAGTCCCGTGGTATATGGTTTTGTATACGACGCATCCATCGCCACAATGGTGAGTTTATGCTGGGCAATCTCGAAGAAGAATTCACGAATCATGGGAGCGTTCACAATCCTCATCAGGTACGTTTTCCCTCTGTTAACCACAACCCGAGCAGTATCTGCATTCACAATTTAATAGTTTTTTTTTGGGTTAATATTTTAGTTGATTTGGTTAATAGTATAAGTTGTCAAGTGATTTTAATACTCACATTTTTTATAAAATTTTATAAATAGTCAAAACATTTATTTTATTGAACTTTTAAAGTTAAAAATTCATCATAATATTTTATATCTAATTAGTCAAAAAAATATTTTAGTTGGGATTAAATCATCAAAACATTTATTTTATTAAACTTTTAAAGCCAAAAATTCATGAGAATATTTATATTTAATTAGATCATATTCACCCAAATTTTATAAGTTATAATAGAAAATTAAATTAGTTTGTTAATAGTATTGTATAATTATTGATTACTTTAGGGTCATATTTCTAAATCACCATCATTGGTTTTATTTGTATTTGATGGGATAAATGTACCCATCGAACTCCATCTCCCATCAAGTTCGAAATTGTATTTGGATTGTTGAAGATTTATAATGTAATAGTTAGGATTAAATTTTGTGAGCCAAAATGTACTCACAAAACTAGAATGTTCATGGGGCTTGAAATTGCATTTGGACCCCATAGGCATTGAATCTTTGTGGGTACATTTTGGCTCATGAAATCCATTGGTTAAATGTACCCATTAAAATCCATTTCTCATCAAGCTCAAAATTGTATTGGGATTGTTGAAGATTTATAATTTATTAGTTAGGGATAAATTTTGTGAGGCAAAACATACCCCCAAAACTCTAATGTCCATGGGGCTTGAAATTGCATCTGGACCCGTGGGCATTGAATTCTTGTGGGTAAATTTTGGCTCAAGAAATAGAACCAAAACCATTAGATTATAAATAAAATTCACTATCGTGAAAAATAATTCAAGGATGATTTAAAATATTAAATACTTGATTTTAAATATTAAAGAATTAAAGAATTATAAACATTAATACTACACTTGAAACTATTCAATGGCTACTACCATCAAACTCTTTTTTTCACAAGAATTTAATTTGTTTTAAAAAAGGATCCATCATGATAATTAATTCATTTTCCTTTTTTTTTTGGTCAAGATTAATCAATTTTTTTTTACAAATTACAAGTGATTTAAAAAATCATTAACAAAATTAATTTAAAAAATAAATAAAATCATTTTAAAAATTACTTATTTTTAAAAAATAAACAATCACCAACATTTTATATATTTTGTAAGAGGGTTTCTTAATGGTATCACTGCTCTTTTCCTGCTCATAGTTATCGCATAATATAATATTTTCTCATGTGTGTTTTCATTTCGGAGTAAGGCGACAAACCATTTGCAGAGCATGCATACAAATCCCCCTGCTGGCCGTTGATGGTGTATGCATCCGATTCCAAAGGCGCTGCTTCTCTTCGAAATGCATCGGCTGTCACATCTTCCACATTAACATTCCACCATTCCCCTATAAATTTTAGATGAGAAAAACGAACTGTTAGATCTGGGTAATTATCACGCAAACCGTAAATGCAATCTAACCAAGCATGGAAAAGTAGTCCCCTTTCTACCTAAGATGCTAGGAAACTCAACACCCGGTTTAGGAAAACGATAATTTTCCAATCCGGGGGTAAATGACTAAAGCTCCATGAACCGTAGCTCTAAGAAACGAGATATGCGCGTGCCACCATAGCGTCCCTTCCTGTTCTGCGATGGTAAAATTGTAGGTCAAAGCATTCCCAGGAGTAATGGGGCACTGCGTAATGTAGGCTGGCCCATCAGCCCAGCACGATCTCAATTGCCTTACACCGTTCCTGCAAAAGCCCATAAACAATCTTGTATGACTGCACACATATGCATCTTGAAATCACCTATCCTCTGACTAATCTTCTCTGCTTGAAATTTAATATTAGGAATATTTTCTCTCACCAGTGCACTGTAACATTATAGGGGCCATTGTTCTGCACTTGGACAACAACGTTGTCACCTTCATGAGCATATATAGTAGGGCCTGAAAACTGTCCATTCACCGTCCCAATTTCTTGTTCCTTGCACAGTCGAGTTACCTTCCGAGTTCCAATCTGCAATAAACATAGCAATCCTCATGGTCAGATGTTACATTCAACTGGTGCCTAAGTTTTAATAGATTCGTCCATGGCAAAAACAAATCCTCACAGTGAATTTGTGCTGAACAGACACCGTGGAGGCCGCCCGGGGTGTGAAGAGTGATAAGAATCAGACATAAATACTGATGAGCGTAGAAGCTCCATAATTGTAGTGGAACTGATCAACACTCTCTCTCATTTCCTGTAATTTTACTGCTTCAAACATCTTCCGCTGGCCGAATATAGAATGAGGACATCTTCGACTGACCGAATATAGAATGAGGTCACCTATTCAACACCTACAAATTTCCAAATACCAAGCATCTTCTCTTAAATGAAGATTCAATGTTCAAGCTCTCTACTTTATGTTTCTTTCGTTTCTTTCCTTCACTTTTATTGGTCTGTCAATCGTTTTGATCAGATTCCGTCCTATTTTCTAGCACTCTGTCTAGCATTTGTCTCATTCAATGAGAGAATCTATTCATTTCAAATACTGTGGGATGCATTTCGCTTATATTGAATTTGTCGAGGTAATATTTAAGTCGCATTTATATAATTATAATGGCTAGTTGGCACTCCGCATAGATTATATATAATATTTTGTGCACCATCTAAGTGTCAAAAAGTGAAAATTTGGCAAAAAAATATTGATTTCAATACCTTACTTTTTATCATAAGGTGGAACACACTATTGACAGGTCACCCCATCACACCCAAACATCTATTGTCTATCTTGATATTTATACCTCTTGATCCTAGTTCAATTCCACAGTAATTTGTATTCATTTCTATTTCTAAGGTATATGAATGTAGTGGTACATTAGATTTATTGTTTACTATTATTCTCAAAGCTAAGTACATGTATCCCTCAAATTTAATTTCCAAAAATAGTAATTGTAACTCGGACAATTTTTTTTACTATTTCAATCATTTTTTTTCAAGTTTACTTGTGTTTGGTTTTCTTCCATTTATATAGCTAGCCTACATTAAACTATGAGAATATTATATTTTCCTTTATATTATTTGTGAACATTTGGTTACACCTCCTAGAGTTTAATCTAAGGATTATAACTTCATTGATTTTATGATATTCAAAATCTAACATAATTATTAGTTTAATCATTCATTTTTGAATTTTCTTAGGGTTTAAGTTCATGTCATTTCCTCGCATATGTAGTAAACCTTTATTATGGTTTGGATATTTCATATCCAACCCTAATCTATTCTTACCTAATGGCTTTGTTTAAGTCCCATTCCTTGGATGATATGCATGCATGCTAGATGATGGTAGGTTCTTGTCCTTCATTACACATAAAAAATATATCCTTGATATTATCATGACATGTTATACGAAGGATAGGGATATGTCTTATATGAAGTTTTTTTCTATCACATCATTGCTTTTCCTTAATTTTTTGAGTTTTTTAATTCACACCCATGCTTATTAGATACATTGATGCCATTTATTTGTTCATATTAAAGGGTGAATTTATGGAATAGATTGTTTTCTACATTAACCATGTGATTATTCAATGTTTCACTGTTCACAAACTCCATCCATCATCCTTCTTTGGTGCTTACATGAATAGCATTTTTTTATCAAATGAGGCTTTCTCTAAAATTCCCTTTTTCAATAAATATAGAACTTTTTTACTCACCTCTTCATTTTTGGAAAGGCTTAATCTATCAAGCAATCTTGCTAGGGTTAATCTATAAACTAAATCCTAGTCTTATGGAGTTTTGAATCATCATAAATTTAGGAGGAACCTATTTGGAAGGAAAATACAGTTCTTGGTAGTGTTCTTAAAAGAAGAGAAGGAAATAGTAAATTTAATATCCTTTAGAATTTTGAGAATAGGTTTGTGATTCATGATTTTGTAGCTTCCACTATTCCAGGGAAGATCAAGAATTTTGGAGATATAGTAATTCCTATTCATATTAAATTTGGTACTAAATTTATCTACATTCATAGTAACAAGATCATCATTATTTGTTAAAATATTAAAGGCATCACTTACCTTTGGTAACATTGTATTGGAAGGTTTGATATGATTTAGTGAGAAGACAGTATTATTTCATTTTCTTGGTAATATCATTGCAAAACAATAGGAAAAAATTCTTAATTTTAATTAAAAATGGCCATGGGGTATAAAGTGTATGGTTTTTGTATAGCAGCGAATTTGCGCCCCTCTTGCAAATTCCCCTTTCACACCCCTCCACCTTAGAAAATCAAACCTGACTAAGAAATTCCACATCGCCTATTTGAGGTGCATCTAATTGGCGCTTGTCCTTTCTGTCGATGGGGGAATTTTTGTCAGGGACGCACGTGGTGCGAAAAATTCTATGTGACACACTGTTGTCCTTGACATATTCCTATCTTTCAAATCCATAGGTACATTACATTCCTCATTGGATATGAAACATAATGCCTCTATGTCAACCATCCAACCCAAGAACAACCCTTTCCCTCCATTTCCATCTTCAAATGGCTTTTTTTCACTATCACTTCATCCTTTTATAAATTCATTCGATCTTCCACAATCTCTAGAAAATTTTTACATAGCTAGCTTGATCTCTTGAGAATTTCTTAACTTGTTGCTCCATCAACTTCATCAAGAACGTGTTGTGCAACCATAGAAGCTACGAGTTTGGTGTCTTGCAAGACCTCCTTCATCACCACTATGGTCGTGTAGACTTTTTCAAATTCGTAGTCTTGCATTCTCCCTTCATTAGCCTTGAGTTCCTTTGGGTGGAGGTGGTATTACTTCACTACATCCTTCTTTCATTGTGGTTTGATAGAGTAGCGTTGTGTTTTTTGTAGTATTCAATGTTCTCCTTTCTAGCATTTCCTTTATCATATTTGTATTCTTCTTTACCTATCTAGCTATCCGTGGAGGTGGAAACACCAAAGCAAGGGTTTGACTAAGAAAAAACCTTATACATCCCCAACATTTTTCCTCTCTCAGGTGTGTGTAGATGCGTGCACGTGTGGAGCTTGCTCATAAATTGGACTCTTATTGAGTTGATCTTTGTCATCTTCATTTTCATTATCTCCTCTATCACTTTCATAGTTATTTCTTGTTTTCTCATATTTATCATTCTATTTAATGCATTAAAATTCATTGGCTAGACTATTAGTAGGTATTTTTGTATTACGTATTATACTTTTAAAATTTTCACCTGTACGGATGCCAGTGCCCCAGATAGACACCAGTGCACCGTACTATCATCCCTCGCCCACACTATTGTCCTCGGGCAAGGAGTTGTTTGAGGTACGATTCAAGTTCCATAAACTAGCTTGTTTAGCCCCATCCAAACATTCGGATTAGTAGAGTGACAAAAGCACTTGAGAGTGCTCTTCATTGTCTATCCTTGACCTAAAACGCCCGCTTAGCTTGAGGTAAGTTAGGTAATCCCTTTGCTCTCAACTCTCTATGACTTGGAGGCTTGTTGTGGTTTTTCCCCCTACCTTATATTTTAGTGAACCCGATGTGAACCATTTTGGTTTCATTTAGCAATGCTAAAAGGCCCTTTCATTGTATCCTAGGAGTGTTGTGGGTGTGTGTGTTGTGAGGCGTGTCACCTTGCAACCCAACCTATGAACCCTAGTGGTGTAGTTGGATGGTCCCATAGGCATCATGGAATGAAACCTTAGTTGGGTCACTACCTAATTATGAAACCTTTTGGGGCTATGTGATAGTTCCATCTAGTATACATGATGACCTTTTTACATCTACCCATCCCATTTATGCAAACTGCGAGTAGTTCTCCTGGCATAACATTCACCTCGTAGGACCTTCCAATGAACTATAACAAAGAGCCATCTCCCTTATACATCCCCGCATGAATCAATAGAAACACTGTAATAGGTGTTCTTGTTGACCCAATGTGTCGGGTGAATGTCATTATTGAGGAGATTATGCTGATTAATTTCCTGCACAAAGATGGACCGTATGATGAATCTAAGTACCAATTGTAGGCATGATGGAATTTTTGTACCTCCCCTTGGATGCATTACCTTGTCGGTCCTAGTTGGACCTAAATCAGTGAATTTACTCTTTGACATAATCTCAGGGTCTGAACTCTTAAGGGTGAAAATGGCTATCCCTTGGTTGGTCGATATGAATACAGTTTTCTTGGTAGTGCATAAATGTCTAAAATTCATCCATGAGGGTAGAGTTCATGTAGCCCATGACACCAGTTATAAACTATAAATTTCACATGGTGGCTACTCGCTGGATCACTTCTTTCCTACGCTCATTGGTCCACTTCTTCCTAAGAGAGACCTCTTGTACCAAACTAATGTAAAGTACAAGAGTGAATGGTTAACACCTAAAGTAAGGTACCCTCCTTCTCCCTATGTTGTCTCACATAGGGCTTGCCTGAAAGCTAATAGTGATGCCACCTTGGCATAGAGAAGGGAGTAAGAGAAGCATGCTTAAAGTTCTTCTTCCTCCTCTTCTATTGTCCCACTTCTCACTCCCTCTCACCCTGTTGCGACATCATTGGATTCTACTCCTTGGTGCTTGCTAGAGAACCCAATGGTGCCCACTAGGAAAAATCCTAAGCATCCAACATTTGAACTTCCCATTCTACCCACGGGCCCTTGTCTTAAAATCTATGGTAAGGGGAAGGGTCCTCATGGGGATTTTTCTATATCTCGACCTTCACAGCCTCCTACCATTCCTGCCCCCAAGGAGGTGAATTGGAAGAGGCCCGCCACTGAGGTGTTAGATCTTACTTCCCCCATTGTTTTTCCAACCTCCTATCAATGTCTTCCTCCTATTATAATCTAGGAATCACTCCCTCCATCAGAAACGACCGTAATAGACACTCTAATGGTTAAATATGATCCCTTTGTTCCATCTCATCCTCTAACCTTTAGCTCTTAGAGTCGCAAGAATCACCTTGTGTGTGAACGCAAGCATTGAAAAAAGGCTTTGGCTACTGAGAAGGCTACTTTGCAAAGGAAGGAGGAGGATTTTGAAATTCCTACTTTGGCACCTTTTGCCACATCTTCCTCTCTGATCCCTTTTGCTTCAATTATATCAGCTTTAGTTCTACTTTCAGCTCCTGCTACGAGTGTAAGCATTCCTAACCCTAAGAGGGTGAACGTGTATATTGCTCCTTCGATTGAGCTACGTCTTTTGATGTCCCTCCTAGACATCTCACTACTTTTGAAGCTCGTGAACGTGCCAAACACCTTGGTGGTGTCTGTGATGGTCTTCTCCTCCTCCATTGCACCTTTCAACTCGGTGAGCCTAGCAATGAATTAACAAATGACACTCTTATGAACTACATGTTTAATTCTTTGGACAAGGTCCCAACCCTTTCAACTATCTTTGCAAAATTTCTAACCTTCACCCTGGACAGGAATTGAACAAAGGAGACAACAAATAGAAACTCATAAACTAAGGATTAAATGCTGGAATATGCAGTGAAAAATGTGCAACTGGACTAAAATGTGAAACTCATAAACTAAAATTTTGGAAAGTAAATTTGAAATGCAGAAATAACAAATAGAAACTCAAAAATTGAGGATTAAATGCCAGAATATGTAGTGAAAAATGTGCAACTGGACTAAGTCACTTAAGGTGGTGAATGAGTAGATCGGTACTGAGTTTTTGAATGTTTTTAGATTTCTTTTTAATTGGTTTCTATGCTTTCTATGTTTTCTTATGCATGTATAATATTAAAATGAATAATCTTATTTTTTTTAATGAAATGAAATGCAAAAATTCAAGCTATATGAGCTTTTCACTAATGCAAATTTGGAAACCCTAGGATGCAAGTTAAAAAATGAAAAATGCAATGTAATGCAAATGTGAGCTATTCCTAGGATGTAAATGCACTTGAAATCAGAAATATGATGTTCCAAAGGTAGGTTCACCAAAATGAACCAAATATTTTTGGATGTATGGGCTCTCTTACACTTCTATGGTTTTGCACCTAACAGGAGAGAGGTATCCAAAATTCTTAATGACTCACTCAAGAATAAGACCTTGAGATTCCAATGCAAAGATGATTGAAATTTGTCTAAGGGGAATGTCCTAGATGCAAATAATTGATAAAAGAGATTAACTAATAATGCAAAACTAATTAAATGCAAGATGTTTGAAAACATGCTATGATATGTAAAATGAACTAAAAATGCAAGTAAATTGTAACATAAATTAAGGAGATTTAAAAGTGAACCATAGATTTTTGGGTTGTATGGTGCTATGACTCTCTTGCTCAATTAGGGTTTTTCACCTAGAGGAGAGAGATAGACCCCACACAAAATCTAGATGGTTCACTCAAACTAATGCAAGTACAATGAAAATAAGCCTAAATGAAATGCCCTAAATGCAATGAATTGATAAAATGGATTGCTTATTTATGCAAAACTAAAGAAATATGAAGTGTTTGAAAACACATTGTTCTATGCAAAAGACCTATAAAAATTAATAGAATTCCAAGTTAAACACAAAAGAAAGTTGTAAAATAGAATGTGTGCACCTACAAACTTGTTGGAGAGTGGAAATGACTCTGAAATTCTAAAGATGTTGACTTTTAGGCCTAGTGGGACTCATTTTCCATTTTGAACGAATCAGTCCCAATTCTACAAAGCTACATTAGGGCCTATTTTAGCGAAATGGGTGTCCAAATATGCAAAAATCTCTAAAAATAGGTACAATGGGACTCATTGCCCACTCTAGGTGAATTAGTCTATTTTGTATTTTATGAATACTCAAAAATGGAATTTGAAGCTTCCGGTTTACTCAATCTACACCTCCAAGTGTCTCGATCCAAAACCTTGATTTTTAGCATTGTTGGTGACTTTTTGTGTTTATTTTTGCCTTGTAAAAGCGGAGATGACTTCAACAAGTTTGCAACCTAATATTCAATCATGTCCAAGCCATCTAAACACCTAAATATGCAATCACACAAGGAAAAGATAGAAAGTGTTGATTGTTACGTATTGGGGGTTTGCCTTGGTCAAACCCCATTTAGGTAATTAAACTAAAATGAAGAAATAAGATAATGAAAAAAGAAACAATGCAATTAGAGACTTTCCATGATGAAGGACCTTGCTCTTGAATACCTTGATGATGTTCTTGAAGATGCTACCTTGTGAAGACTCAAAATGCTAAACCCTAGCTTGCTTGAGTTGAGATAGATTATGAATAATGAATTAGGGTTTAAAGGTCTCTTTTTTTAGAGGAGTGTTAAGAATAAGGGTCATGATCAATGACCAAGATTAAATTAGAAAATAATTTAATCAAGGGTGGAGGTTAATTGAGAGACATGGATAGATAAATAATTTGTTGGAAGAATTAGTAGGTTATCTATATGTTATTATTGATGTCACCATGTTGGTAGCTTGGTATGGTAGTCTAAACTAGTGTGTATAACAGACTTATCTTCTTTGGAGGTAGATACGATATTTTGGTGCCTCTTAGGTATTCTAGTCTACATTTCTCCATAGTTGATTATTTCTTATTGCAATTTTGGGAAATTACTTATGAATTTTAAAGGCATGTATGATAAGGTTATTTCATGCTCTAGTGCTCATATGACGAAGTGACATTATTTTTTTGGTTGCGTTGAAGTCTATTTCTAGCCAACCTGTTAAGATAATTTTGTTATGATATGAAAACTTATGTGCAATCTATTTCTTGGTTTGAGCTGACATAATCTAATGTGCTAAAAGTTGAATTGCATGTTTGGAAATATTTTGTGAACTATTGGAGCCAATAGTTGATATTTTTTATAAATGAATTGCATCTAATTAGGCTGACCTAATTCATGCTTGCAATGGAGATCAGACATAAATTTATGGCAAATAGTTTTTCAAAAGTATGGATGGTAGACAATAGAGAAGAGATAGAAGAAATAGTGAGTGAGTAATGAATGTGAATGGGTGATCAGAAAGGCAACAGTTGATGTGAAAATGATTGAAGAATGAAGGGTGTAAATTTTGCATACTGAGCATCTTCTAAACTATATCGACACATGATAGGTGCATCTTTCCAATTCATTTTGGGTTGTCAAGCCTTATTCTATTTTGTATAATCTTGTGTAGGTAGTGAGCCTCCCTGTTGGATAGTGAGTCCTTTTTGTAGGCAGTGATCCTTTGTACTTGGACAGTGAGTCCTTTTTGGTAGTGAGCCTCTTTTTAAAATACTATATAGTGTGAGTTAACCCTCACCATGGTTTTTCCCTTATTCGGTTTTCCATGTAAAAATATGGTTTTTATTGTGTTGATTTACTTTATGTTATTTATGTTTCATGCTCATATTTAATAAAAAAATAGTGTGGTTGAAGAATTGATAAGTGATAAATTTTTAAGCTTGAATTTGTGTGACAATTGATTCAACCCCTCTCTTAGTTTCCCTACGCCTATTTAACAATTGGTATCAGATACTTTGGTTCCTTGCTGAAGAGCTTAACCACTTGAGGAGGATCCTGAAGGCTGGTTGAATGGATGATAAAGGAGAGCTCTAGACTACTCTTGAAAATTTTGATAAAGTGGAAACAAAAAACAAATATTTGAAAGAGAATCTTGATGAAACAAATGAATGTGTTCAAAAATTGAAGGAACAACTGAAGAAATTTATTGAAAGACACAGAGAAGTAAGTGAATAGCTGAAACAATAGGAGAAAAGAAGAGGATTGAAGAATGTCTGAATACAATGGTGTTGAACAAGTCTGATGAATGTTATAGAATTGAGAAGAAGATAGTTAACTTAAGAGTGGAACTAGAAAAGGTGAAACTCTATGAAAATAATTTCAAATCTAGCTCTGGTAAACTCGAAGAACTACTTGTAGGAAAGAAACCATGTAAAGGAAAAGGTGGCTTTGGAGTTGATACCAGTGAAATTTCTTAAGATGTGAAGAAGAATCGAGGAAAGTGGAAGTAGAGAAGGAATTTTGTACGAAGACCACCTATGAGATGGCCTAATGCACAGAGGTACACCTTTTTTGATGGTATTTTTTCTCTTGTAACAAATATGGTCATATAGCAACTGAATGTAGGAGCAAGATGAACTAGTTTTCTAGTTCTCTTTCTGGAAAATGTTTTGAATGTGGAAATATTGGACATAAGGCTACATAATGCATATCTCAAGTGAGAATGATCAGTCAAGTAATGAGGAACAAGTTTAATTAAAGGAAAAAGGAATAAATTCTTTAATGGCTACTACTACACTTATAATAAATTTTGACATAGAGCAAGTTAGTGTAGATCGAGGAATAATGAAGGAAAGATTAATCAAAAAAGTGCGGTCTGTTATAACTGCAACAAACCTGGACATGTATCTAAAGTTTACAAAGAGTAAGAAAGGAAAGAATTCTACTTTGGAAGATAAGAGTGAACCGATAAAGAAGATTGAAAAAGAAGAGATGAAGCAAGAGATGGTTAAGATATGGAAAAAGAAAGAAGAATAAGAAAAACCTGAGACTCCTACTGTGTCTGTACCCTCGTCTGGTATATATGACTTATTTATAATTTAGACCTAGCATGGTCTTAGGGAGAGCATTATCGAAAGATTATGAAAAACCCCTAGAAGAATGGTGTGTCAGAGGGTGGCTCATGGTTGGAATGTGAAGAATGATTATTCAAAGGATTTGGAAAAAGAACCAGAAAAAAATATGAAGGTATGAGGATTTGTGGACCAAATAAGGGCTTTCTTTGATAAGAAGGTTTATTTTAACAACTTTTTGGTGTTTAACACATTTAATATGTTTTAGGGTAAGTTCAATGGTGTATATGATGAATTTTGCAAGTCTTTTTGGTTAAATCATGACTTTGAAGAGCTTGAACAGAAGCCTAGAATGATCTTGGAGAGAGCTTGAAGCATTTATAAAAGGAATTCAAAGAGATTATATTAGGTAATCTAGAAACCTTTTGCAAAAGGAAAGAAGAAAATTGAAGATTTTTCATTGAATCTAAAGAAAGCATAGCAATGGATAGTGGATAATGTGGTGTTACACCTCTAAAGTTGAAAAGCATAAAATTAGAAGAATATGATCATAGGAAAATGAAAGGAATCAAATTAGGGTTGAGAAAAGTTGAATTATAGAACATAGAAACCCTAGGGATGGATTTATGGAGTGAATTTTTATGGATTATAGATAAAGAAGTTATCTTGTTCTTGTTGAATCATTTCAAGGATGAAAGCATTGTTTTGGACAAATCCTATTTGATCTTGAAAGAAGCAATTGAAGTGATCACTGAATTATGTAGCATTGGAGAACTCCCTGGAAAGAAAATTGTGAAGTATAAAGATGTGGAGGATCTAGCTGGCATCAATAGAGATCTTAGAGCATTGTTGATTGATAAAATTGTTGATTCGGCTGTTAGGTATGTTGTGTATAATATTTCATACAAAATTTATTTTAGAAATTGTGAAAGTTCAACGTTTTCTATTGTCGTACATATTTCTCACATGATGGTTAAGGAGAATAGATAATTTGATTTATGTAGCTTGTTATTTGATAATTTTATTGAAAATATTTGAATTTCATTGGTTGAGAATTATCCATTTCATGTTGGATCCTTTCTAGTGTTTCTATTCAAAGTGGGATCCTTTCCAATAGATAACTACATTAAGTCTATTCAAAGTGGGATCATCCTCTAGAAAAAGAGAATTGGAGGTTGTTATCAATGATTCCCCTCCAGAATCAAAAAAGAGAAAAGAGATAACTGAAGAAATCATTGAAATTTCAAATGAGAAGGAGAATGAATCTCTTACTGGAACTGAATCCCCTAATCCTAATGACATCCAGTCTATGTTAGTTGAAGGAAAAATGAAGATTAGTGAACTATGGAATGCTACCTTGTTTATTGACAAACTAAAAAATTGATGATGCTCTGGTAGAATATTTACTTCAGAAAGGTATTGAAGTATTTGTAATTTTTGATTTCTTGCTAGAAAATCTGATTGAGATTGTTGAAGAAAGGATGTTACTTGAAGGTCCAAAAGGATGTAAAATGGGAATCTTGGTTGAAAGGCGATGTGAAAAATCTAAGCAAAGACTTTCTAGATTGATTATGGAAAAAAAGAAGTATATTAAAGAATTTTTAGATATTTACAAGTATTTTCTTTGATGGCCTATAGTTGTAGATAATTCTAGAAGCAAAATTGAAGCGATTGAAGTTGAAGTGAACAACATTGGAAAGAATTTCAATATATTTGAAGATAAATAAGGGAAGCAAAGAATAAGAGTTGGTGAAATATAGGTTGAACTAATCATTAGACAAATATAGAGAGATTATGTGACAAAGACCTTCTAGCTTCTTAAATAAATTGTTGAAGTCTGGTTAGAGCATCTTTCTAGAATTCTTATTGATGCAGAAGATGTTGAAAAACAATGTTTTGTTATAGATTGGTCACCTTCTTTTACTCTGTTGGGATTATTGGAAAGTACATGCACAAAAATGGAATCTATTATATTCAACTAGAAGTTGTTTCCAGTTCTCAAGGAAAGGTATAAGAAAGTATTTTAGGTGAAGAATGTCATCTTGACTTAATTTATATATGCTTAAAAGTTTTGGATTGGTTGAGGTTTATGAAGTTTTTGGAAATATTTTGAAATTTTGATGTCACCATGTTTACACTGATTTTTGATGCCCTTTTCCATTGATGTCAAAGGGGGAGAGTGGTGGAGATAGCGGAGAAATTTGGAGAAATTTAAAAAAAATTGAGGAAAGGAGAATTTTATTTACATGTTGTCGTCAATGAAAAAGGTGGAGATTGTTGGAAGAATGAGTGGGTTATCTATACATTGTCATTGATTTCACCATGTTGGTAGCTTGTTCTGATACTCTAAACCAGTGTGTACTTATCTTCTCTAGTGGAAGATTCAGTATTTTTGGTGCCTCTTCGATATTCTAGTTTGCATTTCTCCATAGTTGATTAATTATGATTGCGGTTTTGGTAAATTACTTATGGATGTTAAAGGAATGTATGATCAAGTTATTTCATGCTCTAGTGCTCGTATGATGAAGTGACATTATTTTGTTGGTTGCGTTGAAGTCTATTTTTTGCCAACTAGTTAAGATAATTTTGTTATGATATGAAGAATTATATGTGATCTATTTCTTGGTTCGAGCCGACATTATGTAATGTGCTAAAAGTTGAATTGCATGTTTGGAAATATTTTGTGAACTATTGGAGACAACAGTTGATATCTTTTATAAATGAATTGCATCTAATTAGACCAACCTAATTGATGCTTGTGATGGAGATCAAATATAAATATATGGTGAATAGTTTTTGAAAAGTGTGGATGGTAGATATTAGAGAAGACATAGAAGAAATAGCGAGCAAGTAATGAATGTGAAGGGGTGATAAAAAAGGCAACAATTGATGTGAAAATGAGCGAACAATGAAGAGTATAAAGTTTGTATACTGAGCATATTTGGAACTATATCAACACATGATAGGTGCATCTTTCCAATTCATTTTGGGTTGTAAAGCCTTATTCTATTTTGTATAATCTTGTGTAGGTAGTGAGCCTCCCTATTGGACAGTGAATCCTTTTTGTAGGTAGTGAGCCTTTGTACTTGGACAGCGAGTCCTTCTTTTTGGTAGTGAGCCTCTTTTGAAAATACTATATAGTGTAGTTAACCCTCACCATGGTTTTTCCCTTATTGGGTTTTCCACGTAAAAATATTGTGTTCATTGTATTGATTTAATTTATGTTATTTATGTTTCATGCCCATATCTAATAACAAAATAATGTGGTTGAAGAATTGATAAGTGATAAAGTTTTAAGTTTGAATTTTTGTGACAACTTATTCACCCCCCCATTTCAGTTGTCTTGTTCTTGTTCAACAAACTTGTGGTGGAAGATAAGATTGGCATAGAAAAAGAGGTGGTAGGAGAAATTAAATAATAAATATTATTTAATTTAAGTGGCCAACATAGGAGAAATAAATGAAATATTAATTTTATTTATTTCAAAAGAAAGGTGAGAATAAATTATATAATTAAATAATTAAATATAATTATTTAATTAGGGAAATAGAAAAAGGATAAATAATTAAATAAATATAAAATTTATTTAATTATAGATAGAAAAGGCTAATGATTAATTAAATAATTAAAATAATTATTTAATTATAGAAGAAGAGGTAAAAACTAACTTTTGAATTAAAATAATATTAGAATTAAATGCTTAATAAGAGTCTAGAAAAGTATGAAAGTGATTTATAATACTTTACAACATCATTATAAGACATCGTTTAATGCATTTGCAAGGGTTGAAGACCTAATATGGATGTGTAAAACACCTCACAACACTAAATCAAGACCTCATTAAGTCCAATTTATCATTAATTAATCCAAAAATCAAGAAAGTTTCCTTTTTTTCTATGGTATATTTAGCCCCCACTTTAGTGAGAGGATGAACTTTCTTCAAACTCAAAGTAAAGTAGAAATTCAAGAGAGATCCGAGTGTACCAATGTGGGAGACCAACAATGAAAAAGATGAAGGAAGCAATCAAGCCCCCAAGATCCAAGATCCTATGTCAAACCAACATAAGAAAAAAAGGACATGCACAAGGGTGAATGATTTGCAACGAAACAAGATACCCAATCATGCAATGACAAGAACTAAAGGAAATAAAAATGAGGTGGATCAAAGATGCACTCACTCTAGGGCCACAGAACATTAGGTTGTTCGTGAGGTGAGTTGTCCCAAAGAAGTGGTTTAGTGAGAAAGTCATGCCAGTGTGTTGGCTTCCCATCATATAATGATAAAGTCATGCCAGTGTGTTAGCTTCCCATCATACTAACTATACCAAAGTTATTCTCTTGATAACTTTGCTAAGGAACCACAATACAAATGCTTTTTGTAAATGTTTTTGAATATGTGAATAATTTTTCTGAAGGGGATTTTTCTTTTTTCATTTAAGGTCTTCTTCTTATGGAGCATTGTTCCTAATGTCTCCAAGAGAGGAAAAGTCAGGGTCTCATATTGTTATCCATGGGATGCCTCATTCACATTAGGAAACTTCACTTGACCGTACACTCTTGGAAGGAATCAAACCCAATGACACCACCAAGAAGAGGACACAAAGATGTTGTCTATGTATGCCCCCACTTTAAAATGGTTGCTAAATCATTACTATGAGAAATTTATTTAAAGTAGAAGAGGGTATGAGATCTTACTCAAAAATCCCTATGCCAAGTCATATGTTTTTGATAAGCTGCATCATGAAGAAAGGGAGTATGTCACATGCAATTCAATCTAAGATAGATCATCCACATTGCAAGCTTGATCTTATACATTCATGAAAGGTTAATGATTAGCCAAAAGAGACAATGACAAGTGACATGTGGGGATAATGCTTTCTAACCCTTTTCCCCCACTTAGTGCAAGACAAGGGTGAGCATGGAATGGATGATAGTATGCTGCCCCTTGAGATGAATGCAAAACATGCAATAGTGAGTATGTTATTATCCTACAATTATTACATGGCAAGGAGCAGAAACTAGTGTTATTTATTTGAATAAGGAAACAAAGTTTCTACTTGATACATTTTGAGTGAGATATATATCAATTTAGGATGTGGGTATGTGCAAGATCATCATGGAAAAATAGGCCCTTAAGTGGCAAAAAAAATTAGAAAAATCAGAGTTAGACAACTTGATGTAAAATTTGAATAAGTTATCTATATTATTTCAAAAATATGTGAGAATAGAATTTTTAGGAAATTGAATTTAGTTTCTAAACTACTAGGTTTGTTTAAAAAAAAAAAATCTATTTGGTGAAAATTTGAAATTTCAATGCAGTAGTACTTAAATTTCAAGGAAAAAATAAGAAGTAGGTGTCTTTTTGACCACCCTAACCACAATAAAATGATAATATTTTTTTTATAATATTTTAGATATAAGTAAAGAACTCATGTCTAGATGTGATACATATTTTTTTGTAATATTTTTCCAATTAAATAATTAATTATGATTTTTTTATTACAACTTTTAAAAAATATAAAAAACTCGTATGCCTGACCACCTTAACTTGATCAAAACTTCATGAAATTAATTCTTATTTTTTTAATCCTATATTATGCAAAGCATACAATGTGATGCATGTTTTGGATTCAAAAAATGTGATACCATTTGAAAGATATAGATGTTTTTCAATCAATCTATCAATCAGGACTTTAGTCGTAATTTGAAAAGAAAATGAATAATAATTACTTATTAAATTCAAAGTAAAGCATAATTTATATTAGTGGAAAGTTGAGAATCTCATTTAGAAACCCTTTTTGTTTTATCAATTTTGGGTTAAAAAAAGGTCATCAGCCACATACCCATCATATTGCCACTTTTTGGCCCATCATGATCCTGCACATACCCATGTACCAAGGTTAGATTTTTCGTGGAAGAATCTTGTGTGATAATATTGATATTGAGTGAAGGTTTGTTGGATGGGTTGATTTATATGAAAGGGAAATCATGAAGACCATGATTTGGTGCTTGTATTTTAGGCTCTATGGGGGTATGGAGACCTTGTTCTATAGCATCATATCCTTGCGCAGGTTGCTTCATAAGTCTTTTAGGTTTGAGGTTGGTCATGATTGTATACACTTTTTTGTATAGGTGAGTAATGTCATTGTAACTTGGTTGGTACAAAACATTGTGTGTAGGTGGGTAAAGAATGAGGTCGAGTGTATTGTGAGGGTGTTTCTTGTGTGATGGTGGGTAAAGAATGATAAGATTCTTAGGTGTGTCAAAAATAACTTCAACACACATAGGGGGATGATTAATGGTTGGGATTTTTTGAGTATCAATAGTGGTGATATGAGAAGGCTCTGTTTGTTTGTCTACTTTCTCTAAGTTATCATTCTTATGTGCCATAATATCAACCCTAGGAGGAGATATTTTAGGAAAGTTACAAATAATAGGTTCATCACATGTCATAGTTGAATTTGGAAAGATAGATTCATCACTCATAGGAGAGGAATCAATAGAAGGATAACTAGGATTTTCATGGTTACCAATTATTAGAATCTTTTGTTCAAATATATCTTACCAAATGGTAGGGGCATCAGGGAAGGGAGGAATAATTTTTTCATTAGTTTCACTAATGATATCTTCTAACACTAAACTATCTTCTTTATGTGTAGAGAAGATATTAGGAGAAGAAAAGGGTTGATTTTCATGATTATCTAAATCTATAGCCGCATGTCCTATAATGTCTTCTTGAGAAGGAGAGGTAGGATTGTCATATCTCTCAATCATATCCTCCTCACAAATGTGTTTTTCATGATCGTTCATGATTTATCCTTATTCACTAAAGGATTTTCACAAGTAGGGGAGGTGTTGGGAGATGAATGGGGACTAGGTAAGGTAGTAGCAATGATTTTAGCTTAGTGTGTCATAATTTCTTTGCAAGGGGGAGGAGGAGAAAGAAAAGTAAGATATTCATGATCTTAAATGATTGTGTCTTCTTTCATCAAGATACCTTCATCACCAATGGGAGAGATATCAAGAGAAGAACAATTATGATTATCATGATTATCAATGCATGCATCCTCTTATGCCAAACCTTTAGTGGATAATCTAGGAGAGATGAAGTCTTCAAGGGCTTCATCTAACATTGAAAATTAATCACTACTAAAGGGTTTGAAAGATATGTTTTCTCTAAGGTTAACCATTTTTTCACTTGTTTCTTTTGATGTTTGTAGTTTTTTTTTTCATTTTCTAATGAAGTTGATCTAAGGGTACTAGGAACTAATGTTAAAAGTCAAAATTTAAAAAATATAAGGCTATCCACAATGGCCATGAATGTAAGAAATGCTAATTTCCAATTATTTAAATGTAATAGAAGCTATGCAAACTTAAAATGCAATGTAAAGACATAGGATGAAATGAAACTTTTTAGATTTCAAACAAAGTAATTTACTAATGACAGTATGCAATGATCTGAAAATGAAATGTTGTGAATGCAAATTTGAAATGAAACAATGCATGAAATGAGCCAAATTAAGCTATATTTAGTGAAATGTATGTAATAGAAGCTCAACCCAATGATATAGATAGTTAATGGCAACAAACAAAAGTGAAAACATAGGGTTTTCAATGCTGTAAAAATGTAGTTTTAGGGGTGGAAAGGGACTAATTCCCCCAAGTTGGCGAATGAGTCCCAATGGGGATTTTTTAATTTTTTTTAAAAAAAATTGGTTGGTTTTTATGTTTTCTATATTGTATGATGCAGACCTAAGATGAAAATACAGAACTTCAGAAATTGTAAATGATTTGAGATGCAAAAATGCAACCTATATGCACTTTTACTAATGTAAAATTTAAAACCCTAGAATGCAACTTAACTAATGAAAAATGCAATGCAAGATAATTCTAGGATGAATATGGACTTGAAATCAGACAAGAAGATATTTGAAAAGAAGGTTCAACAAAATGAATGATAGATTTTTGGGTTGTAGGGTGTTATGACTCTCTTGCTCAATTAGGGTTTTCAACCTAAAGGAGATAGATAAATCCCACACAAAATCTAGGTGGTTCATGAAAAATAATGCAAGTACAATTAAAATATTCCTAAATGCAACAAATTGATAAAATTTATTGATTATTTATGCAAAACTAAAGAAATATGAAGTGTTTGAAAACACAGTGTTCTATGCAAAAGGCCTACAAAAATGAATAGAAATGCAAGTTAAACAAAATTGAAAGTTGCAAAACTGAATGTGTGAACCAATAAACTTGCTGGAGATTGAAAAATGACTTTGAAAATTTGAAGATGCTAATTTTTAGGCCTAGTGGGACTCATTCGCCATTCTAGGTGAATTAGTCCCAATTCTAGAAAATTGTACCAGGGCTCATTTTAGCCAAATGGGTGTCCAAATATGCAAAAATATCCAAAAAAAAGTACAATGGGACTCATTTGCCACTCTAGGAGAATTAGTCTATTTTGGCTTTTGTGAAAACTCAAAAATGGAATATGAAGCTTCCGGTCTATTCAATCTACACCTCTAAGTGTCCAAATCCAAAACCTTGATTTTTAGCACTATTGGTGACTTTTTGTGTTGATTTTTTCCTTGCAAAAGTGGAGATGACTTCAACAAATTTTCAAACTAATCTTCAATCATGTCCAATCCATCTAAGCACCTAAATCTACAATCACACAAATCAAGAGAGAGAAAATGTTGATTGTTAGGTATTGGGGGTTTGCCTTGGTCAAACCTCATTTAGGTAATTAAACCAAAATGAATAAATAAGGTAATGAAACATGAAAAAATTCAATTAGAGACTTTCTATGATAAAGGATCTTGAATTTCTGCAACAATGGATGAAGGGACTTGCTCTTGAATTCCTTGATGATGTTCTTGAAGATGCTTCCTTGTGAAGACTTAAAATGCTAAACCCTAGCTTGCTTGAGTTGAGATAGATAATGAATGATGAATGAATTATGAATTAATGGATAATGAATTAGGGTTTAAAGGTCTCCTTTTATAGAGGTGAGTTAAGAATAATGATCATGAATCAAGGGCCAAGATTAAATTAGAAAATAATTTAATCAAGGGTGGAGGATAATTGAGAGAATAAATACATGGATAGACAAAGACTTGTGGTGGAAGATAAGATTGGCACAAAAAAGAGGTGGTAGGAGAAATTAAATAATAAAGATTATTTAATTTAAGTGGCCAACATAGGAGAAATAAATAAAATATTACTTTTATTTATTTCAATAGAAAGGTGAGAACAAATTATATAATTAAATAATTAAAACTAATTATTTAATTGAGGAGATAAAGAAAGGATAAATAATTAAAAAATATAACATTTATTTAGTTATAGAGAGAAAAGGCTAATCAATAATTAAATAATTAAAATAATTATTTAATTATAGAAGAAGAGGGAAAAGCTAACTTTTGAATTAAAATAATATTAGACTTAAGTGCTTAATAAGAGTCTAGAAAAGTATGAAAGTAATTTACAACACTTTATAACACCTTTACAAGACATCATTTAATGCATTTGCAAGGGTCCAAGACCTAATGTGGCAGTGTAAAACATGTCACAACACTAAATCAAGACCTCATTAACTCCAATTTATCATTAATTAATCCCAAATCAAGCAAGTTGTCTTTTTTTCTATGGTACATAAAGGTGTCCACCTAGAAATTGGAAAGTGATGGAGAGGAGCTCTAGAATTTTGTAGAAGTCACTATTGAATCCAACTAGGACTCATAGCTAAGCTAGGTGACTTACTCCTATTTCAGGAAGATTCTACCGAAACAAGTTTCAGACAATTGAATATTAAAAATTGAAAATTCTCATTTTTTAACTTGGAAGTGGGACTCATGTTCCAAGCTGTGTGACTTATTCCACCTCTAGCTTTTGGGAAATTCAAAAGTGCAATCTATAGCTCCTGGTTTGCACTTTAGCTCATAACAGGTTTCTAGATCCGAAATTGTAGAATTTGACCTGTAGGTGTTCTCCAAGCTTCTATTAGGGCTTTGAAAACTTTGAACTACTTTGAAAAATGGTTGAAAACTTTTCACACCATCCTCTTTAACAAATTTGTACACTAGACATGCAAAACACATTTAAGGAGGGGGAAAAAATGTTGAGGGTTAGTGAATAGGGGTTTTCCTTGGTCAAATCCTAGTTTGTTAATTAAACCCTTGAAAATGAAATGAAATGAAAAGAGAATGATGAATGAAAAAAAGCAATGCTACAAATCACCAAACCCTTGAAGTAGAAATCTGAAGACATGCAATTAAAACCTCAAATGGATGTTGACTTGATAATGCTTGAAAATTCCTAGAATGCTTAAGTGAATGATTAATAATTATTTCAATGATTAAGTGAATGAATGGGGATGAAATGAGAGGGAAAAACCTATATTTATACAAAATTATGCAATATTTCCTAAAAATACCACATCATCAGACCTTAGGTCTTAGAAAACAATAACCTGCCAAAATTTTGAATTTATTTGGATTTTTGAGACAAAGGGGACTCATTCACCCCTAGTGGCAAATGGGTCCCACTTAAGAATTTTAAGTGGGTTTCAAAAATTAAATGACTATGTGCAGGATCATCATGGGAAAAATAGGCCCTTAAGTGGCAAAAAATTCAGAAAAATTAGAGCTAGGCAACGTGACATAATAGTTTGAATAAGTTATTTATATTATTTCAAAAATATGTAAGAATAGAATCTGTAGCAAATTGAATGTAGTTTCTAAACTACTAGGTTTTTTTTTTTTTAAATCTATTTGGTGAAAAATTGAAATCTCAATGCAATAGTACTTAAATTTCATGGAAAAAACAAGTAGGTGTCTTTTTGACAACCCTAACCACAATAAAATGATAATACTTTTTTATAAAATTCTAGATATAAGTAGAGGACTCATGTCCCGATGTGATGCATTTTTTTTTTAATGTTTTTCCATGTAAATAATTAATTATGAATTTTTAATTACAAATTTTAAAAAGTATAGAAACTCATACGTCTGACCACTTTAACTTGGTCAAAACTTCATGAATTTTTTTTTGTTTTAATCCTATAGTATGTGAAGCATAGAATGTGACACATGTTTTGAATTTAAAAAATATCATTCCATTTGAAAGCTATAGATTTTTTTCAATTAGCCTATCAATTAGGACTTTAGTTGTAATTCAAATAGAAAATGAATAATAATTATTTATTAAATTCAAAGTCAAGCATAATTTATATTGGTGGAAAGCTGAGAATCTCATTTAAAAACCCTTTTTGTTTCATCAATTTTTGGTAAAAAAGGGTTGTCAGCCACATACCCATCATATCACCACTTTTTTTCCATCATGATCCTGCACATACCCAAATGTATTAATTACTTTTTATTGGGATTATTTTCAAAAATACACTTAATAAGGCATGCAAGTGTAAAATGGGGCCAAATAAATCATAATAAAGTGTCAAATTATTGATGTCAAGCCTATAAAATCATGAAATTTTGTTACAACACTTTGAAATAAGGCTTGGTAAGTGATAAAAATGTGAAATATATTAATAAGGCCTTAGAAAAGTGTGAAGAAGTGTTACAAAACTTCACAACACTTTTGCAAGGCATCATAAAATTCTTATTAATTCACAATGGTCCAAGACCTAATGTGAATGTGTTGGCCACATTACAACATTAAATCAAGGAAAAACTAGGCCGACATCTAGAAGAAGGACCCAAATGAGCGTGAAAATGTCCAAAGATACATTTTTCTATGCTACAAGAATAATGCATCTTTCTATCCTTCCATAAAACAACCAACATAACTTGAGATGTTTGGTCTTTTACATCCTAAAATTGAGTCACAAACTAAGCCTACACTTCCAACAATGAGTGAACCTAGCTCCTCTAATCAAGTACAGAGTCATTCATCTTATGTTAGCAAAGTGACCAACACTCCTATCAACCTTGAAGAGACTTATGGTCAAGGATTGAAGATCATAACAAACCAAGGAAGTGACATAACTAACAAGCATGAAGTTCATAAAAAATTTGTAGACAATAAAATATGTCCTAAGTCTACAAGCATCATTTTTCTTGGTCCTTGTCCTTTGATAATTGAATAATTTTAATTATTTGATTATTACTGATTGCATTCCTCTATTAATTAAATAATTTTTATTATTAATTATTTAATTAATTCACTTTCTAATCTTTGTTCTATCTTGATCAATTAAATAAATTAATTATTTCACTAACATTCCCTTTCTTCAATAATTAAATAAATCATTATTTATTTAATTATTTATCTTTATTGTTTTCCTATACTCATATAATAATAATAAATATTTTCCTATGCAATTGACCTTTCATTCCTCTATAAATTAAATAATTTTCAATATTATTTAATTAGGTACCATTCTTCTCCCCATTAAATAATTAATTCAAATTAAGTATTTGGTATTTAATTTCCATCTCTCCACATTTAAGTAATTTGATTTTATAAACTAATCTATTTTCCATTTTCCTCAAATAAATAATTTGAATGAATTATGTATTCTCCAAGTTGGTCAAATATTTTCTTCTCATGAATTAATTATTTTTCAATTTTTAATTCATTCTTTTCATCCATTTGCTCATTAATTCCTATCATATCCATCTTTGTCATAGTCATCTCTTCCATAGTCGTCACTATCATAATCCTCCCATGAATAGCATATTTTGGGTGCATCAATCCTCCAATGTTGATCTTGGCATCTTTCTGGAAACTTGATCTTGATCGTTCATTTTATAACCTCCCTCTCATGGATTCTCATCTATTGATCATTGAATCTTTCTAGAGGACTAATCTCGACCATCCGTTTGAATGGTTGTTGTTGATTTTCCAAGATACTAAGAGGGGGGTGAATCAGTATCTTCTTAAACTTACTAAATAAATACCATCCAATAACTCCAATGCATATAATAGTGAAGATAAATAAGAGCATTAAGAAAACATGAAATCACAAAACACATGAACAAAATTTTTATGTGGAAAACCCTGAATGGGAAAAACCATGGTGAGAGTTAGCTCACAATATAGTATAACCGTTTATGAGATATTACAAAAATGGGGTGGCTCACTACCAGGACTCACTGTGCAAAATTAGAGGCTCACTGATTATAGAATCACAATGAAAAATGGCTTATAGCCAAAAAATGAACTAATATTTCACACCTAATAAGTATTGATTTAGTTCCAATGAAGCTCAATAAACTGACATGACACACTTCATCATGTTATCACTTCTACACATTCACATTCACAACTACACCATCTATTTTTCAATCTTAAAAAATTGTCTAATATATATACCTGATCCATTTGCAAGAATCAATTAGGTCGGCCTAATTAGATGCAACTCATATTCATCAAAAATACCAATTTTCGGCTTCAGGCTTTCAAAAAGTCTTTCAAAAAAAAATTCAAATGCTCAAGATGCTACATCATGTCATCATGGACCTAAGATAGGTCACACATATATTTGCAAAACAAATTTAATTCACCATTACATCATCTATCCATTAGGTTAGTCAAAGATAGACCTAATAGAAAAATTGCAATTAGCATAATAATGTCAATACACCATATGAGCATCTAAATACGTGATATTTTGAATGTACGTGCTCCCAACATCCATACACGAACTTCCAAAACTACAAGAAACAATAATCAATAGAAAATGATTGCGTACCAAAATACCAGAGGATGTAAGCTTCATACTGATTTAGATACCGGTCCAAAATATCATATCAAATTCAGACTTTATCTTTTAGTTGCAACTCATATAACACATGGTGACATCAATGACAACATAAAATAGGAAAAAATGATATGTTCATTCTTCCAACAATCTCCCTTTTTTTCATTGATGGAAACATGTACCAATTTTTTCTTACAAAACCTCTTATGTACAAAACTTCTCCCCCTATCACTAGTATTTCATCTCTCTTCACTCTCCCTTTGACATCAAGGACAAAGGGTGACATGAAATAAAAGAAAAAAAAACCATTAATTGGAGGATGGCGAGCCTTGAAGATCCTTAAGAATACCTTGCCATGCAAATTTACCATTCTCCCAACTTTTCTTTGCAGCAATCAACATCCTGTTCAAGGATTCCAAATCCATGAGACTTTCCTTTGCTTCATCTGAAGTACCAAGAGTCATATTTATCTTCCCGAGTTCCTTTATACTTTCCAAATCATTGGAAACTGGGGTGTACTCCATTCTCACAAGATCACCTAACTAACCAAATTTCCTAATGATTTCTCCCGTTTGCTTCTATGAAATAAAGAATTTTCCTATATGAGACGAGATAGCATTCCAAGTTGATATGTCTCTATCCTTGGATCCATTGTAGGTATCATAGATAGTAGTTATGTGGGACTCAATGGAGTCCATAACATTTATAATGCTCTGAGTGGCATCCAACCACTTCAAATAAAAAGAAAAAACAACATTAGATTTAGGCTCACAAATTTGCATAGGTTCCAGACTTTTCTCAACATCAGTGTGTGCCAAAGCACACTTGTAATGCAATGCCAATAACATTGTCTCTGCCAGCTTCTCCTCAACCTCTTACTTAGTCTTCTCTCTAAGACTAGAGGCATACTCCTTAAAGGATTCCAATAAAAATCTCAGATTTTCTACTAGAGTAAGAGATGTATCAATTGGCATACTGAGTGTTGTCTCATGCAATTTCGTAGGAGCATCTTCAATCATTTTTGTTCCTTTCTGGTGTCTCTCTAGAATCTCCCTCCTACCAGATGCATGCATTACATCTCCTAATACTATCTTATGCATAGGAGAAATTTATCAAAGTCCACATAGCCTTGAATCCTAGGAAGTTGTAAAAGCTCTAGACGAATCACTGGCTAGAATCCGATTTGCTTAGATAGCAAGCCCTTCAACATATCATCACTAGAGGAGGATTCTTTGGGAGTCTTTTGAGATTCTACAACTTTCTTTATACTTTCCTCATTCTTCCTCGATTCCTCATTTTTCTCTTCTTCCTTATTTTTCTCTTCTTCCTTCTTTTCTTCTTCCACTTTCTCTTTTTCTTCTTCTTTCTCCTTTTATTTTCTTCTTTACCCTTTTCATCTTCATCCTTGTCTTCATTCTTGTTACCTTTATTATCATTTCCTTTACTTTCACCTTCATCTTTCTCTTCCTCAACATTATCTTTACCATCATTATTCTTTTCACCTTATGTGTGCTCCAGAGGAGCATCATCATACTTTTCAAGCTCAACTTCACCTTCATTCCACTTCATTTATGGAGGATCATTTTCCAGACCTGCATCCTTTTCAACACCAATGTCTACAGAAATACTTGCATCATCTATACTAGGAGGAATACCTTCCTCAAAATTTTTAGTAGAAACATCTTCATCAATCTTAAACATGACATATTTCTCAGTTATATCATGTATTACTTCTGCAATTTCCTTCTTAATCTTCTTAATTTGCTTTTCATCCCAAGTCATCAGAATATTAGCCTTCTTCTTCATCTAGAACATATATAAACATATTCTTTTTAGAGTTTCTAGATCATCTAGGATCAGAGAAGACCCAATTTTATCAAATGCTTCATTCCTGATTTTCTCTTCAAATTCAACAACCTTTGATCTCATTTTCATTAGGGATATCCATATATTCATAGCTATATCTTTCTTCACATTATCCCACTTAACTTCCAAGATGATAACATATTGAATGATAGCTAAAATTAATGTTTTCTTATCCTCTTTTCCAACATGATCATAATATTTTTTTGTAGGCTTTGCCATGTTTTCAAAATGTAACAAAGAATTGAGAGTTTCCTTTGATTTAAAATGGGAGCCAGGACTTACAGAAATGTCCTTCTATTCTCCTTGGTTTGGAGAGGATTCTTCAAACACCTTGGTTTTCTTTGACTCTAGTTTGATGTGTACATGAACACCAAAACCCTATTTGTCCTCTTCATTAGAAGATGGAAAAATATGCACTCTTTTAGAACCAATACCACCTTCCTTAGAAGCATCTTCACCAGAGGATAAACATCGTCTTCTTTTCCTTACAAATTTTGCATCAAGATCCTCTTCCTCTTTGAACATCTTGATCATCTATGAAACTAAGTTTTTTCTCCTTTGAAGATTTTTCTTTCTTTCCTCTTTTCCTAGGCACCACTGGAGGAGTTTATTTCCTTTTCCCAAATCTAGTAGCAAGTCTAGAAGAAACCAAGCCTTTACCTTTAGTCAGTAGTATTGGGTTCAACTTTTACTATAGGAGCTGCGGAGGGTTTAGAAGGGGCAGTCCTGTCAAATCTCCTTAGACCTGCTGATTCTACCTCATCCTCTTCTCTCTTAGCCCTTCCTAGTGTAATCTACTCATCAATGAATCTATCTTCTCTAAGCTTCATTTCCACATTCTTTCTTATTATTGGCTTTGAACCAACAATTTTGTGTTTGGCTATTGACTTCTCTTGCACTCTTAGGATCTTTCACCTAAAAGGAGAGAGATAGAACCCAAAAATTGACGTGGTTCACTCAAATAGAGGATTGTATGATGAAAATATGATTAAATTCAATGTTGTAAATGAAACTAACTAATGAAATTGATTGACTATTGATACAAAACCTATGAAATATGCAATGTTTGAAAATATAGTGAGATATGCAATAATGAACTAAAACACGAACAAATGCAAAAAAAAATTGAAAGAAGGTTGAAAATAGTGTACTTAGGCAATGAATGATTAATCTGGGATGATCTGAATGTCGGAAGAAATCAATTAAAATCACCAATGGAACTCATTTTCCACTGATGGCGAATTGGTCCTACTACTAGTAAAATCTCTTGAAAACTAGTTTCTAGATATTGGGAACTAGAATCTGACAAAATCACCTTTTTTCAGCTATAAGGTGGGACTCATTCACCACTGATGGTGAATCAATCATATCCCAAAATTCTATGAAATCAGAGGTCAATTCTATAGCTCCAGATCTTCACTTGACTTCTTGTTAGGTTGACAGAGTCAAGTATGCAAAAAATGGACTTTAGGTTGTCTCCAAGCTTGAAATAGGGTTTATTTGACTTGGAACACTTTGTTGACTTCTTGACCACATTTCAAGACCTATTTTCTTGATAAATATGCATACAAAATTCACAACCTTGTTGAAGAAATTTTAAGTTATGTCAATGGCTACTCCAAGATGCTTGATTAATGCTTGATTAAATGATGCAAAGTTCTCAAATGCTAATTGATGTTTAGTGAATGCAAGTCAATGAGGAGATTGGGAGATGTAAAATGAAGAGAAAAACACTTATTTATACACACTTATGCCCTAATAACCCAATAATACATCATCATAGGCCAACATAAGGTATTTTGAAATAAAAAACTGAAAGAAATTTTGAATTATTTTGAATTTGGAGCCAAGAGGGACTCATTTTCCACCCATGGCGAATGGGTCCCACCTTGGGCTTGTAAGTGGGTGTCGGGAATTATTTCACATTTAATGTTGTTTGTCAGGTTTACATTCAAAAATTCACTTAATTAAGTCTTATGAGTGCATAAAGGGGTCATATAAAGCATAAGAAAAGTGTAAATAGTGAAATTAAGCCTAGAAAAGTGTGAAATCTTGTTACAAGACTTTACAACACCTTAGAATAGGACTTGATAAGTGATGAAAAGTTGATTTTTACGTGAATTATAATGAAAAGAGTTTAGAAAAGTGTACAAATGTGTTACAACACCTTCACAAGATGTCATAATTTGAATTTTAAGGACCTAATGTGAAAGCATAAGTTACATTGCAACATTAAATCAAATAAAAATAGACCAAGCATCATGAGAGAAAGACCTAAAAGACCATGAAAATGTCAATGATCCATTTTTCTATGGTCCAAGCTTCTTGTGTTGCATATGGACCTCCATGGATTTTTTTACACAAGTTCCAATTCTAAGTTCATTGAGATCCTTCAAAAATTTTAGCAACATCTATACATAACCCTTAGCTTCATCTTCTATAATTTCATATCCCAATGGTTGAGTCCATATGGTCTAGGGTTCTACTGCTTCAATCATGCATTCATCAGAGGAAACATGAAATATTATGTCATTTTAATATTTCTCTAAACTTTCCTCAAAATCCTCTCTCTCATTCATGTTTCTCTTATATACAACAAAGAATGTTGTTAGAGAATTATCTATGTTCTTCAAATCACCCAGATTGTGTAAGTGATCATAAATATGATATGCCATAGGTCTCGATGTATCCAAAACTATGATATCCTACCTTTGAGGAAGTCTTTTTAAAAAATAGAATAACAAACACATAATCAAAGAGCCAAATCTACATGCAAACTTCTTTTCTTTGGTTGAATTTAAATTCTCAAAAAACTATTGTCAGAGAAGTTCACATAAGTCATAGTGTACACCATTGAATACCATATCAAAACTAGTATAAATAGTTGTGGTAGAAATAGAGTTCTCTCTGTTGGTGAAGTAAATTTTATGACCAATCATGATAGAAGCATAATTCACAGTCAGATTAGTGATTGACTTCGTTGTAAGAGATCTGTTGTCATATTTAGCACTGGTGACATCCATCACCACTTCATTCTTCATGAATTTCATCACAAGTAATTGTCTAGTGTCACAAAGCCCAGTAACAACCCTAATCACCTCCTTAGTTAATAGATGAGGTCGTTCAGTCCACAATTATTTATCATGTATTCTGCTAAGAACATGTTTCGCATATCTATCATCAACCAGAGATCTAAAATTGGGAAAGTAGTTCCATCTATCCAATATCTTCACAACAAGGTTTGATTATTCAGGTTTCACCAAGAAATTATCTCCAATGAGCTCATTTTTCCAAATATCAATCAATTTGTTATGATTGAATTCATCTTTTTTTACTTAGATGTACATTCTTGTGTCTTCAGTCGGCATATCCCCATGAGGTATTAATGAGAAGGTGCCCATAGGGTCATCTTCGAAGACCTTCATAGAATATTTCCTATATGATGGTCTAGGTCTTTCTGACACTTTAACAACTATAAGGGTTGTCATTCTTCACAATTTTGAACTCGAACAATTAAAAAAGATGATTCACACAAACCCACAACTACACAGAAAAGTAGAATACCTTTTCTTCATGAAGAACCAAAACTAGGGTTTGCATAGATCAAACTTAAAATTACCTCAAGAACACTCCAAAATTCTCTTTGATTTCTTCAAATGCAAAAGTGATTAAAATTCCTTATACATTTACTTTATAAAATTATGATCTGTCCTAATTTAGATTAAATGTGATAGATTTCAAAAAGCTGCTAAAAACCCCTTTGCGAGCAGTAAAACCCTAATTTTCTCTACAAATGATCATGTCTTCATGTTTTCTTCGGGTTCCACTTGCATAACATTTAAATAATCATTTCTTACAACATATATTTGTGCCAAATACTGACAGGCCAAACATTAGGGGGTTCAAACAATTTTCTATTAAAACTCCCCCTAAGACTGTACTAGGTCTAATTCTCAAAGGAATTTTCTATACCAGATGCAAGTACAGATGCATTAGTCATCTCAGTCTCTTCTTTCTTCCTCCAAATCTTATTCATTTCTTGTTTAATCTTAATCTTGTCAACTTTCTTCATAGTTTCATTCTATTCTATTGAATCAGTTTGCTTACACTTTTTGCTTCTGCAAACTCTTGAGATATGTCCTAGTTTGTTGCAATTGTAGGAAACAAAACTTTTCTAATTTTTTAGACCTCTATTAACCCTTGATCTACATTGATTAGCTTTGTGTCCAAGTTTTTTGCATGTATAGCAGTAACCATTAAAGGATTGATTCATTCTTCCTCCATTAGACCAATTCACCATCTGAGTTTTGCATTCATTAGCCCCATGTCCAATTCTTTTGCACATAAAGCATTGACCAAAGAAGGAATCAGGAAATTGATTCATCCTACTCCTACATTATGTTTCCCTATAACCAAATTTGTTACATGAAAAACAAGTACAATTGAAAGATGGATACCTTTGTGCATTAGGTTGTCTCACAGGTAGTATCCTAACAAAGTTCCTTGAATTTCCTTTCTTCTTTCCATTATTCTGAGTCTTATGATTATCCTTGGAGTTTTCACCTCCTTCCATTCCCAAGACACCTTTGTCTTTATTCAGTTTCTAGCCTGAAATTGACTCATCAAGCTTGTCTAAGCTAGGTTTGAAATTATTTTCACAAAGTTTCACTTTCTCTAGATCTACTTTTAGATTCACAACTTCTTGTTCAAGCTTAGTGCACTCATTAGACTTTCTTTGTACCATTTTATTTAGAGATTCTTCAATTCTTCAATTCTTTTCTTCTACTTACACCTTCAAACTAGTAGTTTCTTCATTATCCTGCTTCAACTGATCAGTTACTTCCCTATGCCTTTCTTTGAACTTCTTCAATTTCTCTTTTAATTTTTGGACATATTCATTTGCATCTTCAATATTTTCTTTCAAAACTCTATTTTCACTTTCAACTATGTGAAGATCCTCAAGTACAGCCTAGAGCCCTTCTTTATCATTCATTTGTTCCATCCTTAGGATCTTTCTCAAGCTGTTAGGCTTCTCCGAAGGAACTAAGCTCTGATACCAATTGTTGAGTGTCCAAGCTATTGAGAGGGGACAATGAATAGTATGTTCTTAAACTTATTGAAAAAATATCATCCAATAACTTGGATGCATATAATAGTGAAGATAAATAAGAGCATTAACATAACATGAAATCACAAAACACATGAACACCAGGATTTTTATGTGGAAAACTTAAAATGGGAAAAACCATGGTGAGTGTTAGCTCACAATTTAGTATAATCTATTATAAGATATTACAAAATGGGGGTGGCTCACTGTCAGGACTCACTATCGAAAATTAGATGCTCACTACCTAAATAATTAAAATGAAAAAATATCTTACAGACAGAAAATGAACTGATAATGTACACCTAACAAGTGTTGATTTAGCTCCAATGAAGCTTAGTAAATTGACTTGACACACTTCATCATATTCACACTTCTTCACATTCACATTGACAATTGCATCATCTATTTTTCAATCTTCAAAAATTGTCCAATGTATATTCCTGATCCATCTGCAAGCATCAATTAGGTTGGCCTAATTAATTGCAACTCTTATTCATCAAAAATACCAACTATCGACTTTAGGCTTTCACAAAATCTTTCTAGAAATAACTCAAATGATGAACACACTACATCATGTTAGAATGGACCTAAGATAGGTCAAAGATATAGCCAAAAAACATAGTTAATTCACCATTACATCATCTATCCAATAGGTCAGTCAAAGATAGACCTAGTAGAAAAATTTTAATGAATAGAATAATTTTGATACACCAGACGATCATCTGAATATGTGAGATTCTTAATTTATGTGCTCCGAACATCCATACACTAACTTCCAGAACTGCAAGCAACAATAATCACAATAAATGATTGTAGACCAAAATACTGGAGGATGTAAGCTTCATACCAGTTCAGATACTGGTTTACAATATTGGATCAAATTTAGACTTAATCTTCCAATTGCAACTCATATAACATGGTGACATCAATGACAACACAAAACATAAAAAATGAGATGTTCTTCTTCATTCTTCCAATAGTTTATTATAAAAGAAGCCTTCCTCTTCCATTTTTACCTTAACAGTCATTGTGTCTCCAACTTTCTACTTACAATTTGCAAGTACTTGAATAAGTAAAATGAAAAATATAAGGGAAAATATTGCAAAAGGAGAAATAGGAGAGACAAGCAAAGGAATCAACTTTAATGGGGAGTGTTTGATTTGAATTGATTTTGTTTATTTCTCTCATTGTTTGTATTCTCTTGTTTGGATGTGGTTTGTATCCTAGAAGTGTTGGTTGTCACTTTATCTAGGCTAGAACTAGTTTATCCCCATCTTACGTTGGTGAACACAATGTGAACAATAGTTTTTTCAAGATTTCATATCATTTTTGTTTGTGTTTGTAGATTTTAGGTATGAAACAACACATTTGATTGAAGCAACGACACATTTGACAAGAAACAACACATTTGGCTAAAATAATGATGCATTTGCTAAAGGAATTATAGGCGGTAAAATTTTAATTTTAAAGTGTGATGCAATCACTCTAGTGTGACGTGACACATTCATGCAATTGCTGCAAGAAACAACACATTTGTCTACTCAGTATAAATTTCCAGTTTTGGTGCCTTCTCGATTTGTTTTCTTGGTTTTCTGAGTAGAGTAGTATTTTTTGATTACTAATATTTTGTTTGTAGCATGTGGCTTTGAAATGTAGCTCTAAAAAGCATGTTTCTTTCAAAACAACAAAAAAATTGAGCTCTTTAGTTTAGTTTTAAGCAATTTTTCAATTTTTTTTGTTTTGTACAAATTGCAGCAGGATCATAAGGTTAAAAAGAACTGCATTTTTCACTCATAAGGCTTAAAAATAATAACAATCTACATCTTCTCACTCATGGGCATTAAAAAAACCCTTTTATAAACTATCATTGGTCTAAAATTTACAAAGTTTCTTCAAATAATAAGCAAGGGTAAAATCAACCAATGTTCTTCATGTTTGGTGACTTCTAACTTTCTTAGAAAGTGTGTATGCTCTCCTCTCATGTCATTAGGCGATCTTGATTGACCAAAAGAACCTTTTTCGCATTTGTATAATCAAACCACATATTTGGATTTGGTGCTTAAAATTAACCCCATGCGAATGTAAGGAAAAGGAATTTTGTGTGTTCCCTCCTTATGCTTTACGTTATCTAGGTAGTCGAACTACAAATGTACCTCCTTTCTTTTTTCTATCTTTAGAGGGCTTGCTACCTCACTTCAAAAGGTAGGAACAACCAAAGCAGTAATGAGCTAAATACAAGCTCTTTCAAACCACTATATAAATGCGTGGTTGCAATAAAAGTTGTGATCAACAAGAAGTGGTACATGATAGCTCTCCCCCAATATATTTATGATGCAAAAATCCCTTTTTCTAAGGGTTGGGAGACCTCTTGAGGGATTTTTTCATCTAGTATTCCTTGAATCAGATGCCCTTACTAGAAACCTTTGTGTAGAAAGCCAAAATCCTTCTATTTTTTGGTGTAGGAGGCTAAACCTCTAAATCCATGCCACACTTTTGTGGTTCATTGTAGAGATGAAAAATTTCTTGAGATCCTAATGGTCTTAGGGAATTTATAACTTGATATGATTGAGAAGTGAGTGTCATGGAAGGGATCTATTGCTGCCAAGCTTCTAGGTCATCCGCTCAGAATAGGTGTGGCTAGAGAAATCCAAGTGGGAACCCAACAAATAGTGTCCTTGCTAACCATAGGGATTGTTCTTGTTGTCTATATGTGTCCTCATCTTGAAATAAAAAAATATTTTCACATCCAAACTAGATCAAAAATAATTGATTGATATTTTTTTTTGTGTTTGATAGTCAGACTTCATAAAAACAATTAGAATTCACTTAAAAAATAACTCAAAAACATAAAAAAATTCAAGCCAAAATTATATTAAACCCCAACTATAAAAAAATAGAGTCGCATTTGATACTGTTTACCACAACTAACAATTGGAAAACCATGACTATCTTCCTAAACTACATTTACTGGAAACAGAGTCACATCTGATAACCTGAACTACAACTGTAACACGTTGTAGTGTAGTAAAATGCATGCCCTTGCATTTTCACACTTGTTTCGGCCTATCTTGCTTTATTTATTCCTATTTATGTCTTAATTGATCCTATTTTGTATCCATAATCCCTATGAATTATATGTTTTTCTAGCTAATCCCGACATTATCCAATGGATAAATGATAATTAAATCATTTTTTCATTTTGTCCCTGATTTGTGGATTGGGACTAAAATGCCACCTAGGGTGTCTTTGTCCTCCATGGGTCTTGAGACCCTAATATTGAATGCACATAAAAAGGTCTCTTTTTGGAGTTTGTACCTCAAGATTTAAGCCTTGGGACTAAGACACCACCTAGGGAATCTTAGTCCTCCTTGGCTTATTTTTGGGATTCAATTTCAAATCTTGGTGGGATTTAGCATCCTTTAATTAATGAATTCATAAGTCTGCTTGGTGTGGTATAATTATGGGATATTAAGGATGGATAAGTATAAATACAAGGTTCCTTCACTCATTTCAAATCAAAAAATTTGTGAGAGCATTCCTAATAACAAGTTGGAGTCCACAAGAGAATTCAAGAGAAATTCATCAATCATTTGGAGCCATCATCAAGATTCAAGCATCATGTCAAGGTTTTAGTGCATCCATTCATGTTGGAGAGCCAGGATTATGGATGTAGCATTGAAGATCTATTTGCAACCATTGTTCACATCATATCCAAGGATCCAAGATCTACATTATTCATGGCCACTACATGGTAAATTTTAGATTTTCTTCACAAGACATCATCCAAGGTGATATCATTTACATATTTTATATTTCATGCTTCATTTGATCATTTGGTTTAATTACCAACAAGGGGTTTGACCAAGGAAAACCCCTATTCACTAATAATCAACAAATTTTTCCTCCTTTGTGTGTTTGTGTTTGAAGATTTAGGTTGAATACTTGGAGATGATTTGAAGTGAAAATTTGAAAAGTTGTCATCTTCATAGAAACTCACCTATAGTTAAGATTTGGAAGTTTCAAAACCTAAGATTAGAGAAGAAGTGAAGAAATAAATCCTTAGGATCACCTTTAGAGATTTTAGAAATTCAGATCTAGACTAAGACCATAGTAAGGGTATCTTAGTCCTCCAAGTGGAATTTCACAAAAATTCTTTCAGATCTTATTCTGGCATTTGAAGATTCTACATTTCCCCTGAAAAATAGCAATGAGACTAAGAAAATAGTAAGGCCGTCTTATTCCTCCAGAGCACTTTTTGACAACATTTTTACATTTATGAAATCCTCATTACATTTCCATCCTTCCTAGGTACACATACCCTAACTTGGTGTAGCTTGATTTTATCATTTGCACTCATTATTTGGCTTGCATTACTAGGTTTTGTGACTTGAATGTTAAAGTGTCTTTTCCAAGATTTCGCTTGGTGGTGAACCCCTAAAAGCTTGATGAACCCCCTCCTAGGTCTTCCTTGTTAAGAATTGACTCACCTTCTAAGGTTGATAATCAATCCAATTAGGGTTCCTACAACATAATTGAATGACTAAAATAGAATAAGGTGAGCTCATCTCCCATCCTTTATTTTCTTCAGTCCATTTTTTTGAACCCAACATTTTGAGCATTCATTTTTTGATTTGGAGTCCTTTACATTCCTAGATCTAGGTTGCATTCATTCTTGCATTCCATCTAGGTTTTCTCATATTTAGTGAAAGAGCATATACATTTATTTTTTGCTTGCTTTCATCATTTTTTCTCATTGAAAAACTAAAAATTTCATTATCCATCATCCTAATTGTATTTAGGAACATTTTTATTGCATCCAAAATTGAAAAAAAATCATTCAACTTTGCATCCAATTGCTTGTCACTAGTTACTTTTCTTGTATTCATTTGCATAATTTTCTGCTTCTAAACATCAGGTCCCTAGGTAGATAATCTAGGAACACTATTAACAACTCAAAATTTTCTATTTTTCTAAAAAGGACCTCCACTGGGAAACAAATTCCCTTATTGGCATCTTAGTCCCTCTCTAGGTTTTTACCTCAAAATCCTGTCTAAGTTGATTGCATTCTATTCTAGTTTCTAGAACCTTCAAATTCCTTCAGTAGGACCAAGATTCCCTTACTGGTGTCTTAGTCCCTATTGAGTTTGAAGCTACAATTTCCAGGGTTGAAATTTTCTTTTTTGTGCTTCCTAAGCCTCCTTCTAACATATACTATAAGTCTAGAAAGTATTAGGAACATCCATTTTATGCATCTAGGTCAAAAAAATCAATTTAGGGAACTCATTTTTGAAATCATTTCAATTACAAGCATCACTAGATCTAGAAATGCTCACATTTTTTAAACTTTGCATAATATGGATAAAAGTACTTTTCACTTTTGCATATAGGGGAGAGGGCCCAGTAGTCATGCACCCTAACTTTGCGCTTCTAATTATCCTACGTCAAAATTTCAAATCACTCCCAATTTTTTACAGTAGCTTACTTGGCAAGTTCTCTGCTTAAAACTAAGGTTTCAGGGCCACATCATCAAATATGATGCCAAATCAACATGTGTTTTTGTCAAGGTGTCCAAAAAGGCCCCAAAAAATAGTGAGACCAATTCTCGTGCATTACATCATGAGTAGTTGAGCGCTGATGTGATATCACATGATTGGTTGCTTTTTAGATCAAAAGCATACATTTTGTTTAATTATGGGTAGTCAAATCACAACTATTGGACATTATATAAACGACTATTGGGTATTATATTTACGATTGGGTGTACGACTATTGGACCTCGCATGACTATTGGGCCCTCTCCCCTATAATGTTTACATTCATAAAACTTAGCATAAGTTTGATAAAAGTTCTTTTTATTTTTTGATATACATTGTTTGTATTCTAAAAGTTTTGCATTCATTGGATAAAACTATTTTGCATCTTTGGATACACATTGTTTACATTATTAAAGCATTGCATGAGATGGTTAAAAGTGCTTTTATTTTTTGGTCAAACAATGTTAGTACCTTACCTTTCTAGGAATGCTAAGAAAAAGTTCATATCTCCTCCCTATGAGAGTGTTTTAGTGGAAGAGAATACAACCTTGGACAATTCTAATGATCATATTCATTCTTCTCCTGATATCTATTCTATTGGTGAAGAAGATATTTTGATGTTAGAAGAACTAATCAATGATATTTTTGAGAGTCCTAGTTGTTTCTCTCCTCCTACCTATAAACATAACATTGATGAACAAGAAGAAACAACCATAAATGATCATGATGATCACATTTGTTCTTCTCCTAGTATATATCCTAGTTGTGAAGATGATAGTGATGTTAGAATATCTAATCGATGAAAGTCATGAGAGTATTGATTTCCAATCTTCCCCTAGAGAAAACATTCTTGAACAAAACAACACCATTATTGATTAACAAGACAATTACACCATTGATAACTCCCTTACATGTGATGAAGTCATTTTGGAAGAACCAATCTTTGAATGTCAAGAACATTTGGTTTGTAGTTCTCCTAAAAAATCTCCTACTAGGGAAGATATAATGGTGGAATAAAATGAGAATATTGACAATAGTAATCCCTTAGATGAAGATGATGAAGTAACATTACAATCCTCTTCACTAAGAGATCATAAAAATAATGATAAGCCTTATGAGGTTATGCACATTAGATACCCATTGAATTACTCTCCTGACCCTAAACTTATCATCCATCCACCCTCTCAAAAACCACAAGTTCAAAACAAACCCATCCTTATCCTCAAACCACCTAAGAACAATGTTTCACAACAACCACATACAATATTGTTGCTCATACATATAACACTAGGAACAATCTACAACCAAGACCAAAAATGTCAACATCCCTCCCATTTCCTAATCCCATTTTTCCTAGTGCTCCCTATTTAACTTCACATAGTTGGAAGGAGTATTATCTTGTTGAAAAACTTAAGAATACTCCTGCTAAGATATCCCTATGGGACTTAATTCAGAATTCACTTAATTATTACACTATGATTCAAATAGACTTGCAACAAATTGTGGCTCCCTTTAATGCAAACCCAAATGAAATAACAGTCATGATTCAAGGAATAAACACTAATTTTTTTTTTCCACCAAAGTGATCTCCCCCCTTTGGAAGTGCAAAAAAAAATGATTCTTTCATGATCATAGCTCAATATAATACGAAAGGGATAAAATGAACCCTTGTTGGCAATAGCTGAACCTTAAATGTGTTTAGTTTAAGCCTTTTGGATAATCTTGGTGTTGATAAATAAAAAATCCAAACCATCTCTTTCTCTATTAATGGATTTGATAACATGCGAAAACAATTGATTGGTGTAATCACTTTGCCTATTAAAGTTGGAAAGGCCACATTGCAAACCTCGATCCATGTTATGCTTGATGATCTTTCATATAACCTTCTTTTAGGTAGACTATGGATTCATGCAATGAATTGAGTTCCTTCCACTCTTTATCATAAAATGAAATAAATCTACAACAACAAAGTGAAAACACTTGATAATGATCAAGTTCCTTATAATGTCTTACAACTTGAAAAAGAAAAAAGAGAGATCCTTGAAAACATTAACACCAACTACACAAGTGGAACCCGTGCAACAAAAAGACAAATAAAAATATTCACATTGAATAAGTCACAAAGCTATTAGAAAATGATTGGGGTTCCTTATATTTCACACCTACTTTCATGGGAGAATACAAGATCATAAACAAAGATTCAGATAAGGGGGAAAAAATAGTGGTAATGTTACCACAAAATTTAGACAACCCTTCGAAAAAATCCACCTCAACCACTTTAGAAGAAAAATAAAATTACACAACAAAATTTTGCAAAATTGACTATCAAGAACCACCAACTCCAAAGAAAATGAAAAAAATTTATGGAAAATGTTATGAAATGATGAAACAACTTGGCTATAGTGGGAAAGGATGTGGTGCTAGAGAACAAGGTATTTGTCTCCCTATCAAAACTAATAGGCAAGAAATAAATAATAGTATTGGTTATTGTCCTTTGATAGAAATAAAAAAGACTTCACTCAACATCGATACTCTTACAAAATTTTATTCTAAGCTAACTGTAACTTTAGTGCATCTTGAACTAATAGACACTAGTGGTCTTGATTGTTATCATTTGAAAGAAATAGAGAAGTCCTTTCTTAACATTAATGTCATCATACAAAACCCTAATGATTCAAATTCATTAGATTTTACACCTTCCTCTAAAGAAGTTTACAAAATCTTTCAATCTAAAGAGTCTTGTACATAGGTATGAAAACTAATACTAAGCAAGAGATTTCTTTGTCACAAAATAAAGAAATATCTCCCATTGATCAAGAGGGTATCTTGTTGAGACTCCTCCAAGATTTTTTTACATCCCTCCCTCCAAGAACATGAAATAAATTCTACTACAGGAATTCATTTTATGCATATCATAGAGTTCATGGTCATTCTACTATTGAATGTAGGTATTTGAGGAGTAAAATCCAATATCTTAGGGAGTTTGGTGCTCTTCCTTATGTGGAGGAACTTAATTCCTCTAATCGATACCGATTTTAACTCTACTATGTTTCTCATCAATCGTTCTGGCTCATCCTTATCCTACACTATGTGGGGGAAAGGGGCTAGGTAGCCTTGTCTTCATATGTCACTTGTCATTGTCTCTTTCGGCTAGTTTTCAACTTTCATGTATATATAAGAGCAAGATTGGGATGTGGAAGACATGCCATAAGTTGGCTCACATGTGATGTACTGAGTTTTGAGGTCAATCCTCTTTTCCTTTTTCATTTTTGGCTACTTTAAAGTAATTGATCATAGCATGGTGTTAGCATCTCCTTTAAAGTGGGGGCATATATTGCCACTATTTTGGCATATTTTCATATGTATTTTTTCTCATGTTTAATTGTACAATTTTCTTTTTTCTTATGATGCATCCCTTTTTTAGTGGTTTCATTGTGTTTGATTTCCTTTGAGAGTGTGATATTCATTTGACTTGTCCTCTCTTGGAGACATTAGGCACAATGTTCCCTAAGATGATACCTCACATGAACTAAGCAAAATCCCTTTGAACATCCCTCTTTCTTATTGCATTGCATTTTATTTTTGTACCTTATTAAGGTCATGGAGGTATGGATTTGATATGGTCCCGTGGGGCTCACCTAGTGAACACCTGGCTTCACTATCCCTTGTGAGTGTGCATTTTTATTTGTGTCCTTATCATAGTCATGTGGGTATGACTTTGATATGGACTTCCCAGGGCTTACCTAGTGGACACCTAGGTTCACTAGCCCTTGTGAGCATGCATTTTTTTTGCATAGGGGACAATGTGTTCCACTTGTAAACCTTTTGGAAAAACAACCTAGACCCAGTCCACCACGTTGGAAAACTAGTCAAAGCTTGATCCATTTCATTTTCCCTTTTCCTTTTTCTATCTTTGATGGTATATTTTTGCGATCTGATTATGGATTCATATATAACCCGCATGTGTGTTCCTTTTTGCTTCTGTTGGCTTTCCATAGGATCTTGATCCTTGGGGCTTGGGTACCCTCTTGGTTATTGTCATACTATCTTACTAGCATTTGTGAATTTTAATCCCTTTTGATTGTGTGCTTGGCTACTTTAGTGTGAGTTTGAATCAAGTTCATCTTCTCACTAAAGTGGGGGCTAAATGTAGTGTAGTAAAATGCATACCCTTGCATTTTCACATTTGTATGGTCCCACCTTGATTTATTTATTCCTATTTATGTCTTAATCAGTCCTTTTTTGTGTCCACAAGCCCTATGAATTATATTTTTTTTTGGCTAATCCTGGCATTCTCCATTGGATAAATGATAATTTAATTATTCTATTTGGGGTAAGTGCACTAAGATGGTTCCCATAAAGGGGACTTAAGTGGCCACTTTTTTTTTGAAATCAGGAAATACTAACCTTGGATGCGAAATTGAGGATACTTACACTCAAAATTTTGAGATGGAAAAAAAAGAAGGATTGAAGTGCTTATAGTCTACTTTCTAAACTGGGTATGTGCAGGATCATGATGGGCCAAAAAGTGGCAATATTATGGGTATTTGTAGGGTATGTGGCTGACAACTTTTTTTTACCCAAAATTGATGAAACGAAAAGGGTTTTTAGAGGAGATTCCCAGATTTCCACCAATACAAATTATGCTTTAATTTGAATTTAATAAATAATTATTATTAATTTTCTATTAGAATTATGACTAAAGTCCTAATTGATAGGCTGATTGAAAAACATCTATAACTTTCAAATGGTATCACATTTTTTGAATCCAAAACATGCATCAAATTCTATGCTTCACATACTATAGGATTAAAAAAAGAATAATTAAATTTCATGAAGTTTTGACCAAGTTAAGGTGGTCAGACATACGAGTTTTTATATTTTTTAAAAGTTGTAATAAAAAATTCATAATTAATTATTTACTTGGAAAAAAATTACAAAAAAATATACATCACATCTAGACATGAGTCCTCTACTCATAAATAAAATATTAATAAAATATATTATCATTTTATTATGGTTAGGGTGGTCAGATAGACACCTACTTCTTATTTTTTCCCTGAAATTGAAGTACTACTGCATTGAAATTTTAAATTTTCACCAAATAGATTTTATTTATTTTTAAATAAACCTAGTATTTTTAAAACTACATTCAATTTTCTATAGATTCTATTCTTACATATATTGGAAATAATATAGATAACTTATTCAATTTTTTATGTCAAGTTGCCTAACACTAATTTTTCTGAATTTTTTGCCACTTAAGGGCCTGTTTTTTCCATGATGATCTTGCACATACCCAACTACTAATTTATTTTTAAAATGGTTGAGCTTAAGGGGTTCAAATGAGGGATGTACACAAATTGTTGTTGTTTTTGTCAGAAAAACATAACATAGAAACTCTTGTATGACCCTCGTACAGTGAACTTTTTTTAAGTATTTTTAAAATCACTACGGTCAGAAGTTAGCTAACAGTATGTAGTTGATGCATGATTTTTCTAATAATTTTTTAATGAATATTTTATTTTTTACTAATTTTCGAAGTGGACATTTCCTGAAAAATAGAATTTTGGCCATGCCACCCCTACAAATTTTGGAAACTAATTGATTTTTTTTGTTAAAAAATGAAATTAGAATCCAGAGTCTAGTTTCTAAAACTGTAATTTAATTTAAATTTTGATGAACGGTTAATTTATAATGAAAAAAACACTAAACATTTTTTTTTTCCATTAAAGAGACATACAAACAAAAGGAATTATGGATGGATGGCATAACATTGTTAGAAAGTGGAAAACTTACATCGTTGGATAGCTTAGAGAGAACTTAACATTACC
>VDFB02193867.1:529870230-530046549 GCA_007258455.2 Sequoia sempervirens
AAATGAATGAGTTTCAAACAAAGTTTCAACCAACAACTCTCTATCTTTTCAATTTTAACCCTTCACTTTGCCTTGTCTAGTAGGTCAGTAGACCCTAGTTTTAGACCTTTTCTCACAAACTTCTCAAATGTCCTCACAAGTTCAAATGACTGATCTAGATAGCCATTATTGAGTTACAACACATACTTCAAAATCAATAGTGATTGTCTTGGAGCATGTGCATTAAAAATGACCAAAGTGAAAAAGGGAAACAATATTTGAAGGGGTATTACTCAGAAACTGTGACACTTATAAAATTTACATACGAGCCTATGAGATCACATTGGGCTCCTCTACAAAAACCTCTCTTATTTTTTGCTATCTCAGAGTGGTTTTCCCATGGCGGTGGATTTTCACTTGATGGAAAAAGTGTCAAATACAAGCAGTGCAAAGTTGCAAAGTGGTACAACTTTCATTCTGCAACTCGTGTGACCAAATGGACTATTCCAATGCATCTAAATAAGTATTTTTACACTAGACATGGTCCTCTTTTGCACCCAAACATGTGGAATCGCTCTGAGCTACATTCAACTAGATCGATCCCTTAAGAGTCCAAAGTGCAAAATGGTTACAAACTTCAGCATGTTGTTACTCATATATCGCGATGGTCAGAAACTTCTCATCTATTCCTACAAGATTGTGTTGAGCCCCTCTACAAAATGGTATGTGCAAGATAATCATGGAAAAAAAAAGCCCTTAAATGGCAAAAAATTTAGAAAAATCAGAGTTAGGAAACTTGACGTAAAAATTTGAATAAGTTATCTATATTATTTCAAAAATAAGTAAGAACCTAATTTGTAGCAAATTGAATGTAGTTTCGAAACTACTAAATTTGTTTAAAAAAACAAATATATATTTGGTGAAAATTTGAAATTTTAATGCAATAGTACTTAAATTTCAGGGAAAAAATAAGAAGTAGGTGTTTTTCTGACCACCCTAACCACAATAAAATGATAATATTTTTTTATAAGATTTTAGATATAAATAGAGGACTCATGTCTCAATCTGATGCATATTTGTTTGTTATTTATTTCCAAGTAAATAATTAATTATGATTTTTTTTATTACAAATTTTAAAAAATATAAAAACTTGTATGTCTAACCACCTTAACTTGGTCAAAACTTCATGGAATTCATTTTTTCTTTTTTTAATCCTATAGTATGTGAAGCATAGAATGTGACACATGTTTTGGAGTCAAAAAGTGTGATACCATTTTAAGGCTATAGATTTTTTTCAATAAGCCTATCAATGAGGACTTTCATCATAATTTGAATAGAAAATGAATAATAATTACTTATTAAATTCAAAGTAAAGCATAATTTATATTGGTTGAAAGTTGAGAATCTCGTTTAAAAACCCTTTTCGTTTTATCAATTTTGGGTAAGAAAAAATTCGTCAGCCACATACCCATCATATTGCCACTTTTTGGCCCATCATGATCCTACACATACCCAAAATACTTTCTTGGTCTTTTCTATCTCAGAGTTTTTTTCCCATGGCGGTAGATTTTCACTTGATGGAAAAAGTGTCAAATGCAAATAGTGCAAAGTTGCAAACTGGTGTAACTTTTGTTCTGCAACTCATGTGACCAAACAAACTATTCCAAAATTTTTGAATAGGTATGTTTAAGCTAGGCATGGTCCTCTTTTGCACCCAAACAAGCGAAATTGCTCTGATCTACATTCAACCAGATCGATCCCTTAAGAGTCCAAAGTGCAAAATGACAACAAAATTTAGCATGTTGTTACTCAAATACAGTGACACTTAAAAATTATCATATGATCCTACAAGATTACATTGATCCCCTCTATAAAAACCTCTCTCGATTTTTGCTATCTTGTAGTGGTTCTCCCGTGGTGGCAAATTTTCACTTGATAGAAAAAGTGTCAAATAGAAGTAGTTCAAAGTTGCAAAGTAGTGCAACTTTCTTTCTGCAACTCATGTGACCAAATGATTTGTTCCAACACATCTAAATATGTGTGTTTCTGCTCGGCATGGTCCTCTTTCACACCCAAACACGTGGAATCACTTTGAGCTACATTCAACCAGATCGATCCCTTAAGAGTCCAAAGTGCGAAATGGCTACAAATTTCAGCATGTTGTTACTCATATACTGTGATGCTTAGAAAATTCTTGTCTGATAATCATGTTGGGCCCCTCCACAAAAAAATCTCTCATTTTTTGCTATCTTGGAGTGGTTTTCCTATGGCAGCAGATTTTCACTTGATCGAAAATGTGTCAAATGCAAGTAGTGCAAAGTTGCAAAGTGGTGCAACTTTTGTTCTATAGCTCGTGTGACCAAATAGACTGTTCCAACATGTTTTAATAGGTATTTTTATGTTAGGAATGGTCCTCTTTCACACCCAAACATGCGGAATCACTCCAAGCTATGTTCAACCATATTGATCCCTTATGAGTGCAAAGTGCAAAATGGCTACAAATTTCATCATGTTGTTACTCGGATACCATGATGCTGAGAAATTTTTCATCTAATCCTATAGGATCTTGTTGGGCCCTTCTACAAAAACCTCTCTAGGTTTTGGCTATCTTAGAGTGGTTTTCTTGTGGTGGTGGATTTTCACTTGATAGAAAAAGTGTCAAATGCAAGCAGTGCAAAGTTGCAAAGTGGTGTAACTTTTGGTCTACAAATCATGTGATGAAATAGAATATTCCAATGCATCCAAATAGGTATTTTTATGCTATTAATGGTCCTATTTTTCACCCAAGCATGTGAAATTTCTCATAGCTATGTTCAACCAGATCGATCTCTTAAGAATCCAAAGTGAAAAATGGCTACAAACTTCAACATATTGTTACTCGAATACAGTGATACTTAGAAACTTATCATATGATTCTATAGGATTGCATTGTACCCATCTAGAAAAACCTCTCTTTATTTTTTCTATCTCATAGTTGTTTTCGCATGGTGGTGATTTTCACTTGATGAAAAAAGTGTCAAATGCAAGGAATGCAAAGTGGTGAAACTTTCGTTCTATAACTTGTGTGACCAAAGAGATTATTCCAACACATCCAAATATGTATTTTTACACTATGAATGGTCCTCTTTCATACCCAAACATGCAGAATCACTCTAAGCTACATTCAACTGGATCGAACCCTTAAGAGTCCAAAGTGCAAAATGGCTGCAAACTTCAACATGTTGTTTCTCGGATGCCATGATGCTTAGAAAATTCTCATTTTATTCTAAAAGATAGTGTTGGGCCCCTCTACAAAAATCTCTCTCGATTTTTTCTATCTCAGAGTGGTTTTCCTGTGGTGGTGGATTTTCACATGATAAAAAAAGTGTCAAATGCAAGCAGTGCAAAGTTGCAAAGTGGTGCAACTTTCATTTTGCAACTTGTGTGACCAAAGAAAATATTCCAATGCATTCAAATAGGTATGTTTATGGTAGGCATGGTCCTATTTTGAGCCTAAAAATGCAGAATCACTCTGAGCTACGCTCAACTGGATTGATCCCTTAAGGGTCCAAAGTGAAAAAGGGAAACATACTTTGATGGGCTATTACTCAAAAACCGTGATGCTTATGAACTCTCTGTCTAAACCTATGGGATCATGTTGGGCCCCTCTACAATAACCTCTCCTAGTTTTTCTTATCTTAGAGTTATTTTCCTATGGTGTCCAATTTTCACTTGATGGAAAAAGTGTCAAATGGAAGCAGTGTAAAGTTGCAAAGTGGTGCAAATTTCGTTTAGAAATTTGTGCGACAAAAAAAAATGCTCCAATGTGTCCCCATAGGTATTTTTACGCTAGAAATGGTCATCTTTCACACCCAAACACATAGAATTGCTCCAAGCTACGTTCAGCTGGCTTGATCCCTTATGATGGCATGCAAAACAATGGACAAGAGAGAAATACACACGATGGTTGAGAAGTCTGAATATTCCACACAAAAATTTTATGATCATTATTGTAGAGCACCTTGTTCCTTGATTTGATGAAGAAGGTCTAGTTGAATGTTTTTAGTCGTTATAATGTCAAATAAGGCCATGATAAGCCATTTTGTAATCTTTCTTTTAGTTTTGAGTTGGTGTGGGGTCATTTGAGTCAATTATGTAAGTACGAATAATAAAATAGCATTGGTAATGGAATTGGAAGAGATTATTAATGCTTCCCTTATTCAAAATTCAAAATTTAGGCCTTAAAAGAAAGGCTAGATGAGGTGAAAAGAAGAAATTTCTTGAGAATAAGTTAGAATAGATTGGAAATAGGGTGAGGTTGTGGAGTTTGATGTGTTCAAATGGTCTGCAAGGAAAAGAAAGGTCATAATTATGTTATGGCATGATGCCCTCATTGGGAATAGAGGGGTTTTGAATGGAATAGAGAGGTTTGAGGAAGTAAAAGTGGGTAAAGTAAAGGAGAAACATAATTTTCCAGTCAATTAAGTTTGTGTAGGTAGAATGAAGAGTTTTGGAAGAGGTTTTGAGTTTGTATGATGTATGGATATGGGGTTTTCAATAAACCCTAGTGAAATTTGAGAAAAGTGAGGGTTTAAAGGATAGTGGGGTTAGAGGGCCAATCACACCCTAAAAATTATGGATTTTGTGGATTTGCAAACTGGAAAATGTTGCCCAATGGTGTTTTACAATTGGAAGAGTGATTAAGAGTGTGTTGCTTTATTAAATAGACCTATTCAGGGGTCTAGGACAATGTTGAGTCCATTTACTATTTTTATTATAAATTATAACTTGCTTTCTCCCAAGACCATTTGTATACAAGAAATAGTATTGAAAAAAATTGACATATAAATCTTTCAACGTGTTTATATGGTGACGTATCAAGAACATAACAATTCATTTTTCACTATCAGGATTATGTCGTGAAAATGTTTAAAGACTATTGAAGATAAATGTTTTTATGATAATGTGTCAAGAAGTTAACTACTTCATCTACTCTGAATATTATGTTTTGCAAGTGTTGTGAAGATTATGTATACTTTTCTTAATTGAGTAGTTCCAATCAAAGGATTAAATATATTGGAATCTTTTTATGAATCATTTCATGGAATACCAATTGAAAATGTGTTTTTTTCTTTTAGAGAATTTTTTTTTAGCATCAATCAATTAATATTCAAGAAAAACCATGAAGGACAACAATGATCAATGCTAGGGCTAACCAATTAATAAGTATACACGTGAAGAAGTCAAGCATGTACATGTGAATAAGGGAAGCACAAGTACTCAAAAACATGTAAGCATTGAAGTATACACATGAATACACGTAACTCATATCTATTGAACCATCAATTCAAAATGCAAATATGGACACCATCGATAAAAAATATTTGTATTAACTAAATAGCCATGTAGGCATACATCAATATATGTCGATATAAGTATGAAATATAGGTACAAAATAGCCATATAGGCTTATGAAAATGCCATATAGGCATACAATGTCAAATATATCCAATAAAAAATATGTACAAAACTGCCATGTAGGCATATAAAAAAGGGCTCTAGAATTAAAAGTCATTGCTATGCATGCTCTAGAAATAAATTATTTCCCTTTTCTTGTCGATTGAATGGAAATAGTTATGTCACTCATTTGTGTTACGCTCAAGGAGTCCTTCTACTACTCCTCCTAATGTTTAGTTCATGGTTAATTTTTTAACTGTTATAGTAAGAAGTAAAGACATTAATATATAGAAATTACATTATAAAAAATGATATATTTAACAAAATAATCACTTACCACCATCTCATGATCACTCTCCATGAGGGAAATATTCACACACCCATGTTGATGAGTTCTCAAGCCCTATATAAACCATCCAAATAGAAATTAAACTACAAATCAATAATGGTTTGATTTTTCACTAACTAACATCTATAACAATGAATGTAAATTGAAATTTACTAGTTTTCCTCATACCTCCCCTGTCAGAGCCATCGAGGATTGTATAGCAGATGAAACATTGATCTCCATTTCCCTCGTCACATTCAAAGGTGTTTTGACTTGCAACATCTAAAAATAAAACAACAATAATTTCAATCACAAAAACTAAAATAGCGATCCACATCATGACTTATAATGTATGAGATAATGAATTAAAATTTTGAGTACTTATTAAACTATATATTTCTGATTATCATGCTTACTATTTTCTGTATCCATGTATCTTGTTTGAAAGGATGTTTTTATAGGCTTTTATCCATAGTAGCAAGCCAGTGAACCATTTGATCAAATGCTTTTGTAGACATGTACAATAACTATGGTGGCATAGAGAAGGTAGTGAACTATTTGAAAAAATGCCTCAAAGAAATGAGGTCTCATGGTGATGGAATTCCACTACAAAAATATATACATCATTGTTGGCATATGGATTGGGAATATTATTGGAATATGGATTCTAATGTTTTCATTGATGGCAACTAAAGTCATTATCCCATTTTGCAAATCAAAATTTATTCATACTAGTAGGAAAAGTAGAGAACAATGTTCTACTAGCAAAAAGAAGAAAAAATAGGGTATCTGGTCAATTAGTTGATCTATATGCTTCATCGGATCATCATTTTTTGTTGTGGATCACCAGGATAGTTTTCTAAGCATATACATTACCTCATTGGTAATTTTTGTGATGTTTCATAAGTCAGTGTATGAGCTTGGAGATCCAACTAGATGTTTTTTTGTTTATTTCCTCATTGTGGTTGACCTAGTGAATGTCGCATGTCGCGAATGTATAAGGAGTAATTTATTAATTGTTTCTTGTGTTGGTTATTTTTTTTGGGTTGTACCTATAGTCTAGCTAACTTGTGTGGGTGTGCATTAAATATTGCTCATGATTTGAACTGACATATGGAGAATATTTCATATTTTATTGAAGCCAATTTAGAGAAATTGAAATTTTGGTAGCAAGTATATATATGAGATCATTAATTCATTTTGAAGTGTGAAGATGTGTGAATGTGTGAAAAAGAGTAGAGCAGATGTATGTGCAAATATCAAAAGGGTGATTAAGCAAGTTATGCACAATTTCACTTGTGCATTAAGATTTTTTGGAAGCAAGTTAGAGCAGAGTAGAGTAAAGTCTAGAAGGAGTCAACAAGTCAAGAATCTAATAAATGAGCTTAACCAAAAAATGTAATTTGGCATATGTAGATGCTATCCTTTTATTTCAACCTTTTATTGTAATCAAAAACATTTTGTAAGGCAGTGAGCCTTCCTTATTTTGAGTAGTGAGCTCTAGGTAGTGTTCCTGAATGCATGTGCATTCCCTTTTCTTCATACTTTTAATAGAGTATAAATTGTGGATTAATATCCATAGTGCTTTTTCCCCTAATAGGGTTTCCACGTAAAAATATTGGTGTTATGGTGCTTTGATTATCTTGTTCATGTGATTGCATCTTTATTTTTGGTTATGTGTTGTAAATGGTTTATGATCAGAATTAAAGTTTAAATATTGTTGAACACTAATTCAACCCCCCCTCTTAGTGTTCCCCGAGTCCAACAATTGGTATCAAAGCAAGGTTCCTCTATAAAATTTTAATAGCTTGAGGTGGATCTTGAATTTTAATGGACTCTGGTGGCCTTCAATAACAACTTATGGTGGCACTTGATGATCTTGACCAATCTAAAGTGAAAGTCATGGAATTAAAAGAAAATCTTGTGGATGCCAAAAAATTAATTCAATCATTGAAGGATAAAATAAATGAGTCAAGAGAAAAGAGAAAAGAACTTTGTGATTAGTTGAAGTAGAAAGAAAATAAAATATTTGAAGATGTTCACCTGAATCATACCCTAAAAGAGATAACTAAAGAGTGTGAAAAACTTGCTAGGGACAATACTACTCTGAAGCCTAAGATGGAATATGTGCCAATGAAGCTAACTTAGGAGATTGAAGAAAGGAAGAAGAATGAGGAGAATCTAGCTTATTCTTTAAAAGAAAATTCAGAAGAATGCAACAGAGTAAATACTAGACTCATTCAGCTAGAGATTGAACTGCAACAATCTAGAAATGATGAACAAGAGCTTGAAAGACAAATAGTTATTCTCAAAGATGAACTCACTACTGCAAATAAATACAATGAGAAATTTAGGATCAGTTCTACTAAGCTTAATGAGCTAACTAAAGGATAGAAGGATGCAAATGTTAAGCGAGGTATTAGCTATGAGAAAGGAGAAAGATCTAGATCTAAATACAAGGATTCTAGAAAAAGAATGGTTACTATTTTTCTTGCAATAAATTTGGTCATATGGCTTCATAGTGTAGAAGTAAAATAAATTCAAGTAGTTCATCATTTCCCAATTAGTGTTTTAGTTGCAAAAAGTTTTGTCATAAGTCAATTGAGTGTAAAAGTATGTTTTTCCATGTAAGAAATGTTAAATGCTACACTTATGGAAGAATTGGGCATGTTTCTAATCAATGCAGGTCAAAGGGAGATCAATGGAATGAATGGTATAGACAAAGAAATCTGGTGTCTTACAATTGCAATAGATTTGGTCACACTGTAAAATTTTGGAAGAACAAAAACATAGATAAAAGAGGTCTGGTATACAGAGGAATAATTTCATAGAAAGATGAAAAAGGAAAGGGAAAAGTGATTTTGGAAGAGATAAGAGATTAGATGAAGAAAAAATGGGTAAAGAAGAGTGAATCTGATGAAGGAAATAACCCCATATCAGAAGTAGTCTCTAGTGATTCCTCCAAAAATTGATCTCAAGCCATTGGCCTAGGGGCAGTATTTGAAGAAAAATCCTTAGTTCCCCTATTTGTAGTTGGCACCAGAATGTAGGAAATTTTTAGTAGTTGTGTCATCAATCTTCAAATTTATCCATGATCATTTGTGCAAGAATTCAAGATCTAGAAGGTCTATAGATGAATCCTTCTCTTGTTGTGTGAGAAAACAAGGTAACCGAAACTCCTAGGGAAAAAATTTTAATGTGGAAAAAAGGTTAGGTGCACGAAGTTATAAAAGGGTATTTGTCACCTTGAATTAAAGAAGGAGAGCCTCTACAACAGAATTTTGAAGGAGCCAAGTAAATTTGGCAGCGAATTCATCAGGTGTTTTTGATCACTTGTTGAATTCCTAATTTTGTGTTTGGAAGAAAAACTTGTTCGGTATAGAAAGAAAAATGAAGCAAATCAAAGGAATTGTGAATTTGGATGAATATAGTAGTAGGAAGATCAGAAATGTAAGAAATATGTTGTCGATCAATGAATTGAAGTGGCTTGAAGGTGTGAAACATAGAAGTTTGGAAATTTGGAATAATTTTCCTTATTCTGATAATGCAGAAGTTGTTAGGTTTATCTTGAACAAATTAAATGAGGACACTCTCGCTCTAGATAAAACCTATCTCATTTCAAAAGAGGTGATAAAAAATTTAACTATATTATGCAATGTTGGGGATATTCCAAAAAATAAGTCAATTCAGAACATTGAAGTCAAAACACTAACCAGAGTAGCAGGAGATCAAAGGGCTCTGATAATTTCAACAATCAAAGATCTAATAACAAGGTACATTGCACATGGGATTTCATTCAAAATTTCCTTTAGAAGGAAGAAAGGTGCAACCTTGGTAGGCCCATTTTACATCTCTCATAAAATGATAATGGACGACCAAGACTTTGACCTGTGCAGTTTGCTAAAAGAACAAATGATGGAGAATGTGTAATTAACAAAGAATGTAGATTACCCCTTCAGGTTTGGTGCTTAGGTCATATGTATCATGATGTATTTTCTGAATTGCTTTCCTTAGAATGATAATGTGGTATGGAAGGAAAGTGAACTGGTTTGTAAGGAATTTTTTGAACATTCTAATACTCTAGAAAATTGTGAGCAAGAATATGCAAATTTCTTTATAGAATTGTTGGGAAAGTTTGGTGTAGTTAGCATTTCCATTCTAGTAAAAGCACTTGAAGTTGGATCATCTTCTGGTAAGATGGAGAGGAAGAATAAAAGGGCTCTAGAATTTGTTGATGACACTCCTCCAACACACAAGTCTCCTAAACTTGAAGGAAAACACAAAGAATAGGTAATTGTGGATATACCATATGAAGATTCTAATGAGTTTACAAAATGTGCATAGAGAAGAAATGATTGAATGTATCAGGGAGGCTATGGCCTCTAGGCTTCAAGATAGGAAAGAGGAAGAAATAATTGTAAATTTGAAGGAGCACTTCAGGCTATCCCTGACCAAATTGAAAAATAAAATGAATGTGTTGAGGCAATGCATTGACTCAACAAATAACATCTATAATTATTGTCTTTTTTGGCCTCATGTTATTGGTAGATACAAGGACAAGCTGGAGCAGATTGAAAGTGAGTTGAACAAAATTGGTCAATATTATAACATGGTTTAGGACTAGGACTGTGCAATCAAGAAAAGGATTCAGGAGTTGTAGACTGAGCATGCAAAATTTCAATTTTCTAGAAACACTCTTATGGCCATTTTTTGGAAAGTTAAGGATTTAATTGAAGTAGATTGGAGCAGCTAATTGAAGTTCCGAGGAAAGGATAAAGTTAGAAGGTGATAACAATTCTGGGATCCCTCATCTAGATCATCAACCGAACATCAAAAAACAACAGCTTGATCATAATCATTGGGATTGTAGTAGATGCTTGGAAGAAATTTATTCTAGAAATGAAAGATAAGTAAAAAATAATTTTCTAACTTGTGCAGTAGTTGTAATTCTTCAAATTTTGATCCTATTTCTAATTAGCAAAGGGGGAGAGAGAAATCAATCAAAATTTGTCATTGATGTCAAAGGGGGAGAGAATGTTGTGAAAAATTCCTAGAAATTTTAAGGGGGAGCAATGTTTTGAAAGAAAGTTGTGTTTTGAAAGCTTTGAAATTTTGACAGTGTATCTCTAGTTTTGACACTTAGTCATTTTTCACTAAGTATTGCCATCAATGCCAAAGGGTCAGATTGTTAGAACATGGCTTCTAGTGTTGTCATTGATGGAAACTTAAGTCATTATCCTTGTCCATAGATCAAAATTTATTCATACCAGTAGGAAAAGTAGAGAACAATGTTCTACCGATAGAAAATAGAAAGAACAAGGTATCCTGTCAGTTAGTTGATCTATATGCTTCACCAAATCATAATTTTTTGTTTTCAATCCCCACGATAGTTTTCTAAGCATATACGTTACCTTATTGGTAAGGTTTGTGATGTCCAAATTGGTGTACGATCTTGGAGATTCAACTGGATGTTTTTCTGTTTATTTCCTCATTGCGGCCAACCTAGTGAATGTCGCATGCCACAGATGTATAAGGAATAATTGATTAATTTTTTCTTGTGTTGGTTATTTTGTTTTTGGTTGTAGCTATAGTCTAGCTAACTTGTGTGGGTGTGCATCAAATATTTCTCATGATGTGAGCTGACATGTGAAGAATATTTTATATTTTGTTGAAGCTGACTTGGAGTAATTGAATTTTTTGTATTGAGTATATATATGAGATTGGTAATTCATTTTGAAGTGTGAAGGTGTGTGAGTGTGTGAACAGAGCAGAGAAGATGTATGTACAAATATTAGAAGGGTGATTGAGCGAGTTATGCATAGTTTCACTTGTGCATTAATATTTTGTGGAAGCGAGTTAGAGCAGAGTAGAGTAAAGTCTAGAAGGAGTTGGTAGGTCCAAAATCTGATAAATGAGCTTAATTGAAACTATATTTTTGCATATGTAGATGCTATCCTTTCAGTTCAACCTTTTGTTGTAATCACAAAAATTTTGTAAGGTAGTGAGCCTTCCTTATTTTGAGCAGCGAGCTCTAGGTAGTGTGCCTAAATGCATGCACATTCCCTTCATACTTTTAACAGAGTATAAATTGTGTATTAATCTCCACCGTGGTTTTTCCCCTAACAAGGTTTCCACATAAAAATATTGGTGTTATGGTGCTTTGATTATATTGTTCATGTGATTGCATCTTTATTTTTGTTTATGTGTTGTAAATGGTTTATGATCATAATTAAATTTTAAATCTTGTTGAACACTGATTCACCCCCCCCCCCTTCTCAGTGTTTATTGAGTCCAATAGTCATGGCATTCCATCACCATGAGACCACATTTCTTTCATGCATTTTTTCAGAAAGCTCATTTCCTTCTCTATGGTATTATTGCTTACTATTATTCTTTGATAGATACTTTTGCAAGCATCCATAGTTTGTTAAAAATCACCTATTTTAGGCTTTTAGCCATAGTAGGAAGGAAGTGAGTAGTTTGATAAAATACTTTGGTACACTTGTATGGAAAATTTGGTATCTTAGAAAAGGTGCTGAGTTGTTTGAATAAATGTGGTCTCATGGTGATGGAATGGAAGACCACATTTCTTTGAGGAATTTTTTCAAACTACTAACTACCTTGTCTATGCTATTGCCTACTATTATGCTTTGATAGATTTTTTCCAAGCATCCATAGTTTGTCGTGCAAGCGCACCTTTGTAAGAACATGTGTCCATGAGGAAAATTTAGGAGTTTGAATTGGTTAAGGTGTTTTGATGATGTAATAAGGCTTAAATAGCCATTTTGCAGGTTGTAATAGTCGTAGTTAATTTAGGCATAAATAAAAAATTGCAAAATATTGACAAAGTTGTCAATTTCAAATGTTGTAAAAATGAAAAAAAGGTGTAAAGCAATGGAATTCCAAGGTTCAAAGTAGTTGTAGAGGTTATTGAGTCATTGTAGGAAGTTGGAAAGGTTAGCAAATGTTTGAAAATGATATGATCCATTGATGTAAGTTGTTGTTGGAGAGATTGAAGGAGAAAGCTAATAAAATATCACTAATCCAAAGGATTTGGTATTGATTTTTTGATATGTGAAGTTAGGCCATGATGGGTGCCTGATTTGGGGATTTGTTAACAAGGTTGTTTGAGAAAATTGAAAGTTTTGACAAGAAAAGTGGGTTGGTTGGCCTAGCAGGAAGACTAGGTACAAAAGCTTGAAAACAAAGAAAGAATTGAGTTTTTGAGTTGAAAAGTAGATTAAATCATTTTGAATGATGAAGTTAAGTTAGTGGACTACCCTGCATTGCATTAGTTTGTTGGAAAGCACCTTTTCTAACCTTTTAGCCATAGCAGTGAGGAAATGAACTATTTGATAAAATTATTTAGTAGACATGTATGGAAAAAGTGGTAGCATAGAAAAGGTAGTGAGCTGTTTGAAAAAGTGCATCAAAGAAATTGGGTCTCATGGTGATGGACATCACCATGAGACTGAATTTCTTTGAGGAATTTTTTCAAAAAACTCATTGCCTTGTCTATGCTATTTCTTACTATTATTCTTTCATATATTCCTTCCAAGCATCTGTAGCATAGACAAAGCAGTGAACTGTTTGAAAAGATGTCAAGTAGTAAAAAGTGGTCTCATGGAATGCCATGAAAATTGAATGCAATTGGAAGCTACTCCTAGAATTCTTACTTATGCTATGTGAAGTAATTGCATCACTGCTTATTTTGACTTCTAAACAACTATATTGTAGTTGAAATTTTTTCATCTATCAACATCTAGTTATTAGTTATGGAATGTAAAGTAATGATTTTAGTTTGAATGATGTGCAATGCAACGTAATCAATGATATGAATATAAAATACACAAATCTATTAATTACAATTCATTAGTTAAATTCTTTATTCTATTACTTGTGTGTATGTTTGAGTAAATCCACTGGCACTAGGAGGTGTTCCCTGGAAACCTCCAATATTAGCCTATTCAACATCCAAAATCACATATTAAAATACCATCCGTAAATCAATGCTATTAACATGTAATAAATTTATAATTGTTTACTAGTTACATACCTCACCAATAGGTGTACTGTAGAAATAAGTAGGTGTAGGGCCGGTGTATCCAGTCTGAACACTGTGACCCTACAATTTTATTAAAATCATAAAAACTAAATTAGTTAATATTGCATTTAAAAATCAAAATTTAATAAATTAAATTCAATGAACATGCTAACTTTTACCTAAATATCAATGCCATATGCCTCATGCAAAATTTTAGCTACCCTCTCCATCTCCATAGCAGCATACAAATCCTATGTAGCAGCCTCCTAAGTGTCAGTGGGTCATATGAAAAATTTTCCCTGCAAGATTAAAACACATGGGTTCAAAGGCCACCACTAGAAGACTCCCCTAGATGGTGTTGTAGAATAGAGCTAGTATGATGGATGACACTCTAGGTCAAAGTGTTGATCGCCTATAATGTCTCTATGTTGGCACTCTCCTTAGCAATGGAAGGCATAACAACTTTATCATGAGGTGGCCTAGCGAGAGCTCATCTCCCTTGCCGCATAGGATCTAACTATGCACCGGGTCTATCCTGAACCTACCCCTCACCTCTCCCCTAGAAGTCCCTCATATAAAAATAATTTGAGATTTTTTTCAATATGAACTCATTATATAATTTCCTAAGAAAATACTATGGGAATTAACAATTGTTGCATGGTGGGTAATCAAAGACCATGTACCACCTTGTTGTCCAATTTTCGCACACACACCCCGCTAGAAGTAGGGATGCTCTTTCGCTTTGGTTTTGGTGTTTTGGCCCTTTCTTTTTGAGGTTTTGTCTTACTTAGGAATGTGCTTAAAATGTTTATTTTGAATGCCTAAGTGTTACCCCTAGGTTATTCATTGAAAATATTAAGTTTTGGATGAATTTTGGGCTTTTGCTCGGATTCAGGATTTTCTGCCCTGGTCAGATTTTCCCGGATCCTATTTGGACTCTAGTTGGACCCTTCTTTTTTGGGGATTTTCAGTATTTGTGGATTTCTGCATGGGCTGGATTTTCTCGGATTCTGCCCTATCATCAGCTTCCTGAATTCCTTCTCTAGTTGTCTTATCGATTGCATTAATGGCTTTGTGCATGTTCTAAGAGATGTATTTAACTTGATTCTAAGGTATTTTATGCCATCCTGCTTCTTATTTTCCCTCGTTGAGGGGAGAAGTGCTTTCTTGCGTGTGATTGGTTGGGATTTTGGGGCATTCGGCATTGAATTGACTGATTCGATGGAATTTTCTTGAGCGTTCGTGCCCCTGTTCTTCGTGGAAACCATTCCCTTTGCATTTTTTGATTCTGGGATCGATTGCCACTTTGTAATGGTATGTGTTTGGTTGCCTTGCTTTGAATTGATGATTAGGGATAACACATTGATATTATAGGAGCTTTTGGGACTTGAATTCCTAAATATTTTGGATGCTCCATGACTAGGGTTGCATAGCAATTGATTAATTTATGATCCCTCAAGTGATTTCTCAGTTTGTTGGCCTGTTTGCATTTTAGTGAACTTACTTGAATATCATGATGCCTTTTTCCCCTAGCATGGTGTCGGCATTTGAATTACTATAGTTGTAAGCTCGCCTATGCTTTAATGGCAGATGTATGGGATTTTAACCTAGGGCATCATCTTTTTTCTTGAGTATGCTCCTGAGTAGGCTTAGGATGTGGAGAAAATATTTTGAAGGTCCGTCCCTGAATTGCTTTAATTTTAAATGTTTGAAATTCATGATTGATTCGGTGTCTGGGTTAAGTCATGACTTTGAGTCATAGTGTGGGATTTTTCGTCCCTTCAGGACAATCCATCCCTTCTGGATTCCCTTCGTTGTGACCCTTCGAAGTCAGGGAGAAGTCACATCGGTCATCCTGTGTCTCACTGAAGCCCTTTGTGGGTTTGTATTTGATCACCAGGACACTGTAATTCTCATGCTGAAAGTCTTTCTATCAGCAAGACAAACCCCCGTCACCAAGAGCTGATAGTGAGCTCCTTTCATCTTGCCAATTTTCCTTTTTTTCATTGAGACCTCCCCTTTCATCAAGACCCTTCACCGAACATATTCTGCTCTTGCTAAGACCTTCGCTTTCGGCGAGACTCCTAATGGTTACCAAGACTTCATAACGAAGCCTTCCTTTCATAGCAAGCCCAGATCTATTTCAGGGGGACCACATATTGTCGGCCAGACATTATACCAATAGAACTCTCCATCAATGAAACATTATGTAGTTGCTAGGACCTCTACCCAAACTCAAAACTTAACACTGAGACATCCATTTGTGTAGTTGTGACTTCCCCCCAGTTGGCAAGACATTTCACTGAAAGCCCTCCTAAGTCCATATGTTCGCTGTGTCAGTGCCTTTCTCACACTGAAGGTCTCTTACATTATATTGCTAGTTGGTGAGACCAAGGAGATTAGCCAAGACCTTTCCCTGACCACCCGTTGGTCATATCGATGCGTTTATCACCAGTCGGCAGGACATCTCAACTTTGCCAGGACCTCATCCTGAAGGAAAATTTGTTTGGCCGAGAGACACGCTTTTGCACTAATTGGTTCGAAACCTTGCCTTATCCGTGGATTTCCTCCAAGCCTAGATTCTCCGGAAATCCGCCACCTCTCAATACTCTCGTAGTCTACACTTTGGCTCATTCTTCATGGAAATCCATCTCTGGCGGACTTTCCCAAAATTTGATGAAATGTAAAGGACTATAGAATAGCATGATGTGTTAGTGATTTTAAATGCATTTTATGATTTATTCATGCTATCTCATGATCTCCCATGTGATTTATTGATAAAAATGATCAGGTTTAATGGTTAAATAGGGGTTTCTTTGTTATTCCATTGGAGTCCGAGTGGTCTGGAATTTCTTGAAATTCCTCTCTGGCCTAGATTCTGAGGATGGTCTTGAAACCTGAAATTTGTTGTGATTGTTTCATATGAGATTTAATAACACCTTGACTATATGAGATGCATTCTAACAGTTTTTTGATGAATTAGTATTACTTTCCTATGGTTTTTATTGTGGTTTTCTTGATGGATACAGGCCGAATCTAGCAAGGTAGCAGAGGGATCCTCTATGTCTGAGGCAGAAAGGATCAAAATGGATGTTAAGAACAAGATTCTTGATAGCAAAAATCACATCGATCTAGTCAGAGGTGACTGACACTAATGTTGGATCATGGGATTATGAAGGATTCAAAGAAAGAATGGTGGCTAAGGATCCTCCTTTGGTGGCTAGAAGGATGATGGAATTAGGCTTGTCCTATGTAGCTGGTTTCCCTTCTACAGTGCAGTGTTACGAGTTGGTCCTTGAGTGCGCCAGGCACTATGATCAAGATACACAAAGGATAATTGGTCCTCAAGGGAGGCTTGTTGCAAATCTCAACCTGGTCTCCATTGCCCAAACCTTTGATATGCCAGATAGGTCTCATGTGGTGGGGCTCACCATTGAGGTAGCTCAGGAGTTCTATGATGAGAAGACTGTGAAATCACAATAGTTTATCAATTCTTGGTTGGAGAAGCCCAAGTCTCACTACTCCAAATTGCCCAAGCAGCTGTTCTAGGAAAAATTCAAGGAGTACTATGATTCCATCATGTTTCTTAGCAAGGTGCTTGGATTGAAGAGTGCTGGAACATTCGAGAACTGGATGTGCCATGTGATTGTGAGGATGGAGCAAGAAAAGATTAATTACCATTGGGTGGGGGTCATTAGCCAAGTAATTCACAAGCAGTTGTCCAATGTGTTTCAAACAAAGACATTCACAATGACCTCATATTTGGTCTATGTACTTGCAAGATTCCATCCCTACAAAGGATTGGATACAAAAGGAATTTTTGGGCAAGATGTTATTTACGAAGTTTTCCCTTAGTTGCATTTGGGAAGTTCAAACTATAGGAGGGAAAATGATGCCTTTACCATGTATATCACCAGAATGCTTCAGGAAGCAGAGCATGTTAGAATTTTAGATCAAGCCAAGGAGCTCATTAAGAAGTATGGAGCTTGGTTTATTCAGTTCCCAAACTTCTCCTACCTTCGGATTGATGGATGCTAGAAATCCCCATACAGACTCCCAAGGTATCCCACTGATCACATTATATTGTTGGAAGTCACTAAGCAGATCTGTGACTTTGATGCCGTTGTCAAGAAGGACAAACAAAAAATACGATTTGGTAGAAATTTTCCCCTAAGGATTGGCACTAGAGAGGTTTTCCCTTCCATTGGTTCTACCCAAGATTCAGAAGAAGAAATGAGTACTCTTGGTTTGTCTTTCCACTCCAAGAGGTCCAAATTTGATATCACAGGTGAGGCTTAAAAGAAGGCCATTAGAGAATATAGCCATAAAGTTAATTTAGAGGACTACTAGGCCAATTGTGGGGATGAGTATGAGGTCAGAAAGAAGAAATTCTCTAAGCTTCCAATGGATGCAGTCCAATTGTATAATGTAAGGGTAGTGCCTGATCATTTGGAAGATGATAGGAACTTAATCTAGGATCATGCCTATGAAGCAGTGAAGGGTAGGCCGATTGGTGATGTGAACTAGTCAGAGGAGGAGCAAACAAAACTGAAACAATTGATGGATCTTGTTATCAAAGTTACCAAGATGTGGCTCAGACACACTATGTGGGAGTTGGAGAATAAAGGAGTGAAATGCACATACAACTTGATGGGAGACTTAGATTCCCATTCTACTTTTGAGGAGTCCACGGGGTAGTAGGATCCTAAGGGCAAAGGAAAACTGGACTCTCCTGTCAAAATTAAATCTAAATGTGTTCAAGGAGAAGAAGCCCAGGAAGTAATGAAACAGAGAAGACCAAAGGCCAAGAAGAGAACAAGGACTAAAAATTCTGAATAGAATGAAGTCGAGTAATAGAATCTTGAGACTGATGCTCCTATGCTAAAGAGAAGGAGAATTGTAAAATTATCAGAGAAGGCAAGCTCCAAGGTTGCAGAAGAAGTAATTTCCTCACTGGTGGTGAATGTAGAAAGTTCAGAGGAGAAATCAAAGGTATATACGAGGAGGTCTAGGATTCCTCCAAAGAATGGTGTGCCTAAGACAGATTTTCCTCCTGCCATTCTTTAAGAAGGGCAGCAGGATGACATCCCTCCTGCTCATGAAGTTCAAAGTGAACCTGGAAAAATTGAAAAAAATTGATGAACATCTAGACACTGAAGGGGAGGAATTCCATGAGGGGGAACTCTAAAGTGTAGAGGTAGAAATTTAAAAATAAATGCAATCTCTCTTGGTTACATATGTAGAGTCACTAGTCACAAATGAAGTAGTTGAATCTCCTCCAAGGGAGGAAGAAGAGGGAGGAAGAAGTAGAAAAGGTCCTGTCACCTGAACATAAGGAGGAACACATCAAGGAGGAAAGGAATAAAGATGAGACTCCTAAGAAACAAAATTTGGAAGAGGAAATACTAGAGGGTCAGGAAAAGGAAATAGGACCGAGCCAAGTGCAATTAGAGCCTGATATTCCAGAATGGCTTGACAAAGAGATAAAGAGAAAATAGGTTGTGGTAGAAGACACTCCACCGAATTGGGATGAGCTCCTAGCTAAACTTGAGAAGTCTAAAGATAAGAAGAAGGCTAGAGTGATCTCAAGGGTTGAAAGGGATGAGGCACATAACAAATTTGTTCACATTGCCACCCCTGCTCTAGGTAAAGATAGGGGTGATGTGGTCGGAAAGGATTACAGTGTTCAAACTTTCAATCTAGGGCCTACATTAGTTGAACAGGATATCGAAGACTATGAGGTCTCTAGTACTGTTATTGTAGATCGATTGAGGAAGGAAATGAAGACCAAGCAAGAGCTTTAGAGAGAAAATGAAAATCTCAGGAAATGTTTGGAGGAATTAATGAAGCCATTGCAGTCCATTAATCCTTCTTCCTCTACTACAAATCCTCTACCTCAGGAGACCATCACCGAGCTAGAAAAGATGAAAGCGTCCACTATTGCCACTGCGAATTGGTTGAAAGGGGTGCAAGTAAAAGGTGATAAGGCTATTAAGGAAATCCTATCAACTGGAAAGGATGATTCAAGGACGATGGACTTGATGAATTAGGTAATAGCACAAGATAAAGAAGACACTGACCTCCTACTATGGAAAACTAAGACTATTATGGAGTACACTCGGGACAGGTTGGTGAGTGATGGGATCCTTCCTTCTTTTGGAGCTGCCAAGCCATGGGAGTGGTTTGAGGCATTGCAAATCAGGTAGAAAGTATTGAAAAAGATTTAAAAGCAGAGAAAGCAAATTGATGATGCCCTAGTTGGTGTCTATAATGGCCACATTGCTTTTTTCGAGATAATGACGGGAAGGAGGAAGATCACGCCCAATTATTTGAGTCTGGAGTAGTTGAGGAAGTGGTGGCATGATTTTTATGCACCAATTAATGATGACTCTATGTCTGAGCACTAGCTGGATGATGCGGCCACCTACATTGTAGTTATTGATAAATACCTAACTTATAAAGTGGATTGGGATAGGTCAGTCAATAAATCAAGGGATGAGGTTGCATCTAGTGAAAGATGACTTAGGGTTCTGCCAATAACACCTATGGTTGACTTTGATGGGACATTTTTGAGGGTTCATGAGGGGCCGAATCAGAATCGAGACGAAGGGGAAGGCAGTTAATGCCTAACTTCTTTGGGATTTGTGCTTCCCCATTATCGTGCCCTGCATTGGTCCAAGCTACATTGGGAATCCTGGGCTGACCTGGGAGTTGTTCACGCATTCAATGCATTCCTTTGTTTCATTCTAACCTTCTCTTGGTTGGTCGGTGGCACCCAATTAATGCTATGAAACCCTTGCCTGGCCGACGGGTTTCTGGGAGAATTCTATATATTGGGCATTTTGCCTCATTGTAAAGGGTTAGAAAGTTAGATAGTTAAAATATAGAAGTAGAAGAGAGAAAGTAGTTAGAGGCGAATCAAGTAGGGTAGGGTTAGAAAATAGTTCCTCTCAAGCAAATATTGTAACAAAAAGCTGGAAATGTTGCTACAGTGTACAATCTGAAGACAAGGAATGACATTATGATTTGGTGCCATACTTGTTTTCTCTTGTCTTTCATGGTTATTATTCTTCTATCTTTAAAATTTCTTTGAGGAAGTTAATATTTAGATTAGATTTGATTCAATAATGTTTATGATTTAATACCTGAATGTTGCAGCAATCCTTCAGTCCATACCTTTTGCAATCAACTGACTGTTAGTTGCTTTGCAAAGTTAGCCTGGACTCCATATTCCATGTGCCCAGTTTGATTGTGAGGATTTTTTCATTTCAACTACAATAGGGTTCTTGAATGAATGTTCGTGACCTGAAAATATCAACACCTTAGAAAATTGCACTGTTTTCTGTAAGATTGCAGTTATCTGGATCAAGTAGAGATCAGTTTTGAAGGATTGGTCCATTTCGAGTGTTGGTTATTTTCATTGTAAATCTTAGGAGTAATATTATATTTAAGATCTCTTTGAAACCCTTATATTTTTCTATTTCTTTGATTATTGGGTTAAATCTAGGATTGAAGTATCACCAGTTGGTTAAATATGATAAAATTGATTCAGTATTTTGCTTGTAGTAAGGTCTCATTGTGATTACCAACATTTTTACATTTGTCACTGAGTTGTTTGTGCATCGTCAAGAACTAACACTAGAGACCTTGGGGTTATCTCTTGAGGCTTGCTGATAGAGATTTACCTTTTAAGAGAGACGAGATTTCATATTCTATCTAAGTGGTTGTTGTGTAGAACACACCATCAACAAGACTGGCGCTAGAGGGCGGGCTCGAATAAGCAAGCTGGATCAATTTTTGAATGCCATCTCTCCTAAGAGATTTAGAAGAAGAACAAGATTGGCTCCAAGAGAGGAAGAATTTTAGGAATTACCGGACCCTGCTAGGTCAAGAAGGACCAAAAGAAGGGGATAATCATCATCGTCATCCCATCCACCTCCAACATCTCCATCATCCTCATCTTCATCAGATTCATCTAAGTTTGAGGTCATTCCCAATCCACAACCTCAGCCAGTCATAAATCATCCATTACCACCCCAACCTCCACCAATGGCTTTCCTGGCAACCAACCCATCTCCACTAAGTTTCGTTGTTTACAATGTCATGCCCAAAAACCCAGAACACTTTTGTTCAAAATTCCATATCAATGATCCCAATAGGACTGCTGAGGAACACATCAGGATCTCTCAAATAGGCCTTAAGGATAGAGGGATAAACCATGAGGATGTAGCATGTAGGTTATTTCCTTATTCATTAGGGGAGGATGCATTTTACTGGTACAACCATTTACCTACTAGGTCTATTGAACATTAGACTGAGTTAGAAGTTGCCTTTTTGTAGAAGTTTTGAATTCCCATTAGTTCTAATGAACTTTACAGTCAGTTCACTAATGTGAAGAGGGAGGTCAATGAGCCTATAGGATTTTTCAACAATAGGTTTCATTGTACTTATACCAGACTATAGACCCCTTATTTTGTTGATGAACCCACCGCTTTAGAAGTCTATTATGAGGGACTTGATAGTTTGACAGCCACCTTTACAAAGTGGAGTAATAATCCTCTTGCTAGTCTACTTGATGCTTATGTAGAAGCTGTGAAAGTTAGCACTAATTTAAGGCAACATCTGTCTGGGCCTTTTCCCTTGTTAGGACCCATTGCTCACCCCAGACAAGTCCTAGCTCTCAACCAAGCTTTGGCACACCATACTCCAATCATGAATCTGGTTCCTTAGTTACCTCTGGTCCCTCACTCAGGACCTCCTATGGGGCAGGTGTTATCCACGATTAGTTAACCTCAACAAAACATGAATAAACCCATGCATACCTAGTCTTAGGCAAGTTATCCTTCATACCTACAAAATTCTGAAGTCTTGAACCAATCACCGAATGCCAATGTTGTAGTGGGGTATTCCCAGAATAATGTGAATCAACCTTCATACAGTAATCCTGACAAGGAGAGACTAGATGAGTTATCTGAACAAATAAAGAAACTGATTATGGAGGTAACCTACTTGAGGAATCAGAACAATCAGTTGCAAGCTGCTTAGAGAAATTTGCAGTCCAACTTGAACAGAGAGAATCCACAAGGACAACACTATGATAGAGGGCAACATCAGGATCAAGGATACTACAACAACAAAGGATACAACCAGGATAGAGGATATAACAATGATCAAGGATTTAATAATGATAGAGGTTACAATAGTGATAGAAGACAAAATTATGATAAAGGACAATCATTAGGTCAGAACTTTGACAGAGGACCAGGCGGTGGACAAGGATTTGAGAGAAGGGAGTAGTCAGGATAGAATAGGATGTGGAACACAGGTCCCAACAATGGAGGAGTCCCCACCCAATTAGATCAACTAGTTAGTCAATCTGTCAATCAGTCTGCCAATCAACTAGTTAATCAAGAGAATCCTCCTAGTGGTGTATATCTAGCCGAGGCTGCTTTATCAGGGTGGTGTAGGCTCCACAAGACTAGTTAGCATTTTGAGCTATATTTTCAAGAATTCCAAACAACAGCCTCAATCTTTTAGTATGAAGTGGAGAACAATGCAAGCGATCAGGAAATAGTACCCTCTGTTCCTTATGATTCACCAGTGTTGGTATTAGACCATGCTTCTTTTCCTCAAAGTGGGGAGAATGTACCTGAAGAAGAGTCTAACCAATAGGGGGAAGAAACATACCAGGTATGCAATGGAGATGAAATGACACAGTTATTTGATGAGAGTCAAATGAATGATAATGGTCCCAAAGATGAAAAAGAAGATTACATTGAAGAAGTGCAAACCTTCCAGAGACCTGTCAAGAAGTATGACTTGAGAGAGTTACCACACAAGAATCCACAGGCTGGAGGCCCCTTTACTACTTCCATCCCACCAAATAATTTCAACACGCCTCCAGACCCTAATGCTAGCAATAATCCATCATTGCCTCAAGTGTCCAAACAATATTTATCTCAAGACCCAGGGCATGCTAACGTACCAAAAGGAAGAAATGTTGATACAAATAAAGAAAAGATAGTGGAATACCCGAAGGAGACTCCTACTGATTTAAATGAAGAAAAATTGGCCACATATGTTGCTGAAGAACTCCAAAAATTAAAGGTAAATCTATCTGCATTTGAGTTATTAAGAGTTCCATCCATTAGAAATGCAGTCTTAGGTTCTTATGATGCAAATTCCATGTCACAATATAAATCAGTTAGCAAGAATTTCCATAAAGTATCTAGTTCTCAGCCAATAGGAGGGAAAAATCGAGCTCATAATCAAGACCATATGCCCCCTAGAGATACTGGGAAAGAAAAGGATAAATCTCAAGTTGCTCAAGTAGATACCCCCTTAACTCTGTTTCAAGGGAAAATAGAGACACCCCCATTCCTGATTTTTGTCTATGTATTTGGCAAGAATTTATAGAATTGTTTGTTGGATTCAGGTGCTTCAACCAATGTTATGCCCCTTAGTGTCTGTAGAGCTATGGGTATCACCCCTACTGATTCTCAAAAGAAAGTCACACAGTTGGATAGGACTGAAGTCAATGTTGTAGGAGAGTTAAACATGATTCATATGCAGATTGCTTCTGATCCTAGGATTCAATAAGTTATCAATATACAAGTTGCTGACATACCTAATGCTTATGGCCTAATACTAGGAAGAGACTTTACAAGGGCTTTGAATGGATATGTTTCAACTGATCACTCCCATATGTGGCTTCCGTACAAAGGAGTGCCAAATCAGATTAGGATTGAACGAGAACCCAAAATGAAGTATATGATTACAGAATATCAGAAAACCTCTACTGAAATTCTGGTGTCAGAAGTAAGTATGGGTAACTATATGCTTTCTGCTCCCCTTGAAGAACTAGATTCAAAGGAGGTCTTCATGTTGCATACAATTTCTCATGGCCTCATGACAGAGTTTAGTGATGTTGAAGCCCTAGTGGAACTAGTTAAAGACAATGGTAAACTAGCTGAAAGTAATGATGATCCAGAAGATAATCAGTTGGCTTTGTTAGACAGATTTCAAGAGTTCATTCAAAAATGTATTGAAGATTAGATTCAGTTAGGAAGAAGAATGAACTTTGGAGAGTTACTTTTTTCCAATTGGTGCAGGGTACATAATGCTTCACATTCAAAATTGGATTGCTCCTTATGCCAAGTTGTAGTGAAACAAATACAGAAACATATCAACCCCACTCCCGTAGTCAAAATTGATAACATGAATGTCCAAGAAGATCCAAAAAAGGAAAGAGTAATGCCTTATGAAGAGCTATCCAGTGATAACAGTGCAAGTAAAAAAGCAGGGAGCTCTACAGTTGTTGGTTGTTGGACTTTGAGATTCGATGGGTCCAAATCAAAGCAAGGGGCTAGAGCTGGTTTTCAGTTAATTAGTCCAAGAGGTAAGACCTTTTTTGCTTCTCATAGAATTCAATTTCATTATACGAATAACATAGTAGAATATGAAGCTTTGGTTCATGGATTGTTAATAGCCTTGAAGAAGAAGGTTAAGATCTTGCAAGTGTATGGAGATTCTGAGTTAGTAGTCAAGCAAGTTAGAAGACAATATTCTTGTCATGACAAAAGGATGACTAAATATAGACACAGAGTGTGGGACCTCATTGAAGGATTTGATGCCTTCAACATTCAGTTAATTCTATGAAATAAAAACCAGATAGTTGATTCCTTGGCCCTGGCAGCTAGTACTTTGCAGCCTCTGTCTCTTTCTGGATTGAAGAAGTTTACTGTGGAATTGACCCCGGTACCATCAGTACCCGATAATATCACCAACTTCCAGGTATTTGAAGATGACAAGCATATCTTAGATTTTATTACTAGTACTGATGTCTTTGCTTCTCAAATCATTGACGAAACCGAACTTGAAGAAACTAAGATGGACTTGGAAGGGGTAATTAACCTGAAGACCAACACAATTCCTAGGGGAATGGTGCAACTAGAGAGGATATTTGATCTGGACAAGATCAGAGATCAAGAACAGGATACCAGGAAGGAGTCCATTAGTGGACAATGTGACAAATATAATGTAGGATCTTAGGAGGATTTCAAAAATGTTCTTATTGGCAAAGTATGCACTCTAGAAGAAAGATAGGGAATCATTGATGCACTACATAGATATCCAGATGTGATAGCCTAGATTTATGAAGACTTGAAGACTTATGATACATCAGTCATAGCTCATACTATCCCTCTCAATCCATGAGTGAAGCCTTTCAGATAGAGGCAAAGACCTATTAATGCTCTACTGGAACCCATAATACAGAAGGAAGTACAAAAACTATTGTCCACAAGGATAATATTCCCAATTAGACACTCTACTTGGGTTGCAAACCTGGTTCCGGTATGAAAGAAAAATGGTGAAATAAGACTATGTGTAGATTTTAGGAACCTAAATAGGGCATTAGAAAAGGATAATTATCCAGTGCCCTCACTAGATGAAGTCCTCCAGATCGTCAACGGATCCCAGATGATGTCCTTCTTGGATGGTTACTTAGGATACAACCAGGTCATGGTGCAGTATGAGGATAGACACAAGAGTACTTTCACCACTAAATGGGGCACTTTTGCTTATAGAAGAATGCCTTTTGGCTTAATTAATGTTGGAGCTACATTTCAGAGAGAAATGGATATAGCCTTTAAAGATATAATTGGAAATTGCATAATCATCTACATGGATGACCTGACGGTATTTTCAAAGAAGAGAGGTGATCATATCTCATATTTATGCAAAGTTTTTTATAAATGTAGAGAGTTTGGGATATCTCTCAACCCAAAGAAATGCATCTTTGGAGTAACAGAAGGTAAGTTATTAGGGCATATTATCTCTAAAAAGGGAATTTCCATTGATCCAGAATGCATAGAAGCTATTCTTAAGATTCCCCCACCTACAAGTAAAAAAGAAATGAAATCATTCTTTGGCAAGATCAATTTTGTCAGGAAGTTCATCACTGGGTTTGTAGAAATAGTTAAGCCACTGAATGCAATGTTGAAGCAAGAGGCCAAGGTGGAATGGAATGCAAAATAAAAAGAAGCATTCACAGAGATAAATAAGGCTATTGTTGAAGCTCCAGTTTTAGTAAGTCTTGATTATGCTAAACCATTCTACATATATTCATTTGCTTTTGACTACTCCTGTGCTACTATATTAACTCAGAAATCTGACCAAGGCAACAAACTTCCCATAGCATTCATAAGCACACCATTGAAGGATGCAGAACTAAAATACCCAAGTGTGGAAAAGCAGGCTTGTTCCTTAGTCAAGGTAATCAAAAAATTTAGACATTACATCCTCTGAAATAAGATCTTTGCTATAGTTCTCGATTCTGCAATCAAGCTGCTCTTGATACAGAATGAACTAGGAGAACGAAGAGCCAAGTGGGTAACTATGTTACAAGAGTATGATATGGAAATTCAGCCCATGAAGTTGGTAAGAGGGAAGGGGCTCATAATGACAATGGCAGAGATAGGCCCTGATCTTATAGCTCAGGCTTATACTTTAGAGGATGTTTCTCCTAGTGAGTGGTATGATGATGTTGTTCATTATCTCCTGACTCAGAGGTGCCCTGATCATCTCAATCTAGTACAAAGAAGGTCATTGCACTTAAAGAGTGACAGTTTCATGTTAAAAGGGGCTATTTTATACAAGAAAAATCATGAGGGTGTGTACTTAAGGTGCCTAGGAAGGGAAGAATCTAAAAGAATGATGTCAAAATTCCATGACAGATATGGTGCAGGCCATGGGTCAACACCTTCTACAATGAACTAGATTCTAAGAGTTGGTTACTATTGGCCTACACTGTTCAAAGATGCACATAACCATGTCAGGACATGCCATGTGTTTCAGATGGCGGCCACCAGAGAGAAGTATACAGCACTCCCACTTCAGCCAGTCGTCAAGGTAAAACCTTTTGCACAATGGGGGATGGAGTTTATTGGCCCCATCAATCCACCCTCCTCTATTGGTCACAGGTATAGTCTCACCATTACTGATTATTTTACATTATGGACAGAAGCTCTTGCATGCAAATAGTGTACTTCTGAGGTAGTAATTAACTTCATCGAATCAAGTATTCTTAATCATTTTGGATATCCTATGTCTTTGGTTTGTGATAATGGTCCTATTTTTTCATCGTTAAAGTTTTCTAACTGGGCTTTTGATCACGAGATTATAATTAAATTTGCATCCAACTATTACACTCAGGGCAATGGGTTAGCTGAGTCTTCCAACAAAAATCTTCTAACGGTCATCCACAAATTGTTAGAAAGGAATCCGAAGGACTGGCATACCCAATGTAGGTTTTCTCTTTGGGCAGATCGTACAAGACATAAAGATTCCATAGGGATGCCACCCTACCACCTGGTTTATAGATTAAAACCTGTGTTTCCTATACAATTGAAAATTCCTACCCTTCAATTCATTAATGACTATTATGATGAGGGAGATAGACATGAGGCAAGACTTGTCGAATTGTTGCACCTTGAAGAAAAGAGGGATGAAGCCCTGGAGAACTTTGCTAAACATCAAGGTGTTGTCAAGAGATGGTTTGATAGGAGAGCCAAGGTTAAAGATTTTAGGATTTCTAACTTGGTTCTTTCCTGGGATAAAACCCACGACCGTAAGGGGGAGCCTGGAAAGTTCGACAAAGTTTGGCTCAGTCCTTACCATATTTTAGAAATCCTGGGAGATAATGCCTTCCGTTTGAAAACTCTCACTGGAGAGGATATCCCACTGCCTATCAACGAGCGGTATTTCAAGCATTATTTCCAGTCTTGAGATGATTTTAGCTCTTTTCTTGTATATAGTTAGATTAGATTTTCTTTCTATTGTGCTTGCTTTGCTTTGGTTAGAGTAGCTTTCCCTTTCTGTCACTTGTTTTGGTTTACTTTCAGGTTGGTTTTTGGTTTTGTTTTGCCTTGGGGTCTCTCTATTTTCATTGGAGTATGTCGCATCTGCATCACAAATGTGTAATTATCTGGGATTGTTCTAGGTATTTTGTTGGTGGACTATTGTCTTGCATCCTAAAAGGATGGTTGAGGTCTTTGCGATCGTCTGATAGTCTAAATGTTTGATTTAAGGAACACAAGTCACTTGTGTGGATTTGAACTTGAAATACTCTGAAATCTTATATCTATCTTATATCTTAAGAATCATGGTGTCACTATAGGAATCCTTGTGAAGTTTTGTCAAGTGAAAAATCCTATTTCTGCTTCATCGCCACTGTGGTTCTCAGCCCTGAGTGTGAGATTCATTGTTCACAAGTTGAAATGAAAGAGATGTATAAAGAATATAAAAAAAAAGTGAAATATTGAATATCAAAGAATAAATTCAACGTATCAGGGGTATCTGAATATCTCTACCAGAGCTATGGATGTCTAGCTGGCAGTAGAGCTATGTTTAGGAGAGTCACAACGATAACCTCGTCTGGGCTATGGATGCCTGACCAGTAGCGAGGCCCTATCCAAGTTGCTTTTGAAGTTAGAATCTTTACATAGCCTAACTTGACTGAACTTGGTTTATGTAGTAACTTAAGGAGAGAAGTGAACTCATGTGCACACACTTGGATTTTTAGTTTATGGAAGGTTTGATCTATCCTTTGGTTCCGATTCTTTAAATCTTTGCATTCTAACTTGTTTGTTTGATCCATGTGAGATTGAAACCAGAGATTTTGGGTTCTCAATTCATGTTCATCATCAAATGCTCTAGAGCATTTTCCTAGCTAAAGTCACCATTTGTTGTGCAATTTTCCCACACACGCCCCACTAGAAGCAGGGACCCTCTTTCGCTTCAGTTTTGGTGTTTTGGCCCTTTCTTTTTGAGGTTTTTTCTTACCTAGGAATGTGCTTAAAATGTTTATTTTGAATGCGTAAGTGTTTTCCCCAAGTTATTCATTGAAAATATTAAGTTCTGGATGAATTTCGGGCTTTTGCTCAGATTTAGGATTTTCTGCCCTGGTCGAATTTTCTCAGATCATGCTTGGACTCCAGCTGGACCATTGTTTTTTGGGGATTTTCAATATTCATGGATTTCCACATGGGCTATATTTTCTCGAATTCTGCCCTATCATCGACTTCCCAAATTCCTTCTCTGGTTGTCTTATCGATTGCATTAATGGCTTTATGCATGTTCTGAGGGATGTATTTAACTTGATTCTGAGGTCTTTTATGTCATCTTGCTTCTTATTTTCCCTCCTTGATTTGAGAAGTGCTTTCTTGCGTGTGATTGGTTGGGATTTTGGGGCATTCGGCACTGAATTGATCGATTCAGTGGCATTTTCTTGCGCATCCGTGCCCCTGTTCTTCGTGGACACCATTCCCTTTGCATTTGCTGATTCTGGGATCGATTGCCGCTTTGCAATGGTATGTTTTTAATTGCCTTGCTTTGAATTGATGATTAGGGATAATGCATTGATGTTATATGAGCTTCTGGGACTTGAATTCTTGAATATTTTGGATGCTTCATGACTAGGGTTGCATAGCGATTGATTAATTTATGATCCCTCAAGTGATTTATGAGTTTGTTGGCCTATTTACATTTTAGTGAACTTACTTGAATATCATGATGTCTTTTTCCCCTAGCATGGTGTCGACATTTGAATTACTGTAGTCGTAAGCTTGCCTATGCTTTAATGGCGGATGTATGGGATTTTAACCTAGAGCATCATCTTTTGTCTTGAGTATGCCCCTGAGTAGGCTTAGGATGTGGAGAAAATATTCTGAAGGTCCGTCCTTAACTTTCTCTAATTTTAAATGTTTGAAATTCATGATTGATTCATTATCTAGGTTAAGTCATGACTTTGACTCGCAATGCAGGATTTTTCGTCCCTTTGGGACAATCCATCCCTTATGGATTCCCTTCGTTGTGACCCTTCAAAGTCGGGGAGATGTCACATCGGTCATCCTGTGTCTCGCCAAAGCCCTTCATGGGTTTGTATTTGATCGCCAGGACACTGTAATTCTCATGTCGAAAGTCTTTCTGTTAGCAAGACAAACCCCTATTGCCAAGAGCTCATAGCGGGCTCCTTTCATCTTGCCAATTTTCCTTTCTATCGCTGAGACCTCCCCTTTCGGAAAGACCCTTCACCAAACATATTCTGCTCTTGCTGAGACCTTCTCTTTTGGCGAGACTCCTAATAGTCACCAAGACTTCATAACGAAGCCTTCCTTTCATAGTGAGCCTAGATCTTTTTTGGGGGAACCACATATTGTCGCCCAGAGGTTATACCGATAGAACTCTGCATCGGCAAAACATTACATAGTCGCTGGGACATCTACCTAAACTCAAAACTTAACACTGAGACATCCATTTCCATTGTCGTGACTTCCGCCCAGTAAGCAAGATGTTTCACCAAAAGCCCTCCTAAGTCTATATGTTCGCTGTGATAGTGTCTTTCTCACACCAAAGGTCTCTTACATTATATCGCTAGTCGGTGAGACCAAGGAGATTCACCAAGACCTTTCCCCGACCACCCATTGGTCATATCGATGCGTTAATCGCCAGTCAACAGGACATCTCAACTTTGCCAGGACCTCATCCCGAAGGGAAATTTGTTTGGCCGAGAGACACGCTTTTGCACTAATTGGTTCAGAACCTCATCTTATCTGCGGATTTCCTCTAAGCCTAGATTCTCCTAAAATCCACTACCTCTCAAATCTCCCGTAGTCTACAATTTGGCTCATTCTTCATGGAAATCTATCTTTGGCAGATTTTCCTGAAATTTGATGAAATGTAAAGGAGTATAGAATAACATTATGTGTTAGTGATTTTAAATGCATTTTATGATTTATTCATGCTATCTCATGATCTCCCATGTGGTTTATTGATAAAAATGATCAGGTTTAATGGTTAAGTAGGTGTTTCTTGGTTATTCTATTGGAATCCGAGTAGTTTGGAATTTCCTAAAATTCCTCTCTGGCCCAGATTCCACAGATGGTCTTGAAACCCAAAATTTGTTGTGATTGTTTCATATGAGATTTAATAACACCTTGACTATATGAGATGCATTCTAGCAGTGTTTTGATGAATTAGTATTAATTTCCTATGGTTTTTATTGTGGTTTTCTTGATGGATACAGGTTGAATCTAGCAAGGTAGCGGAGTGATCCTCTATGTCTGAGGCAGAAAGGATCAAAATGGATGTTAAGAGCAAGATTCCTGATAGCAAAATCACATCGATCTGGTCGGAGGTGATTGACACTAATGTTGGATCCTGGGATTACGAAGGATTCAAAGGAAGAATGGCAGCTAAGGATCATCCTTTGGTGGCTAGAAGGATGATGGAATCAGGCTTGTCCCATGTAGTTGGTTTCCCTTCTACAGTGCAGTGTTACAAGCTGGTCCTTGAGTGTGCTAGACACTATGATCAAGATACACAAATGATAATTGGTCCTCAAGGGAGGGTTCTTGCAAATCTCAACTTGGTCTCCATTGCCCAAACCTTTGATATGCCAGACAAGTCTCATGTGGTGGGGCTCACCATTGAGGCAGCTTAGGAGTTCTACGATGAGAAGACTATGAAATCATAACAATTTATCAATTCTTGGCTAGAAAAGCCCAAGTCTCACTACTCCAAATTGCCCAAGCAACTGTTGCGGGCAAAATTCAAGGAGTACTATGATGCCATCACATTTCTTAGCAGGGTGTTTGGATTGAAGAGTGTTGGAACATTCAAGAACTGGATGTGCCATGTGATTGTGAGGATGGAGTAAGAAAAGATTAATTACCATTGGGTAGGGGTCATCAGCTAGGTAATTCACAAGTAGTTGTCCAATGTGTTGCAAACAAAGACCTTCACAATAACCTCATATTTGGTCTATGCACTTGCAAGATTCCATCCCTATAGAGGATTGGGTACAAAAGAAATTTTTGGGCAGGATGTTATTTACGAAGTTTTCCCTTAGTTGCATTTGGGAAGTTCAAACTATAGGAGGGAAAATGATTCCTTTACCATGTATATCACCAGAATGCTTCAAGAACCAGAGCATGTTAGAATTTCAGATCAAGCAAAGGAGCTCATCAGGAAGTATGGAGCTTCGTTTATTCAGTTCCCAACCTTCTCCTACATTTGGATTGATGGCTCCCAGAAATCCCAATACAGACTCCCAAGGTATACCACTGATCACATTATATTGTTCGAATTCACTAGGAAAATTTGTGACTTTGATGCTGTTGTCAAAAAGGACAAAAACAAAATAGGATTTGGTGGAGATTTTCCACTAAGGATTGGCACTAGAGAGCCTTGCCCTTCCATCAGTTCTGCCCAAGCTTCAGAAGAAGAAATGAGTACTCTTGGTTTGTCTTTCCACTCCAAGAGGTCCAAATTTGATATCACAGGCGAGGCTCAAAAGAAAGCTAGTAGAGAATATAGCTCTAAGGTTAATTTGATGGACTACTGGGCCAATTGTGGTGATGAGTATGAGGTCAGAAAGAAGAAATTATCTCAGCTTCCAGTGGATGCAGTCTGATTGTATAATGTAAGGGTAGTTCTTGATCAATTGGAAGATGACTGGAACTTAATCTAGTATCTTGCCTATGAAGCAGTGAAGGGTAGGTCGATTGGTGATGTGGACTGGTTGGAGGAGGAGCAAACAGAACTAAAACAATTGATGGATCCTGTTATCAAAGTTACCAAGATGTGGCTCAGGCACATTATGTGGGAGTTGGAGAATAATGGAGTGAAATGCACATACAACCTGATGGGAGACTTAGATTCCCATTCTAGTTTTGAGAAGTCCACGGCGCAGTAGGATCCTAAGGGAAAGGAAAACTAGACTCTCCTATCAAAATTAAATTTAAAGGTGTTCAAGGAGAAGAAGCCTAGGAAGTAATGAAATAGATAAGACCAAAGCCCAAGAAGAGAACAAGAACTAAAAAGTCTGAAGAGAAGGAAGTCGAGAAACAAAATCTCGAGACTAATGGTCCTATGATAAAGAGAAGGAGAATTGTAAAATTATCAGAGAAGGCAAGCTCCAAGGTTCCAAAAGAAGTAATTTCCCTGCCAGTGGTGAATGTAGAAAGTTCAGAGGAGAAATCAAAGGTATATACAAGGAGGTGTAGGACTCCTCCAAAAAATGACGTACTTAAGGCAGATTTTCCTCATGCCACTCTTCATGAAGGGCAATAGGATGACATCCCTCTTGCTCATGAAGTTCAAAGTGAACCTGGAAAAACTAAAAAAAGTTGATGAACATCTAGACACTGAAGGGGAGGAATTCCATGAGGGGGAACTCTACAGTGTAGAGGTAGAAATTGAAAAAGAAATGCAATCTCCCTTGGTTACATATGCAGAGTCACCAGTCACAAATGAAATAGTTGAATCTCGTCCAAGGGAGGAAGAAGCAGAAAAGGTTGTGTCACCTAAACATAAGGAGGAACACATCAAGGAGGAAAGGAATAAAGATGAGAATCCTGAGAAACACAATTTGGAATAGTAAATACCAGAGGGTTAGCAAAAGGAAATAGGACTGAGCCAAGTGCAATTAGAGCCTGCTATTCTAGAATGGCTTGACAAAGAGATAAAGAGAAAATAGGTTGTGGTAGAAGACACGCCACCAAATTGGGATGAGCTCCTAGCTAAACATGGGAAGGCTAAAGATAAGAAGAAGGCTAGAGTGATCTCAAGGGTTGAAAGGGATGAAGTGCATAACAAAGTTGTTCACATCGCCACCCCTGCTCCAAGTAAAGATAGGGGTGATGTGGTCGAAAAGTATTATAGTGTTCAAACTTTCAATCTAGGGCCTACATCAGTTGAGTAGGATATCGAAGACTATGAGATCTCTAGTACTGTTATTGTAGATCAATTGAGGAAGGAAATGAAGACCTAGTAGGAACTGAAGAGAGAAAATGAAAATCTCAGGAAGTGCTTGGAGGAATTAGTGAGGCCAGTGCAGTCCATTAATCCTTCTTCCTCTGCTACAAATCCTCTACCTCAGGAGACCATCACAGAGCTAGAAAAGATGAAAGCGTCCGTTGTTGCCACCACGAATTGGTTGAAAGTGGTACAAGTAAAAGGTGATGAGGCTATTAAGGAAATCTTGTAGAAAGGATGTTGCAAGGATGATGGATTGGATGAAGCAGGTAATAGGACAAGATAAAGAAGACACTGACCTCCTGCTATGAAAAACCAAGACTATTATGGAGTACACCCGGGATAGATTGGTGAGTGATGGGATCCTTCCTTCTTATGGAGCTGCCGAGTCATGGGAGTGGTTTGAGGCATTGTAAATCAAGTAGAAAGTATTGAAAAAGATTTACAAGTAGAGAAAGCAGATTGATGATGCCCTAGCTGGTGTCTATAATGGCTGCATTTCTTTTATCGAGATAATGATGGGACAGAGGAAGATCGCGCCCAATTATTTGAGTCTGGAGCAATTGAGGAAGTGGTGGCATGATGTTTATGCACCAAGTAATGATGATGTTGTGTCCAAGCACTAGCTGGATGATGCGGCCACCTACATTGCAGTTATTGACAAATACCTAACGTATAAGGTGGATTGGGATAGGTTGGTCAAACAATCAAGGGATGAGGTTGAATATATTGATAGATGACTTAGGGTTCTGCACGTACCACCTGTGGCTGACTTGGATGGGACTTTTTTGAGAGTTCATGAGGGGCCGCATCGGAATCAAGACGAAGGGGAAGGTAGTTAATGCCCAACTACTCCAGGATTTGTGCTTCCCCATTATCACGCACTGCATTGGTTCGAGCTGTGTTGGGAATCCTAGGCCAACCTGGGTGTTGTTAGCGCATTCAATGCATCCCTTTGTTCCATTTTGACCTTCTCTTGGTTGGTCAGTGGTGCCCAGTTAATGCTGTGAAACGCTTGCTTGGCCGACGGGTTTCTAGGAGAATTCTATATATTGGGCATTTCGCCTCATTGTAAAGGGTTAGAAAGTTAAATAGTTAAAATATAGAAGTAGAAGAGATAAAGTAGTTAGAGGTGAATCAAGTAGGCTAGAGTTATAAATTAGTTGCTCTTTGTAACAATAAGTTGGAATTGTTGCTATAGTGTACAATCTAAATACAAGGAATGACATTGTGATTTGGTGCCATACTTGTTTTCTCTTGTCTTGAATGGTTCTTGTTCTTCTATCTTTAAAATTGCTTTGAGGAATTTAATATTTATATTATATTTGATTCAATAATGTTTATGATTTAATACTTGAATGTTGCAACAATCCTTCAGTCCATACTTTTCGCAACCAACTGACTGTTAGTTGGTTTGCAAAGTTAACCTGGAGTCCATATTCTGTGTGCCTAGTTCGATTGTGAGGATTTGTTCATTTCAACTGCAATAAGGTTCTTGAATGAATGTTCATGACTTGAAAATCTCAACACCTTAGAAGATTGCACTGTTTTCTGTAAGATTGCAGATTTATCTAGATCAAGTAGAGATCAGTTTTGAAGGATTGGTCCATTTCAAGTGTTGGTTATTTTCATTGTTAATCTTAGGAGTAATATTAGATTTAAGATCTCTATGAAACCCTTATCTTTTTCTATTTCTTTGATTATTTAGTTAAATCTAGGATTGAAGTATCACTAGTTGGTTAAATCTGATAAAATCGATTCAGTATTTTTCTTGTAGTAAGGTCCCATTGTGATTACCAACATTTTCACATTTGTCACTGAGTTGTTTGTGCATTGTCAAGAACTAACACTAGAGACCTTGGGGTTATCTCTTGAGGCTTGTTGATAGAGATTTACCTTTCAAGAGAAATAGGATTTCATATTCTATCTGAGTTGTTGTTGTGCAGAAAACACTGTCAACACACCTATCATAAAAATAGTTCCCAATCTATTGGTGGTGGCACCAATGAATAGGAAACCTCTTCGAATTGAGGGTAAGATTTTTATTTGTGTGTGGGTCAGTGAATAATGAGCACAAATCAGCTTTTGTAATTTTGAAATACATTACATCTTTATATGATAGTTTATCCGCATAATAAGCCCTAGTCACCTACCTCCTATCTTTCCATCCAGTTATTTTTTTGCTAATTGAATCTACATTTTTTAACATATCTTTCAATGAACTTGCTAGGGTCATTATTTTTGTGGTTGAACCATTTGGATCACTCAACCTACTGATTAAATCCTGAGCAATTTGTTTTTTTTGTTCTCAATTTGACTCATTAAATTTTGTTGAGTGCCAAGAGGGTGTTAAGTGATTGGTGGAGGAGGTTATTGCTGAGGTTGATTTTTTTGTTGAGGATTTCATTCTTGAGGATTTGGTTGCTCTTCTTGTTGAGGATTTTGAGGGTTTCCAAGTTGATTTGCATCTCCTACAAATTCAAAAAAAAAAATCAAATACAACCTTAAACTAACAAATTCAAAATAAAAAGAAAACAATCCTTACCTCTCACACCTTCTCATCATTGTGGCACCATCCTTGCAAAGAAATAGCAACCATTGGTGAAGATTTTTGCACAATACCTCCTCCTAGAAATGAAGAATGAATGAGTTTCACCTTTTTTTTGCTTTTAACATGTCACAATGTGAGTGCATTATAACACGCTCATGTTATGGGATCGTTGTGGCCGAGCCTTAGGCTTAGCACACCCATCCATAATGTGATCACATTACAATGTGCTCGTGTTATGAATTTGAAAAAAAATTTGAAAGTGGCCACAAATTGGCTACCCATCTCCATGCACCCACCCTTTGTGTGTCCTAGATTTGGGGACTAGGACTAAAATTCCACCTAGGGCATATTTTTCCTCAATGGGTCATGGGACCCTAATCTTGAATGCACCTAAAAAGGTCCCTTTTTGGAGTTTTTGCCCTAAGATTTGAGCCTTGGGACTAAGACACCACCAAGGGAATCTTAGTCCTCCTTGGATTATTTTTAGGATTCAATTTCAAATCTTGGTAGGATTTAGCCTCCTTTATTTAATGAATTCATATGTCATCTTGGTGTGGTGTTATTTTAGGATATTAAGCATGGATAAGTATAAATACAAGGTTACTTCACTCATTTCACATCAAGAATTTTGTGAGAGAATTTCTAATAACATGTTGAAGTCCACAAGAGAATTCAAAAGAAATTCATCAAGCATTTGGAGCCATCATGTCAACGGTTTAGTGCATCCATTCATGTTGTTGAGCTAAGATTGCGGATGAGAGCATTGAAGATCTATTTCCAACCATTTTTTACATCATATACAAGGATCCAAGATCTACATTCTTCATGGCCACTATATGGTATATTATAGATTTACTTCATAATACATCATCCAAGGTGATATCATTTACATATTTCATGCGTCATTTCATTCATTTCATCATTTGGTTTAATTACCAACAAGGGGTTTGGCCAATGAAAACCCCCATTCACTAACAATCAACAAGCTTTTCCTTCCTTGTATGCTTGTGTTTGTAGATTTACATTGAAGACTTGGATATCATTTGAAGTGAAAAATTGTAAAGTTTCATTATAAAGTTGTCATCTTTACGAAAAATCGGCTATAGGTTAGATTTGGAAGTTTTAGAACCTGAGATCAAAGAAGAAGGAAGTGCAACCATCAACTCTTAAGATCACTTTTGAAGATTTCAGAAATTCAGATTGGGACTAAGAAAATAGTAAGGTCATCTTAGTCTAGCAAGTGGAATTTTGTAGAGATTCTTTCGGATCCTCTTCCGGCATCTAAAGATTCCACATCTGACCCAAAAAATAGCAGCAGGACTAAGACAACAGTAAGGGCATCTTAGTCCTCTAAAGCACTTTGTGACAACATTTTTACATTTCAAGAATCCTCATTACATTTCTAGAATTCCCAGGTACACATACCCTAACTTTGTGTAGCTTAATTTCACCATTTTCATTCATTATTTATCTGTCATTACTAGGTTTTGTGAGTTGTATGTTAAAGTATCTTTTCCAAGCTTTGGCTTGGTGGTGAACCCCTAAAAGCTTAAAGAATCCCCTCCTAGATCTTCCTTGTTGAAAATTGACTCACCTTGTGAGGTTGATAGTCAATCCAATTAGGGTTCCTAGGAAATAATTGAATGACCAAAGGAGAATAATGTGGGCTCATCCCCCATCCTTTATTTTCTTCAAACTAGATGCATTTGAAGAAAATAGAGCCACAATTTTTTACTTACCAGAAACTTTCAAAATCTTTGCCCAAAATCTGATCAAATCATTTGCATAGTGACTATTGATTGCCAAAATAGAGACTTGCAAGATTTATCGGTTCATCCTACCATTTCCATTTAGGAAAACATTTCATTATAGGATACTTTTCCTCCATGCGTGTATTGCATAGATTAAACTTCAATCCTTAGGCTACACTTTGACCTCCAGATTTTGAACATAGGAAGACCGTTGAGCTCTTGGAAAATCCTTTGTTTTATATTCTATTTGGACCATTAACCATTACCCCTCATTTTGTCTCTCCTTTTCATTTTCACCTTTATCACATTTTATTCTTAAGCTTGTGTCCTAGCCTTGACTCAACCTTTCAAAATTATCCTCTTGGTTCCCACAAATGGTCAATGACACTTGTAATTATTACCTTGGGTTCACATTAGCTTGATTTCCATCCTTTGTTTAAAATTTTTGCATTCCTTTGCATTTAACTTGACCTCATTTAGACTCATATTAAATCCCTTTCATCATCTTGTCAAAACTTTAATATAGATTGCACTTTTCACCTTTATCCCAAAAACACAAAAAATTGGTTCATTCTACCTTAATTCTCAATATCATATCATTTTCCCTTACATTTTCCAAATATTCAACCTTTCATATCCTTTTGCATCCATTAGTTGAATCTTAACCTTAGTTGCATTATTACCTTGATCTTCAATTTAGCATCCTCTAGTCATTATCCTTGATCAAAATTTAGTATCCCTTAGCATTTATTAGCTTTATCATTTGGTCATTATCATCCTTGCATTCTCATATCGAAAAACCAAAAAAAATCCAAAAACATTGATTCATCCTCATCTTGCATTATCCTCATTATCTTTATACTCAATACAATCCAAAGAAAAAAAGAAACATAGCATAGTTTCATCATCATATTGCATTATCCCTCAACTTGCAAAAGTCTCACATGGTTAAAACAAGGTCATAAGCTAAGAGAAAGGACATGGATTTTCCAAGTAACCCTTTTCATGACACTACCCTTGGAATATATTCAAATAATTCTACACCTCCAAGAGACACATGGTCACCAAGAGACCAAACATGGGAAAACTTGAGATTAGAATAATTCAACCAACAATTGACCCCAAAATAAATTTAAGAAGCTTATATAGTGACCCAAGAATTTTGAGCAAGGTTGATCAACTTGTTAGTGCAAACCCTACCAAATTCTTCTATGCACTAGCTAAAAATGGTTCCAAATTACCTCAAGGCTTTGACATATCAACCATTCTAGAAAAATAAACTAAAAATTCATTTTCACTTGGAATTCCCTCATCACAACAAATTCCAAACATACTCCATACAGATATACACATGACTACCACTACTACACACATCCCAAGCATCTCAACATTTGGAAACAAGGAAACCAATCCAACTACACAAGGAAAAAATTTCACACTTGGACAATATTCCTCAAATTCTATAGGTAAAACCTTTACAAACCCCCATTTCCAACATACAAATCAAGGTTCCACATCACAAGGTCCTACTCCTTTGATCCAAACTACAAACCAAGGTCCTAAACCCACACCACAAAGCAAAAATCAAAGCTCCGCATCACAAGGTCCTACCCCTTTGATCCAAAATACAAACCAAGGCCCTAAACCTACAATCCACAACACAAATCAAGGTTCCTTATTCCAATTTCAAGGTGCACCTTCATCAAGTCAAAAACCACCAACAAAATCTAGAAGGATTTAGATTATCTCACAAAGGACCCCAAATCAAAATACTAATCAAGGATCAATTACATCACTCCAAAATGCTAAACAAGGGTCCCTTCCATCATTCAAAAATAATTCTCAAGGAACCTTTCCTCCATTTCAAAATTCCAATTAAGGACGTACAAGTTCATTTCAAAATTTGAATCAAGGAGCTCTACACCTTCATTTCAAAATTCCAATCAAGAACCTACACCCTCAAATATGAAGCAAGGGACCTTTCCTTCATGTAAAAACATTAACTAAGGGATTACACCTTCATGTCAAAAAATTAACAAAGGACCTATACCCCCTTTCAAAATTCAAATCAAGGACCAAATTTTTAAAACCAAGGCATAAATCAGGGCTCTACAACTCAAATCCAAAACACCATACCAGAGGAAAACATGACCTTTGGAATAAATCCAAATTCCAACTTCATCCCAAATAAAAAAAAATACACAAATATAGAAATCAAGGTCATACATCACAAACCATCATTCCCAACTCAAATCCAACATATGACCTCAATACCAACATCATAACAACAAACCAAAATAATGCAAAACCAACCTTTGAATTTTAAATACAAGTGTAGACTCTCCAACAATAGATGACAAATATGCAAATGGGAACCAACATGAAGACCTATTCTATGGAAGAATTTTTCCCCTTTCCATTTGATTGAAACCTACACATTCCACACTTTCCCCCTCATTTTACAACACCACCTGTGCCTACGTATAAGGGGATAACGGATCCAATAGAGCACATTTGAGAATTCAACACATCATGTTATATGGAAGTTTCATTTGACCCTACCTATTTGATGAGATTATTCCTGTGAAGCCTCACAGGGCCAACCTTAGATTGGTTTGCACACCTTCCTCTAGGAATTAGTACATGGGGTGAACTAGCCAACAAATTCATCAATAATTTTTTATTCAACATTAAAAATGATGTCACCCTTGCAACATTGAGCACAATCAAACAAGAAGGAGGAGAACCACTTACATCATTTTACCAGAGATGGTGATGTTTTGTCGGCAAGTTCCCTTGTCACATTCTAGAAAGACAACTTCTCACCATGTTTGTGGAAAACCTAAACGAAGAATTAATGAGTTGAATTTGAATCCAATGTTGCACAACCTTTGCGAAAATTCTTGAGAAAGGTACCCTTATTTAGAAAGGTTTGATTGTGAAGGGAATAGTCAAGATAAATAAAGAAAATATGAAACCAAACAATGACAAGAGAAAATACTAGTCCCAAAATAAAAATATCACAAATGATAGAGTTGTTGATGCCAAAATGATAACCAAAGGTCCAACCTTTCAACTTAAAGGTCCCTCCACATCAAATACATCCAATACACCAAACACCCACACACAAGGCCAAAACCAAATGCTAAATGCAGGCCAAAACAATCAACAATGAAGAGGTCCTCCTTGCGTCAAAATAACATACACCCCCTTGGGTGAACCCATCGAATAAATCCTCAAATGGATTTTTCAATCTAATGTGATCACACTACCAGAAACAAAAAAATATGAACCTTCATTGATCAAAACTGAGTGGTGGAAAGAAGATGAATACTGTGAATACCACCATGGGAAAGGACACAAAACACCTAGATGTTGGACACAGGTATGTGCAGGATCATCATGGAAAAAATAGGCTGTTAAGTGACAAAAAAATTAGAAAAATCAGAGTTAGGAAACTTGATGTAAAAATTTGAATAAGTTATCTGTATTATTTCAAAAATATGTAAGAATAGAATCTATAGAAAATTGAATGTAGTTTCTAAACTACTAGGTTTATTTTTTTAAAAATTTATTTGGTGAAAATTTGAAATTTCAATGCAGTAGTACTTAAATTTGGGAAAAATTAAGTAGGTGTCTATTGACCACCCTAACCACAATAAAATGATAATAATTTTTATAAATTTTAGATATAAGTAGAGGACACATGTCTAGATGTGATCTATATTTTTGTAATTTTTTCCAAGTAAATAATTAATTATGATTTTTTATTAAAACATTTAAAAAATATAAAAACTTGTATGTCTAACCACCTTAACTTGATAAAAAATTCATGAGATTTTTTTTTATCCTATAGTATGTGAAGCATAGAATGTGACACATATCAATCAGCCTATCAATCAAGACTTTAGTCATAATTCAAATAGAAAATGAATAATAATTATTTAATAAATTCAAAGTAAAGCATAATTTATATTGATGGAAAACTAAGAATCTCCTTTAAAATAAAATTTTGTTTCATCAATTTTGGGTAAAAATAAAGTCGTTAGCCACATACCCTACAAATACCCATCATGCATATACCCACACTCAAGAATATCTCATTGAAGATGGAACCATTTGAGTTGATAATTCACAAGCCAAGAAGAATGTTGATCATACCATATTCAAGAGTCCCTTGCAAGACCATGATAAAGGAACATCCTCTAGTGCAGGAAACAATAATAATGCCAACTATGTTGGCATCAAACACAATTATAGCACTATCATCCTTAATGTGAGACCCTTTGATGATCACATTGCCACTATAACCATAAACAAGCCAAGATAAAATTATGTTGTTGCCACCCATAGAACCAAGATAACTATTCTAGGTCCTTCTACAAATCCCAAATTGAAAATTCGATATAATCTCCTAGAACAACTAGGGAAAAATCTCATACAAATTTTCATCTTGGAGCTCTTTCACATATCCCCACAACACAAAGCCATCCTTGAAAAATAATTGGAAGAAGCATTTGTACCTGCCAACCTAGATGTCAATAAATTATAGGCCATGGTTGGATACCTAGCTATGTCATACCATTTCACCTTCTCTCTACAAGAATTTTCCACGCCAAAATCTGATCATAATGACCCCATACACCTTGAAGTATGTGTTAATAAAAATAAGATCAGATGAGTCCTAGTAGATAGTGGAGCAGGTTTGAACATTTTCTAACTAAAATTGGTGAAAGCATTAGGATACTCTGAGAATTGTATAGACCAAACCAAGAAAATTGTGTTCAAATCTTATGATTATGTTGAGCATTCTTCTGAAGGTATAATTTCATTTCCTATGAGAGTTGGTCTAGCAATACAAAACATATTATTTCATGTCTTGAATTTGGATTTGCATTATAACCTTATCCTTGGCTACCCATGGATTCATTCCATGAGGGATCTCCCATCCACCTACCATCAATGCCTCAAATTTCCACACAATGGCACTAAAATCACCATTCGAGGGGACCCTGATCCTTTTTAGTATTGTTCAAACCTAAAAGGAACAATTGAACTTCAAGTTCCCATCAATTGAGAGGCCTCCACTTCATCCACCACTCCATCTCACTACATTGACCCATCCACCCTTTTCAAATCATCCACTTCATTCACCGCACCTTCCACACCAAAGATCTAGATCCAAGACAAAGGATGCAAAGAGTACAACATGAAGAGTCTCTTTTTCATTGGAAAATTTCCTACATCACCGAAGTCATATGGTAAATTGCATCCAGTGCAGCCCATAGTTATTATCCATAATCCCCCTACCACCTTCTCTAAATTGGGGGAACTTTCCAAAGAATATTTATATGACCATATTCTCACATGGTTACCGAGAAGAGGAGAAAACTAAAACTAGGAAATTTCCAATTGAATAGTACTCAAAAGGGTTTCAAATAATGAAACAATATGGATACAATGGACACAATAGCCTTGGCCTAAAGAAACAATGGATTTTGGAATCATTATAGCCTCCTAAAGTACTAAAGAATCATGGATTAGGATTTGTACTAGTAAAAGTGACTAGCAAGGGTATCAAGTTACCTTCAAGTGTTGTTGCTAATGCTTAAGATGAGACTAAGATGTCTAAGGAATCTTAATACTATAAAAATGATTCCAATGATTATGAATGGGACTCCTCCACTACTTTCATGGACCTTGATAAATTTTTTGGGACATTTGATGAGCCTTCCCTTGAAAGAAAATTTGATCAAATGCTTACAATTAATCCCCTACCAAGCTTGCTAAGTCCCCATCCAAATGTACCTTTGAATAGAGAAGAGTGGATCAAACACTTTTGGGAAACCATTGATTCTACCTCTTGGGAACCTGATAACTCTACTTCCATCTTTACATTATCTACCTATGCAAGCACTCTTGACAATACCGATGATGGCTTCCCCTTGTCTACCCTCAACTCATAGATTGGGATCAACAAGAACCACTAAGATTAGATACTTTCGAGAATGAAAAAGCCATCAATGTGTTCTTGGAACTTCATGAGGGAATACTGAGTGGGGATCATAAGGTTGGATTCACTATAAAACTCAATTATGCAACATACTTTCATGAGGTAGTCCTGTCCTCTAGTCACAAAAGTGACAATGAAAATTTTAGCAAAAATAAAAACAATATTTCTTCAAGTGAAAACCGAAAGGCGCCTACTAACAATGAAAAGGTAAAAATAAAGGATATATCCAAAGGTGAAAACCTCTCTGAGGTTCCCAAGGATGGAGGATTGGACTGTCTCCCTCTAGACCAAGAGAGATTACCATTTCTTATAGAAGAAAAAAAAGAAGCAAATATTGGCACACAAGACAATTCTACAATCATATAGTTGGCAACATCTTTGACCATCAAGGAAAAGCCCAAGTTTATACATTATTTTTAGAAGGAAAAGTCAATTTCACATGGTCATATTTCGATGTGCCTAGATTGGACCTTGAGCTCATTCTACATCACTTTCCGCTCTTGCCAAATGTTTTTCCAAATGTTAAGCCATATAAACAAAAGTTAAGAAAAATGCACCCCCAAATTGCACTCCTTGTCGAGGTGGACCTAAAGAAACTCTTGGATGTTGGATTCATTCACTTGATTGATTATGTAGATTGGATATCAAACCTTATTCCTATCACAAAACCAAATGGCCAAATTAGAGTGTGTACAGATTTTATAGATCTCAACAAAGCTTTTCCGAAAGATGATTTTCCTTTACCAAACATCAACATCATAGTAGATCTTACTTTTGGGTATGAAATGCTATCACTTATGGATGGATTATTAGGTTATAATCAAATAAGAATTTCCACTAAAGATCAACCAACGACAACTTTCACATGTGCTTTGGGAACCTTTTGTTCGAATGTCATTCCATTTGGGCTTAAAAATACCACATCTACCTATTAGAGAGCCATGACAATTATTTTTCATGATAGTATGCATGTATTCATGGAAGACTATGTTGATGACCTTCTCTCTAAGTCTCTAGAAAGAAGTAGACAATTAGCAGTGTTGGAAAAGATATTCACATGACTTAAAAAGTACCATCTTAAGCTTAATCCAAAGAAATGTGTCTTCAGGGTCTAATTAGGAAAACTCCTAGGATATATTATCTCTCATAGAGGAATAAAAGTTGATCCTGTCAAAGTAAAATCTATCTTAGACATGCCACCACCAACCAATATCAATCAATTTATAACATTACAAGGATGAATACAATCAATCTGTTGGTTCATTGGTTAGCTAGTAGACACAATCCATCCATTTCAACACTTGTTACAAAAAGAAATTTCATTCAATTGGATAGAGAAATGCCAAGAAGCATTTGATCATATCAGAAATTACCTCTTGACTCCACCAATTCTCATGCCTCCTATCGATGGAAGACATTTGATACTATATGTGACAGCAACCACGTCAGCGTTGGGGACATTGTTAGCATAAAATGATAATGATGACAAAGAATAAGCAATAAATTACATCAGTCACACCTTAGTTGGATATGCGTTGAACTATAGCCCTATTGGACGAGCATGTCTAGTAGTGGTATTTACAACAAATAAATTAAGAAACAACTTATTGAATCACAAAACAAAACTGATTGGAAAAATTGATCCTCTGAAATACCTTCTTAGCAAAGTAGCCTTGGCAAGAAGACTAGCTAAGTGGGTTATGATCCTAAGTGAGTATGACATTGACTACATTGACCAAAAAGAAATAAAGGGACAAGTGATAGCTAACCAACTTGGAGACACACCAATAAAAGAAAATCATCCTTTGATATCTGATCTCCTAGATGAATTAATCTTTGTAATAGATACATTGACATCATGGAAACTATACTTTGATGGATTCTACACAAGTCATGGTTCAAGATCTAGCATTCTGTTGATCACACCTCAAGGAGACTCCATTCTCGAGTCTTTTTGAATAGAATTTCCATGCACAAACAACATGGTTGAGTATGAAGCATTATTGATAGGATTACAAATGGTGATAAAATGGAAAATCAAGGATCTTCAAATCTATGGTGATTCTTAGTTAGTTATTAAGCAATTTGATGGTGATTATGACACCAAATATGAGGAATTGACACCCTATAAGTGCATGGTAGATAATTTCAAACTGTACTTTCACAATATTACATTTGCATAGATATTGAGAATCTAGAACAAAGTAATTGACACAATGGCTACAATTGGATCTCTCTTGGAAATTCCTAATAGTGCTTCACAATATGAGTTCTTGGTAAAACAATTGTTGATCCTTCTGTTTGATGTCCCTAAAACCAAACTTGTGTGTGAACTTGTTGGTCTTGAATCTCCTTGGTACAAAGACATATCCAATTACTTGTATGACCAGCTTATCCCTCTTGACTTGTCCCTCAACCAATGCAAAGCCTTTATCTAACAAGCATCCAAATATTCCATCATTAGAGATACCCTTTACCGTCATAGTCTAGATAGTACCCTTCTCTGATCTCTCAACTCAAATGAATCACAAACAACCTTGCATGAGTTACACCATGATATATGTGGAGCACACTTTGATTGTCCAACCTTAACTAAAAATCTCATGAGAATGGGGTATTATTGGCCTATAATGGAACATGATACCTATCACTAGTGTTAGATTCATGGATATCTTATACATGCACCAAATCAGGAACTAAAACCACTTACTTTTCCATGGCCATTCTCTCAATGGGGACTCAAACTCATAGGAAAGATCCATCCCACCTCTTCTAATAGACATAATTTCATTCTTGTCATTATTGAATACTTTGCAAGATGGATTGAAGCCATCCCACTAGCCTACATTATTGGAAAGAAAATAGCAAAGTTCATCCTAAATTACATCATTTACCACTATGGTATCCCACATCCATCATTATAGATAATGGTCACCCCTTTAAGAATCAAGATGTTTGCGAGATTTGTGAAAAAAATCATATCCAACACCATTTTGCTACTCCATATTACCCCCAAGGTAATGATCAAGATGAGGCATCTAATAAGACAACCCTAAAACTCTTAAAGAAGACTGTTAATGACACTAGTCAAGACAATCAACTATAACTTAATCCTACTTTATGGGCCTATCACACCAATATCTACACCCCTATAGGATCTAAAGCAATACTTCCTATAGAGGTCGAGTTAACATCCTTACAAGTCTCCATGCAAGGCTTGATTGATCAACAAGAATATCGTGTATTGCATCTACATGAGATAGAATTCTAGATGAAAAGAGACAAAATGCCTAGACACATTTACAATAAGAAATTCTAGCCTACAGGCTTTGACATTGGTGACCTAGTCTTGAAATAAAATCTGAAGAATCAAGCATAATGAGAGAATCCCATAAAGTTTAAACCTAATTGGTTGGGCCCTTTCATTGTCACAACATAATATGGATCTAGTGCTTATTATCTTTCTACTCCTAATGGAGAATTATTGTTGGAGTCTATATATAACATGCATCTTTATAAATACTACACTAGATTCTTAAAGTATCCCCTTAAAAACTCAAAAATACAAAAAAATCAAGAAAATAAAAAAAGTGGTCATCCTAAAGAAAACCTAGCAAACACGTTTCTTGATGACAAAAAAAAAATCAAAAAAATAGTAAAGATAAATAATTCATCCAAAAGTGAAAACCACTTTGGTGGCACTTTGGATAAATACCATGGTGAAAACTTGGCAAATAGGTGCCATGTGTAGTCAGTCTATGCTCCTCCACCTATTGTCACATATTTGTTCCTTTTACCCATTCATGCATGTCACTCCCTCATAATAAAGTTGCATCATTCTTTCCATGGCCTAAGAACCACTAACATTTGGCATCCTTTGCTTTCATGATCATCCTTTGCATTCATCACTTTCCCTTGTGAATAATATAGTCATCCTATACCTGATTAAGGGAAATTCCTTGACTCACATCTTCATGGGAAATAATACATGGTATCAACCTTTGAAAAAAATAAAAATCCAAAAAAATAATAAAATGTCAAATTCCAAAAAATTTAGAAAAATATCAAAATCCAAAAAAATCATAAAACGTCAAAATAAAATAAAAAATAGAAAACCATCAAAATAAAAAAATCATAACGCAATTAAAAAAAAATAGAAAACGATTAAAATCCAAAAAAATTATAAAACGTCAAAATCCATAAAAATATCATAAAACCATCAAAATTCAAAAAAAAAAATCATAAAATAAAAACCTCCAAAAACAAAGTCTAAGTTTGAGTCTTTAAGTCAATTTGTGTTAGTGGTTCAAACTACGTTGTCTCTGTGCATTTTCTATGTAGGTAAGGTTATTCTTAAATGAGCCCTCGAGACATTAGGACAATCCTTTTAGCTTTTTCAAATAAAATCATGAATCAGTATTTTGTCAAATAAAGAAAAGCCAGGTTGTGTCAAACTACGAGGTCTCTATGTGTATAATGTAGGCAAGGCCATCAATCGATGAGCCCCCGAGGCTACCTAGGTCAGTCCTTTAGGGTTTGTTGAGTCTGGTCATATTCTAGGTGTGCAAACAATCATCATTTAAACCAAATCGTGCATCAACAAACAAACTTCACCAACCAAAATATTTCATCTTCAATAAATCAATCATCTTATCATCAATCGTTTAATTTGGTCATTAATCTAGTATTGGGATGGGGCATTATGTCACTTGTCACATTCAGCCCTATCTTTGTCTTTAACAAGATGTGTCCTTCCTGATATTATACTTTGTCAATCTGGTCATTCACCTTAAGTAGGATATGTATGTCTTGTAGTTAGGTTCCTTGTCAACACTTGTCACTTGGTGAACTTTATCATATGTGATCCTTGCCTTAAATAGGATATGTCTTTCCTCAAATTTGGTATTGTCACATAACTTGGCCATATCAATCAATATTTTTAAAACAATAAATCAATCCTTTCATCTTGGTCAATTAATCTTTCCTTAATCAGGATGTGTCCTTCCTAAAACTAGGCCCAACTAAACAAATCAAATGGTCAACATAAGTGAAATGGAAAAAATGGGGCACACTCTTTCTTTCACTTCTAGGGTTTTAGACCTAAAAGGAGAGACCATTTCTGACCTTTCATTCAAGAACAAACACTTGAGATTTCAATGCAAAGGATATTGAAATATTGTAAATGAAATATTCTAGGGATTAAATGATGTATAATGAGGGGTTCACCACCAAGTGTAAATTTGGAAAAGATTATGAGTTGGAAAACATAGTGTGATATGAAAACAAATGCTAAATGACCTAGAAAGATGAATAAAAAGTAGTAAAAAGCTAAGATATTGGAAGTGTGCACTTGGAAGACTGAAGAAGGCAGAATGGAGGTCTGGATCACTAAAAAATATACTATTGAAGTCAACTACAACTTATACGCCAGGTTGGGAAAATCAGTGTAGTTTATAGGAAAATACACTAGAATAGGTTTTAGACAAAAGGGTATCCAAATCAATAAAAATATTGATCAGGCCTATATAGTGGGACTTGCCAATAGTGGAAAATCAATCCAATTCTGCTTTTTCTAGAAATTTGAAAGTGGATTTTGTGCCTCTTGGTCTGCTTTGCTATTTTTTACTAGTTTTTAGATCTGAAACTGAAAAATACCACTTGTAGGTCTTCTCCAAGCTTCTCCAAGTCTTGATGACAACTTTGAAAACTTTTAGGGAGTTGAAAACTTTTCTCCACCTTTACTTCTTGGAAAATTTGTAATCTAGCTTTGCAAATCACACACAAGAAGAGGAAAAAATGTTGTGGGTGTTAGTGAATAGGGGTTATCCTTGGTTAAACCCCTTGTTGTTAATTAAACCTTGAAATAGAATGAAATATGAAAATAGAATGATGAATGAACAAAATAAAAATGTTGCAACTCACCAAACCCTACCAATAAGGCTCTATAATTATGCTTGAAATGGTTGCAATGGATGTGGATCTTGACTATAGCTTGAATGATGTTGATCTTTCTTGAAACACAAACCCTACATCACAATGGTTAGTATAATAACAAACATGAAGAATTCAATCTTTGACATGATGATTGACACTTGAAGAATGCTCTAAAATGTTTGATAGTCTTCTCTTGAAATGAATTGAATGCTCTTGTGAATGCTAGGTGTGGAATACTTGAATTCTTAGGATGAAAATTAGTGAAAGAACCTTGTACTTATTATTAATTATGAAAGAATTATAGAAATTACAACAATACAAGTTGACATTAGATCTAGAAGAATAAAATATCACTAGAATTTTGATTTAAATTTGAATTTTGGTCACATGGAACTCATTCACACAAGGTGGTGAATGAGTCCCATCACACATAATTTATGGGACCAAAAATCAAAAGTGTCTAGAAGTGTGAAACCTACATTGGGGACAAAAAGACCTAGGTGGGACTCATTTTCCCAAGGTGGCGAATGAGTCCTAGACACTAAATTTGGGCTATGCAAACTAGGAACACCTGAAATTATGATTGGTTACTGATTGGTATTGGAATTATCCTCAAAAATATGCAATAAATGAGGTTTGTGAATGCAAAATAGGGCCAATTAAAGTATAATAAATCCAAATTATTAATGAAAAGCCTAGAGGAATGTGAAAGTGTGTTACAACACTTTACAACACTCCAAATAAGGAAAGGCTAAGATTAATTATAATTAAAATTATGTTTATTATGCTTAGCTAGTTGATAAAACCCTAAAAAAGTGTGAAAGTGTGTTACAACAGTTCACAACACTTTCACAAGGAACCATTAAATTCCATTAGTTTATGAGGGCCCCAAAACTAATATGAATATGTTATCCACATTACAACACTAAGTCAAGGAAACATTAAGCCAAAATCCACAAGGAGGAGCCAAATGAGTGTGAAAAATGTCAAAGGAACCTTTTTTTGACACTACATTTAGCCCCCACTTTAGTGAGAGGATGAACCTACTTCAAACTCACACTAAATTAGAAAAACATGCACCACGAGGGGTTCCAATGAGCCAATTCTAGTAAGAAGGGATGACAATGATCAAGAGGAGTGATCAAGCCCCTAGGATCAAGATCCCATGGAAAAACAACATGAGCACAAGGGAACACACATGAAAATGATATAAAGAAAAATTACAAGGCCAATCATACACTGCCAAAGATGAAAAAGAGAAAAGAAAAAGAAGAATTAGATCAAGCTTCGAATGTTGTCCATCCTGATGTGGAACAAATCTAGGTTGTTTCTCTGGAAAACGTGCATACTCACTCTAAGGTGACAGAACTCTAGGCTTCCTACAAGTGGCTATGGGGAAATTCATGCCTCTAATTGGGCTTCCTACTCAACCATACCAAAGTTATACCTCCTGATAAATTTAATAAGGTGCCACACAAAAATGATTTTTCAGGCTTCATGAGACAAGAAAAAATTTGTATGCTTTGAGCTCATAAGAAAATAGGATGGCTCCATAGGCATGTAAGATGTATTATGCAAGGTTTCCATATAAAAACAAATGCAAAATGTAAAACTAAGAAATTTTCAAAGGATTCTTTCTTAGTTCATGCAAGGTTTTTAACTTAGGGAATGTTGTGCCTAATGTCTCCAAGAGAGGACCAATCAAAGAATAGAAAATTCACAACTTAGGGGATGTAGTGCATCACATCAAGACACTAAGAGGAATGTATTATGCTAAGAGAGATCATGCTCTTGAAGCATATCACACACAATGTCATACACAAAGCAACAAATGCATTGCATGTAGTAAGAAGGCTACACTAAGAACCAAGAAAAGGAAAAGTGCAAAAGAATAATGCCAATGTATGCCCCCACTATAAAGGAATTGCTAAACACCATACTGTGAGAAATTACTTTAAATTAGAAAATGAAAAATGCAAAAAAGAAAGAAGACATGTGAGCCAACTTGGAAATCCCTATGCTAAGTCATATGTTTATGAGTAAAGGTGCATCATGCAAGAGAAAAAGAAAAGAAAGAAATTGCCCCCAAAATTAAAACACCAAACACATAAGGAATATATGGATTTGGGGTTAGTATGTTCTTTGTTGCAATGATTTTTAGAGAGTTTAGAACTATCATCATCCCCAAAATACACATAGAATTATAAGAATGACACAAAGATAGTGAAAACAAAGAAAAACCTTTTGGGTCAACATGGAAAAGACATAGGGTGTCTTGATTTATTGTGTTATCCCCAAAAGGAAAAAACAAGACAAATGAAAAAGGAAAAAGGCGAAATAAAAAGGAAAAGTTTTTGGGTCAGCATGAAGGAGGCATGAATGTCTTGATGCCTTGTGTCATTCCCAAAAGGAAAACACAAGAAAAGGATAAATATTAAATGAAATGGAAAAGAAAAAGGATTCCCTTTGGGTCAACATGAAGGAGACATGAATGTCTTGATGCCTTACATCATCCCTAAAAGGAAAATAAAAGAAAAATATAAAGGTTAAAAACAAAATCAATGCACAACATAGAGAAGAATTAAGGTAAAAATAGAGGAATGATACAAAGAGAGATAACATAAAAAAAAACATCATGGGGGATCACATTACACACATTCAGTCACACAAAAGAAAAAGAGAAAGAAAATACAAAAGAATAGTAAGGAAAATGCAAGTCAACCTATGAGCAAGTCATCTAGTTTCCAATCATGTTCTATGTATACCGAATGCGGGAAACTAGCCAAAGGGACAAGGGAAAGTGTTGAACTTGGAGAAGCACTAGGTTCAACACTCTTTATAGGGGATTTATTTTTTAAGCTCATGGAAGAGGAAAATAATTTGTTCAATTTATTATGCACCTCTTTGTCAATTTTAGTGATCTCATCATCATCATCTAGGTTAACCACAATAGAAGGTCAAATGAGAATGTCCATTGAAGATTTCAACTCTTATTGTGGTTTTTGTATTGGGTCAGTTTTTTTTGGTTGGGGAGGGGGGTCATCATGCATTTCTTTAGTGAAGTTCAGATCTTTATTTTCTTTATGTAGTTCTTCATGTAATCTACGAGCATAGGAACGATGTCTTTGCCTATGCTCTCTAGCACCTTTGTTTCTTTTGGTTTTGTTTTCAAGTTGTGTTTTTGTAGGAGGGGGTTGATCAACTATAGGTTAATTTTCCTCCCTAATGGGAGGAAAAAAATGAGCCATAGGGTGTTGGTCATCCAATTTCTATTTGGCTTTGTAACATTTTTTATTCTAGGAGGTGTGATGGGGTTGTTTTCATTGTCTCTTGGTCTTTTGGAGGATGTAGGTGAAGTTTCTTTTTTTGGTTGGTCTTGGTTGTTTGGTTCTTGTTTAGGTTGAAGCATGGTTTTTTATAGGATGAGAGTTTTGGAGGTGGATGGGGATATGTTTTAGAGAGATAGTTCTACTATCTTCTTTTCCTTGAACTTTTGATAAGACAAGAAAAAAAAGTCTTCTCTTGGCTTTATAGGTTCCATGGGCTTAGGAAAAAATGCATGTAGGGAAAATTTTCCTTTAGATGACAAGGGGTTAAAGCTGCTATGGTGAACAGTGAATATTTCATTATCAAAGGGAAACTTTAAGCATTTATGCACAAGTGAAGGGACATATTTCATGGAACCAAGCCATGGGTGGCCTAGCTTCACATGGAATTGGTCTGACTACGGGATGTGGACAATGTGGCATCTAATGTTTTTGGTCCTATGTGCAATGGTAGGATGATCGATCCAATTGTAGGGCACGTAAAACCATTGTGTGTCTAGATCCATGCTTTTGGTCTATCATATTCATCTTGATAGAGTTCATGTAAAAGAATAAATTCCCTAGTGATCGTATTCTCTCCATAGGCAGGATCTATTAGTATCCCATTAGTGGGTTTGTCATAGATATGACCAACTATGTAGAGAGGACCATCAGGTAAATGTTTAAATATATCCTTAGAGGAGAAAATGATGTCAAGATGACTCTTGGGTTAGCCCTTACGAGGGATGACATCTATCACCGTCTATCATTCCATCCATAGGATTTTCATTGATAGCATTATTTAGAAAGGAATCATTTTTTTCATTATCTATATCAACATTAATCACATCATTCTTTATAGTTTCACCAGATTTGACAAATGAAATATTATGTTTGGGCATTGGGTTGGTGAAAATTTTCATGTTTTTGTTTGGAGGGGCAACAAATTTATTTCCTTGATCACTAACACCTCTAATGGGTAGACGACTAGAATCAAGGAGGTCTTCCACAAGATGTTTAAGACGCTTGTAATTTTATGTATCATGTCCATTTTGTCAATGATAGTGGAAATAAGTATTTTATTTAAAGCTTGGGTGTAAAGGATTATTAGGGTTAAATGTTTTGATGAGTGGTAAGGTAATCATTTGTTTCTCTAGAAGTTGGGACATTACAAGTGTTATGAAGGGTATCAGGTAAGGGAGTCAATTGTCTTTTTAGATTTCCATAACTAAAGGGAACTGTGGCTTTAGAAACAACTACTTGGTTGTTGACATTTTGAGTTGGTTATTGAGGGAAGTTCAATTGAAGGAACCCTTTATTTTGTTTTCTAAAAGGTTGGGAATTGTTTTGTTTCCTAGGTTCAGATCTCTCAATTAAGTTAGAGGTGGAATTTATATCTCGACTACTAACCAAATTTTGATAATCACAAAGGGAAGTTGATAGGTGCATGAAGGATGGGAATTTCATCATGGTCAAATTCTCTTGAATATTAGTTTGTAGGTTTTCTATAAACATATTTTGGAGATGTGGGTTAGGGACCTTGACATCAATTTGGGAATAAAGCGATTGATAGCGTGAGATAAAATCAATTATCTTTTCATCCTCCTTTTTCTTGCATCTCATCAAATCAGCCAAGGTCATCTTGGGGGTCATATTCACTTGGAAATGGTTTAAAAATGCTTCAACGAGTTCATTGAATGAATGAATTGAGTTGTTTGATAAAGAAGAGAACCATTCCAAGTGTCTTTCAAGGGCCTTGAAAAAGGTTTTTCCAACAGTTTATCATCAAGGAAAAAGTCACTACATAAGGAAATGTAGGCTTTGACATGGTTAGAAGGATCTCCATTCCCTCCATATTTCTCAAATATAGGCACCTCTACACCTTGTGGCATCACTGTTCACAATATCTCCAAGGAAAATGGACTGCTTTTTACATAATATGTGGGTGGGCCATTTTGATTTTGGTTGATGGTGAAAATTTTCTTTTGAAGGGATGAAATAGTTTTTAAAAATTGTGTTATGAGAGGGCCATTTCTTGTGTTATGAGATGGAAGTGAAAGTGGTGATGGAGTGTATGTGATCATAGGAAAAGTGAATGGAATGTTGATAGGTGGTAATGTAGGAGATATAACACGTGATGCCACATAGGAACTAGGGATGCTAGTAGGAATACCTAGGGAAGGAATCACATTACTAACTTTTTGCATTGTTGTTGTGACTTGGGGAGTGGTATAGGTAGGGATTGAGGATATTTTTGTGGGAGGAGGAATTTGAGTTCCTCCTTGGCTTGAAACATTTTTTGTGGGTAAAGGACATCTAGTGGTTGAGGAAAGATGCTTTCCAAATATTTTAACTAATTTTTTCATGAGGTCAAGACCATCGTCCCTTTCAATTATATTGTGAATGTTCTCTATTGTAGGAATTGTAATAGTTGAAATGTTTTCAAGGATTATTTAATGTTATAATTTTACTAGATCCTCATGAATGTGAATTATGTTTTCTTGTGGGATGTTATCACTCTTTGCTTCAACTTGCATGTTATCTAAAGGTAAGGAGTTACTAAGGGTGTTATCCACGCTTAGTGTACTAGTGTCAATACTAGGAGTGGAAGCTCTAGATAACCCAAGATCCACAATGATTGTGATATCGTAGGATGAGATGAGTCTGAAACTTATTTTCACTAATGTATTAGCAATAGGAAACAAAACACTCATGCAAAGGCTACTAAATGTAGGGTGAATGAAAATGAAATACAAACTAATATGAATGAATTCTTATAATTGAAGTCCTAGAAAGTAAAATTGAAATGTAGAAACAAAAAATAGAAACTCAAAAAATAAATTGTAAATGCTAGAAAATGCAGTGAAAAATATGCAATGGGACTGATTTTCCCAAGGTGGCGAATGAATCCAGGTGCTAATTTTTTTGAAAATTTTCATAATTTTTGAATTGAATTTTATTCTTTTAATGTTTTCTGATACAAATATGAGATGCAAATAAAGAATTTTACTAATTTTCAATGAAATTAAATGCAGTAATGCAAGTTAAATGAGCTTTTCACAAATCCAAATTTTGAAACTATACAATGCAAATTAAGAAATCCAAAACCTAATGCAATGTTAATGAAAGCTAAATATAGGATGTAAATGCACTCCAAATAAGAATTATAATCCTCTATATGTAGGTTCAACAAAATGAAATGGTTAAAATGGGGCACTCTCTTTCTTTTGCTTCTAGGGTTTTGGACCTAAAAGGAGAGACCATTTCCAACCTTTCATTCAAGAACAAACCCTTGAGATTTCAATGCAAAGGAGATTGAAATCTTGCTAAGGGACTATTCTAGGGATTGAATGATGTTTAATGAGGGGTTCACCACCAAATGTAAACTTGGAAAAGATTATGAGTTGCAAAACATAGTGTGATATGAAAACAAATGCTAAATGACCTAGAAAGATGAATAAAATGTAGTAAAAATCTAAGAGACTAGAAGTGTGCACCTGGAAGACTGAAGAAGGTAGAATGGAGGTCTTGATCACTGAAAAATATACTATTGAAGTTGAATGGGACTCATACGCCAGGATTGGTGAATCAGTCCAGTTTCCAAGAAAATGCACCAGAACAAGTTTCAGCCAAAAGGGTATCCAAATTTGTAAAATTTTTGATCAGGCCTATATAGTGGGACTAATTTTCCAATATTGGTGAATCATTCCATTTCTACTTTTCTAGAAATTATGAAGTGGATTCTATGCATCTCAATCTGCTGTGCTATTTTTGAGTAGTTTCTGGATCCAAAACTGCAAAATACCACTTATAGTTCTTCTCCAAGCTTCTCCAAGGCTTGATGACAACTTTGAAAACTTTTAGGGAATTTACAACTTTTCTCCACCTTTTCTTCTTGGAAAATATGCAATCTAGCTCTAAAAATCACACACAAGAAGAGGGGAAAATTTTTTGGGGGTTAGTGAATAAGGGTTTTCCTTGGTGAAACCCCTTGTTGGAAATTAAACCTTGAAATAGAATGAAATGTGAAAAGAGAATGATGACTGAACAAAAGAACAATGTTGTGGCCCATTAAACACTAGAAATAAGGCATTGCAATTATGCTTGAAATGGATGCAATTAATGTGGTTCTTGACTCTAGCTTTAGTGATGTTGATCTTGCTTGAAACACAAACCATACATCACAATGGTTAGCACAATAACAAATATGAAGAACACAATATTTGGCATGATATTTGACACTTGAATAATGCTCTAAAATACTTCATAGTTTTCTCTTGAAATTAATTGAATGCTAGGGGTTGAATACTTGAATGCTTAAGATGAAAATGATTGAAAAAAATTTGTATTTATACTTAATTATGCAAAAATTCCCGAAATTACAACACTACAAGCTGACATTAGATCTAGAAGAATAAAATATCACCATAATTTTAATTTTAATTTTAATTTTGGTCACATGAGACTCATTTTCCCAAGGTGGTGAATTATTCTCATCACACATACTATATGCTACCAAAAATAAAAAGTGTCTAGAAGCGTGTGAAACCTGCATCAGAGCCAAAAAGACCTAGAGGGGACTCATTCACCCAAGGTGGTGAATGAGTAGTAGATACTAAATCTGGGCCACACAAGCTAGGAACACCTGAATTATGATTGTTACTAAATAGTGTAGAGATTATCCTTGAAAAGATGCAATAATTGAGGCTTGTGGATGCAAAATAAGGCCAGTTAAAGAATAAGAAAGAAAAATTATTAATGAAAAGCATTGAGGAATGTGAAAGTGTGTTACAACACTTTACAACACTCCAAATAAGGAAAGGAAAAGATTAATTATAAATAAAATTATGTTTATTATGCTTAACTAATTGATACAATGCTATAAAAGTGTGAAAGTGTGTTACAACACTTCACAAAAAAATTTCAAGGCACCATTAAATTCCATTAGTTCACAAGGGCCCAAGACCTAATGTGAATGTGTTATCCACATTATAACACTAAATCAAGGAAACATGAAGCCAAAATACACAAGGAGGACTCAAACGAGTGCAAAAAATGTCAAATGGTCACACTTTTTTTGACACTACAATAAGTCCAACTTATCAATCAATTCTTATCAGCCTATCAATCAATTTGGTCACCTTGGTCAACTAAATCAATCATCCTAAATAATCCTATTAGTATCATTGGAAAATGCCATCTCTATTGGCAAGCACTTTGTTGATCTAAACTTGTCTTATCTTTTGCTAAGTCTATGGTTGTTAGAGTAATAAGTTATTATGCTTAATTAATTACATCACATTGATTAATTAATTAAGTCACTTATTCCTCTTTATTACTTAAGCTAAACTTAGGCACATTAATAATTAATTAATTATTAATTATTAAGTGTGCACACTAGGGTTTCATTTAGGGTTTCTTGATCTCCTTCATAAGGATTGATCACATTGTAATAATTGATTCTCTTAATGCATTTTTACTGAGAGGTTTACAGAACATTGTTTTGGTTCTTCATATTTTTTGCATGTGACAGGTATCCATCTTGCATGCAGGTGATCTTGGATTCTAACATTTTTTTTTCTCTGAAAGCTGAAAAATGTATTCATCCAAGAGAGAGGTAAATTACAATGATGAAGCCTTATAAAAGGATATTGTGCAACCCTAAAAAGAAACCCTAATAGGTAGACATTTAATAATTAATATAATTATTAAATGTCACAAAATGCAAACTAAAGTGAAATCTTAAGAGAGGAATAAAGGTAACTTAATCAACATGATTAAATTAAAAACTTTACTCTAACACCCCCCCTTAAGATGAGCAAAAGTGCAGTTACAAACATGTGCAAGAAAGCAAAGGTAACTAACTATAATGCAAGAAAGTAAACTTGGGTCCCGGCAACAAGGCCTAGTTGCTGGGACCCATCTTTGCTTTCATGCATCTTATTCTAGTGTTTTAGCTTCTTCCTAAGTTCATCTTAAGGGGGGGTGTTAGAGTAATAAGTTATTATGCTTAATTAATTACATCACATTAATTAATTAATTAAGTCACTTATTCCTCTTTATTACTTAAGCTAAACTTAGGCACACTAATAATTAATTAATTATTAATTATTAAGTGTGCACACTAGGGTTTCATTTAGGGTTTCTTGATCTTCTTCATAAGGATTGATCACATTGTAATAATTGATTCTCTTAATGTATTTTTACTGAGAGGTTTACAGAACATTGTTTTAGTTCTTCATATCTTTTGCATGTGACAGGTTTAAAGAGGAATAAGTGACTTAATTAATTAATCAATGTGATGTAATTAATTAAGCATAATAACTTATTACTCTAACACCCCTTAAGATGAACTTAGGAAGAAGCTAAAACACTAGAATAAGATGCATGAAAGCAAAGATGGGTCCCGGCAACTAGGCCTGATCAGGTACCCATTTACAAATGCAATAATGAGTAAGAGAAGGAAAAACCCAGTGGGACAAAACCCCCCTTACAATGAGATAACATGCTGCAAAGAAGCACTGGAAGAACTCTGTAGAGTAAAACTGGAACTTGATATAGGCAAGCAAGGAAATATTCTTCTATATACTACTGAAACCGGATGAGAGTCACTGATTGACTCAAGGAATCATGATTAAAGTAACAGAAAACCTGATGCCACAGAACACTCAAAAACTCTAAACTGGAACAACTCTGGAATCTATGAAGCAGCAAGCAATTATTGAATGATGTATTACTGAAAATGAAGTGAAAAGATGCAAGATGCACTCTCCCAACTGCCAAAACATCCAAGTAATCGCCAAACAACCCATCAGGCCAAATCTGGACTAACTGATAAACCAGGGATAGATACAGAAAAAGTACATGGACAACAACCTAGATCTCCTCAATACCTTTCTGACGCTTCAAACAAGGCAAAAAATGGATATCGTGGCAAAAAGTTATGAGCTCTAAAGCATAAAAAGTACATCTGACTTCAAACAGCAATAAATGTAGTAAAACAGAAAAATACTGTAAAATAAACTACACCAAATGAAAGTGCTCGGAACTAGCTTTCCGGTGATATCTCGTTTGCCCGATTTTGATACCGTATGCCTAAGTTATAGCTAAAAGAAAAAAACTGCTCTTTTAGGGCAAACTAGGGTTAGGAGGGGGCAAAGAGGGCCGGCCGTACAGATGACGTCATCATGATGTCATGTTGACGTCAGCAAAGGATGAGCATAAATTTGACGGCCATCTGGCCGTCGCCGCAAAGAAAGCTCCCCCCTGCAAAAAAAATTGACGACCATCGGAAATGCTCCATTGCAGAGAATATGTGATGGAATATTCTGTCGGCTGCTGGGAGGATGTGCCGGATTTTCATTTGAATACAGGGAATGTTCCCCGATTTTGCCGCCGGTGAGATGGTTGTGGCCGGATTCCGACTGATGGGTCACCGGAGTAAGGAATGCCAGTCAATGTGGCGGTGGAGGTGGCCGGTCGGTAGGGCCCCCCCCTGCCAGCGGCGGCGTACAGCCCTCCCGCGGCAGGGTACGGGGGTACCCGGCCGCACAGGCTTTAAAAGCCTTAAAAACTTTTCAAAAAAACTTTTTACATGTATTTTTTTTTGAAAAAGATTTTAATTGTTATAAAATTTCTTTTATAAAAAAATCGAACCTTGAAAACAATTTTCCTCGGATTGCGTGCATAGAGGTGGTACAAAGGCTGTACGGGCAAAAAAAATTTTCCTCAGAAATCAACTACACCAAAATCGACGATTTGACAGGCATTTCTAGGGTTTTGGGACGCTGCGAACGCGATGGCAACGTCTGTTTGAGCCCATTGTGTCCCAAAAAAATGGCTACCCCCAGATCTTGTAGAAAAGATGCCTGTGGAAACCCTTGCATCCGAAACTCACAAAGAGGCCATATCTTCAGATCACGAACAAGCAGCTGCAGGTCTGGAGCTCTGATACCATGTTAGAATCCAAGATCACCTGCATGCAAGATGGATACATGTCACATGCAAAAGATATGAAGAACCAAAACAATGTTCTGTAAACCTCTCAGTAAAAAAGCATTAAGAGAATCAATTATTACAATGTGATCAATCCTTATGAAGGAGATCAAGAAACCCTAAATGAAACCCTAGTGTGCACACTTAATAATTAATAATTAATTAATTATTAATGTGCCTAAGTTTAGCTTAAGTAATAAAGAGGAATAAGTGACTTAATTAATTAATCAATGTGATGTAATTAATTAAGCATAATAACTTATTACTCTAACAATGGTCACATTACTAGTTATCTAAAGGATATCCTATTAAGGGATTTAGAGGCGTGATGATGGATCATGGTCTCTTTCCTTTTTTTGTTGTTTGTGGTTTGTATTGGAAAAAAGAATGGGAGAATTGGGTCCTTAGTGTGAGCCAGGGGCATTCCTTGTCTATTGAATTTGTAGATTTTCACTGCTTGTCTCTCACAAATGGTCACCTTGCACACCTTGGTCTATATCATACCATGGTGTTTGTGTTCCATTTGTTACACTTTTTACACTAAATGATGATAAATATAAAAGCATGAAATTTGGTACCTTGTCATTTTCCATCTAACTTTCCATCTCCATCTCCTTTCCCCTCTCCCACTCTAACATCCATCTGTTTTGAGCTAACATTTATTCCGTCTACATATTGAAAGAGTTTCATGGTACAAGAAAACATCTTTCATACATAATCATGTTAGAAAGAATCCTCGAAGGCATTTTTATCATATAAGGTCACATGTATTTGCATAAGAAAATACAAAAACATAGGGACCATCCATATAGAATTAGCATTTTATCACCATATTAGCATCATCATATAAGTATTTTATTGCATTATACATTCCATCATAGCATCATATCCTATATCACATAGCATAGCATTCCATATCATATGACATTTTACATCATATAATCCATTTACATTGCATCACATAAACATTGCATTTCACATCACATTGCATTCCATACACATTACATCCCAGTAATAATAATAGAGAAAATCACATCACATATCACATTTTCATTTTTCATTCACATTCAATCATTACATTTTACATTAATTTTCTTTTGCATGTCATTACATTAACATTATATTACATATACATATTACATTACATTCATAGCATCAAATCATCATCCATACATATCATAATAAAAATGCATCATCATATATGCATTACACCAATGCATCCATAAACATATCACATTCCATTTATTGAAATTATGTCATCCATATTGCATTTTCCATCCATACATGTTAGAGAAAGCATAAACATTCAAGATAGCCATAAAAGCATAATCATAGAATCATACTAAACCATCACATGATCATATAGAACGCATCAATAAACATCTTAATCATAGCATGAATATCCATCTCATAGCATGCCATCATAACAAACATAAACACATCAAAATACATATCATCAACTGGTGCCAAAATCATACCCATATATATCACTCAAAAAATAATGTGTCACAGGTACAAGGTCAAGAATTTTCCAATAAAAGTGTAGCTCAGAAGCTCGATAATAAAAATATTAGTGTCCATATAGCAACATAAATAAAGGTTCCCTATCCCAAACTAACCTAATCTCCTATTCCTAGGGCATCCATATCCTCCCTTCATAGTAAACCCTTAGCCCTGTGCTCTACAGTAGAAGATGGCCTATCATATGGGGTGGCCCATCTGGAATCTGATGTCTTCCCATGGAATCTACTCTAGGTCCACTTGTTGTGTGTCCATCTATGAAATCTACCCTTTGAGCCACTGTCTATCTCAAAAAATGTGGGCTTCCTCCTCTCTAGAGGTACCAATCTCTCATATAAATCCCTATAATACTAATAGGCCCTACTATCCCTGGCATACTCATGTGCAACATCAACAATGGACCCACCGTATGCTACTATAAATTCAACCATTTTTTGGTCAGTCTGCTTCTTCCTAATAACTGCTAGGTCCTTCTCTACCTGGAAAGCATCCCTCTTGACCTTAAGGTCATCTCTCTATATAGTAACTAACCCCAGCTTTACCTCTAATGACTGCACATGAGCTTGTAGTGCAGTTATCCTCAGATCAAAAATCCCATCATCTGCTTGGGCCTCCTCCCCCACCTCCTTAACTCCCATAATAATCCTCTCATGGAGGAATCTCTCTGCCTCATCTATATCCACCTCCTCCTCTCCTCCTTCCCTAGGCTCCTCCTATCCTCCCTCTCTTCCCACCTCAACCTCCATAGCATCTATTATCATTGTCTTGCCTCTCTTTTGGGTACCTCTACATGATGTTTCCCTATCACCTTTTCCACTTCCCTCACCTCTAACTAATCCTCCTCCATCTCTTCCTCCTCTCTGATAGGTGGTAGCTATTTGACCACCTGTCATCCTCAATCTCTCCTCTTGCTATGATGGTCTCTTCCCCATCCTCCCCATCCATCTCCTCCATCATCCCCTCATCCTTGTCTACCTCCTCGACCATTGTTTCCTCTCCCTCCACCCCTCCCCCCTGTCTCCTCACCGCCCTCTCGGGCCCCTCCCTCTATGCTCTACTGGAACTAGATGCTATGGATTTGTAAGCGGAATAGGTTTGTGTACTATCCACTAGGCATCATACTCTAGTGTCATGCATGCATTAGCATAACCTCCCCTCCACTCCCAATCCAATGCCTATATGGCATTGATATCCTGTTCTACTATGGTCCCCACAATCTAAGTTCCCTAGGGATGCACCTCTCATGAGGTCCATCAATACTCTATTTTTCCCACTGGAACCCCTTGTTTCTCACTGAACTACCATTTGACCCTCTTGAGCAAATACATCTCAATGATATGTTGTGATTGTATGATGTGCCCAATCAAATACTTGGTCTTTCGACACAATGACATATGACCATCCTCATCAATCCTAGAGTAGAAGTCATGTATGGCCTCCAAATGAAACTAACCAAAGTATCCAGACCATGCCTCCAGTACCCCACATATCCAACATGTGTTTGTGTCAATGCTCTCTGATACATATAAGAATATGGTGTGCTTTCTACCAACTATCATACCACTAGAGGTCAAAACACTACCATGCACTCCCAAGCCCATACTGTCAGCAAGGTAACATTGTAGCTCAAACTATGTCCTCCCCTCTATGCGATGTCATGCACCAGAAAATAGAGCATGGCCAACAAACATGGCCCCCAAGCATACACTATCCTACAATGAATCATCAATCTGAGCATCTCCCCCTAGTCCATCAGGAACCTGTGACCCCTACCATTGGGGATCATCACTCCTATAATCAAGGCACAAAGCACACAATCATATCTATTGTATGTCTCTACTAGCGTCTCCCATCAAATCTCATAACCCTAGATGTTAGGCTATGCATCATTGTCACACTCATAGAACTCATATAGTGCTTGGAGGCCTCGCACGGGGATGTAGCATACCCACTCATTGTGAATCAGAAACCGTAGAATCCTATAAACATCCTCCAGGGTAACTGTCACCTCCCCTTTCAAAAAATGGAAGTTACTAGTCTCAGAGTACCACCGCTTCGCCAATGCTATTAGCATCTCTCTATCTAACAACCCCAAGTCTAGCAACACTTGTCTCTCCTCCTCGCCTAGCTGGTTCCACAATCTGAACACATTTGGTCTAGACTCTCATGTGTAAATAGTAGGTAGATACACTTGAACTCATCAAACAACCAATAATTTCAATCCAAGACCTTTAGTTGACCTATTAGACCTAAGTTGACAAAGTCAAAATTTCCTGGTTTGGGGCAAATTTTTAAATAACCAATTGTGTCACAGTTTTGGCATATGCATCACACATAGTTTTTAACTGGCTCACAACTATGATTGTTTCACTCTCCTAACACATGTGTCATTTCATACTACACATGCATCATAGTGAATCATTTGCATCATTCCTGGCCACACATGCAACTCAAAAATGCCCTTGTGCCACAAAAATTTATGCGTCGCACTGTAACTGCTTATTCCCTAACCCTACTAAAATTGTGTCATGCCTAGATGATTACAGTGAACCACTTATCGAATGTAGCTAATGTGCACACAATTGCATCTCAAATTTCTATGATGCAATTACCTACAAAACTATTTCCTAACCTAAATGCACGCAAAATGAAAAAATTACAAAGTGAGTTGGTAGTACATATGGGTCCAAAATTAGGGTTTTGCATTGGGCTTGTCTATTGGGTGCACCTTTTGATTCCTTTGATCTCAAATTTGACCCCTTTATCGATCTTGAAACTCATTTCATCTTCACCATCGACTTCCTGGCCATCAATTTGTCTTATCGAGACAATTTTCCAAAAAAAAAATTGAAACCTTTGGAAAATTTGTAAAATTTTCCCAAGGGGGCATACATGTACCTTGACTTCATTAGAGCATCCTCAAGCATTTTTTTGACTAAATTTCTTTGACACAATGCAATGAACTGCAATATGTCAAAGAGGGGAAAAATGTAGACACTGAAAAATGTCCTAATTCTGTGAGAATCATTTTTCTTGGTCCTTGTCCTTTGATAATTAAATAATTTTAATTATTTGATTATTCCTGATCGCATTCGTCTATTAATTAAATAATTTTAATTATTAACTATTTTTAATTAATTCACTTTCTAATCTTTATTCTATCCCAATCAGTTAAATGAATTAATTGTGTCACTAGCATTCCCTTTCTTCAATAATTAAATAAATCATTATTTATTTAATTATTTATCTTTATCATTTTCCTATAGTCAGATAATAATTATTATTATTTTCCTATACAATTGACCTTTCATTCCTCTATAATTAAATAATTGTCAAGATTATTTAATTAGGCATCATTCTTCTCCCCATTAAATAATTAATTCAAAGTATTTGGTGCCTAATTTCCATCTCTCCACATTTAAGTAAATTGATTTTATAGATTGATTTATTTTCCATTTTCCTCAAATAAATAATTTGAATGAATTATTTATTCTCCAACTTGGTCAAATATTCTCTTCTCATGAATTAATTATTTTTCAATTTTTAATTCATTCTTTTCCTCCATTTTCTCATTAATTCTTGTCATAGTCATCTCTATCATAGCTGTCATCGTCATAATCCTTACATGAATAGCATATTTTGGGTGCATTAATCCTCCACTGTTGATCTTGGCATATTTTTTGAAACTTGATCTTGATCGTTCGTTTTGTAACCTCCCTCTCATGGATTCTCATTGGTTGATCTTGGAATCCTTCCGGAGGATTAATTTCAACCATACGTTGAAATGGTTGTCTATAAAAGCAACATTCCTCTTCCATTTTTACCTTAAAAACCATTTTATCTCCAACTTTCTACTTACAATTTGTAGGTATTTGTACAAGTAAAACAAAAAATCTGAGGGAAAATAATGCAAAAGGAGAAATAGGAGAGATAGGGGAAGGAATCAACTTCAATGGGGAGTGTTTTAATTTTTTATTTTTTTTTAATTGCTCTCATTGTTTTTATTCTCTTGTTTAGATGTGGTTTGTATCTTAGAAGTGTTGGTTGTCACTTTATCTAGGCTAGAACTAGTCTAACCCCATCTTACACTTTTAGAGAGAATTCCTATTGAGAAAACCAAAGGAATAGGATATTAAGATCCTCCTCCAAACATAAGTGTCCTTCCTAAAGAATAACCAATGCCTCACAAGAATTATAGGATCCTCTCAGGTCTTCCTCCTCAATATTCACCTTCACAAATTGTCAAATCAAGTAAGATACAAAAAGCTTACAAACTCGATAAATTTCCCTTCTTACATACTCAAACATAAAGTAAATGAAAGATGGAGAAACTCTTTAAAAAATGTTGGATTAAATTACCACCTCCTTGTAAAAGTAGGATACTTACGAAAAACATCAATTATTGTGCATATCATAGAACTCTTGTGCATCTTGTTGATGAGTGTTGTGCATTAAAATTGATATTGAGTTATATTTTCTTTAATGATGATGATTGTTATCAAGTGGTTACATATCATGTTCTCTTGCTCCCATGTAATAGTTGAAGGATCTAAGTATGCTCACTATTTCATGTGACACATTCATTGCAAATCATTCTCTTTATCACAAGGAGCTCATTCTCATCACCTATCTCAACTCATTCTTGTCCTACACTTAGTGGGGGCAAGGGGTTAGTTAGCCTCATCCTAGTTTTGGAATTTTTTGTTGTCCTTTTGGCTAGTTGTCCACCTTCCATCTATACCAATGGAGATTGGGATGCGAACAACCTACTATAGGTTGACTCGCATGTTCCTTACTAGTATTTTTCTTTGTTTTTCTCTTCATGTGATTGCATGTGAATAATGTGATCCCTGTACTATTTCATTTGATGTATCTCTCTTTTTGTGCATTCCTCTATGTGTACCTAGATTCTTCTATATGTCATAAACAATTTTTTCTTTTTCCCTTGTCTTTTTTTTTCCTTTTACGGTTGATGTAAGGCATCAAGACATTTAGGTCTCTTCCATGTTGACCTAAAGGATAATTTCTTTGTTTTTTTTCTCTTTTTCTCATTCTTCTAGCTCTATGAGTATTTGGGGAATGATGAAATTTTCAAGCTCTTAAACAATATTGTAGCAAATACATATTGACCTTGAATCCATAGATCCCTTCCATATTTTTTAGGGTAACCCCTCATTGATGTTTCATGATGTAGATTTATTTCAGATATATATTTATTGGCACAATGATTTTTAAGTAAGATCTCATGTCTTAGGATGGAAAGTTGGCTACTTTAAAGTAGTTTCTCACAACAATGGTGTTAGTAACCACTTTAAAGTGGGGCCATACATTGATGATATCTTTCGATATTTTGCATATTTTAGGAAGTTATTTCATTTTTCTTCTCATGCATCCTTTTCTTGGTGGTGTCATTGGATTTGATGTCCTCTAAGAGTGTGATATTTCGAAGTGTACGACTTTCCCTTAGTGGCTCAATGTGAAGCGAGGCATCCCATAAGTGGCAATATGTTATTCTTGACTTGTCCTATGTTGGAGACATTAGGCATGATGATATGTAAGAAGAAGACCTTACATGAACGAAGCAAGATCCCCTTGAACCAAAAAACTATAGACATAATGTTCATAAGTGCTTAGCATTGTGGTGCCTTATTAAAGTTCTTGAGAGGATATTTTTCATATGCTATTGGAGCCTAATATGATTCTCTCATTTGCCACACTTTTGGGATACTCACCTAGTGGATGCCCTGAGGTTCCACTACCCCAAAGTGAGCACATGTGTCGTTTGCATAGTAGAAATCGAGTTCTTCTTGTGAACATCTTTGGAAAAATAGTTGAGACGTGTTTCACATCATATTGGACAGTTGAGGCTCGATCCTTCCTTTTTCATGGACAAACATTTGAGACATGTTCCACATTGCATTGAATGCTCAAGGCTTGATCCACCCCCTTCTCTCCTTGGTTTTGATAGTGTATGATTGTGTAATAACCCATTCTAATTATTATGTAAATATTAATTTAAAATGAAATTATGAATATTAAATTTTAAAAAGACATAGCTTAAACAATTATTTTCAATCATAGAAGAACATGTCTAATTAAAATATAAGTCATAATATATATTCATTTCCAAATGTCAATTACAATATCTAAGTTGACTTGGCTCATTGGGCCACATAGTTAATACAATATATAATTTACATCAAGATTACATCATATTCCTTTGATAACTTGAAAACATCCAAGGTTTCCTTTTGACACTTTACTCCATTGGTGGATGAGAACATGGCTTGGATGCTTTACCAATGAACCATGAAGCTTATGCTTCCCCAAAATTATTCCTTGTAGTCAAAGAATACCTAACCCTACATGAAAGTTTAGCAAGAGAACAATCTAAAAGGTGGAATCTAGTGCATGCCCAAACATCAACATGCATCTCTATCTATGATAAAAAAAAAAATGCAAGATCTATACTAGGAATGGTAGAGAGAGTCATCACAAATAAGTCCATACATACATAATGGGCCAACTACTTGGCCAAGCATTAAAATTAAGTTGCAACAACAAAAGATAGGTTTTGGATAAAGAAAAACCTATACCATTTGTACTCCATTTTGACACCCATCCCGAAAGGTAACTTTCAAACAACAAAAGTATGTTCTTCACAAACTATCTACCCTCTAGCCTAAGGTTCTCTAATCTACTTAGGTGTTGCTATTCTACTAAATAAAGAGAATATTATTTAAACATATATCAATGGAAAATTAATTAAGTATACTTATTCAACAACCTGAGAAATTCATAAAGATAAATCAAGTGGTCCTATTCATTTCATCATCCATTTAGTTCATACATTATCTAGTCACATGATTACATTCAATGTATTCTACCAGTTCATATTTAATGTAAATCAATATTCATTAGAAAAGAAATTAAATAAAATAAATAACAAAAGAAGGTATGCCACAAGTATGTGTATGTACATAGATGAAGGACTATGTGCATTCACATATATGTGCCAAGTTTAGTTAATATATTTATGCATACATTCTGAAATAAATACCATTATAATAGATTGCTTTGTTCAAAATAATGCTACAAATTGTTATATCATCTATCAATTTCACAAGATGTAAATTTTCCTTTTTCATAGAAAAGAACAATTTTGTTTAAAACAATTACTACATACTGACCTACACTATTCATATCAAATCTATGTTGTTTGCAAAAGTTTACAAGTTACTATGTCATTGAGTCTCATTAATAGTTTCACATTAACTAGCACTTGTAAATGATCAATGTTTCTATCATTCTAGATATACAAATATTTAAATAATACTAGTATTTTTTGTGTAATTAAAAGAATCAAATGATATTCTTGTCATTTTAAATCCAAAATAAACATAACAATCTGGAATTTTTTTATTAATGTTCAAGTTATGGAGAAACCCATGCTTCTATTGGTGATAGTTATAAGATATATACTCAAGCCACTGTCATTCTAAAGAATGAATATTCAGTTTAATTATTAACATTAACAATAACTAGACCTTGATGAATAGCGATCATCAGCCTACATTGTTTGACGATAATGAGCTGGTAAGATTCATTCATGGTAATCGTTCTATGGAACAACTCGAGTATTGTTCGAGGGAACAATAATGTGCATGCAATAAGGACTGGTGAATACAAACATTGTGAGCATCACATGTAAGCAATGATAATAGGAATCATTATGATGAACAATTAAATCTATGTTCAAATGGTATATTGTTAATTGAGCTTAAAGATCATGCCAACATAATGAAAAATGGAATGATATAATCATTCGACCACCATTAATAGTGAATGATGCAACTTTCTTTAATAATAGTGATGTCTATACATTGTTCTATGAATGATTACTAAAACCCATAGACACATATGGTGTGGCATACCTATTCTTCCTTTCCGACGAGGAGAACAACAAACTATGAAAGATAACAATGGAGAAACAACTGTCTCCCTTAGAGGGAAATGATAAACGATTTTAAAATAATTTTAAAATAAAAAAGTACTTCTGGCTATCGGATTCATCTGAATAGCCATGAAAATGGTTAATAAAACTTACATGCAAGAAATATTGAATAGATTCGATAAAAATATAACATACAAAGCATAACCATGTTCGGCTATCATGTCGATAGGAAGAATATGCACAAATTTTGTACATGGAAAGGATTTTCGATAAGTCCCTTGCAACATTATAGAGAAAATGATTGATTTCATACAATGATCTCTGGGCTCTAAGCAAAAACCACTTTCTTTTTATGGAAATCCAAATATTTACCACTAATTCAAATTGAATAGACAAAATGAAAAGAAAATTGTAAGTTTCAAATAGATTTTACTAAAAAAATCAAGCATGTACACCAAAAAACATTAATTTACCTCTATTTCATGGACTTTTCCTTGGCTTTTTCCTTCTTTCCAGCTCAGTCGAATCTCTCACCTTCCTTCTTCCCTAACTCCTCATTGGTACTGCTTGTCTCCCTAATTCCTTGCAAGTAATTTGTACTACCAAAATGGAAACCATTTTCTCCCTTACCTGTTCACTCCATTATGGGGGTCATTTCATTTCATAATTATCCTTAATTTTACCAGCCACTACTACATTTGAATATCTTGGCCTTTAATTTGGTTGTAGGCCACTACTTCATAATATCTTCCTTGTGATATTTGTAATAATTTTATTCTCCTTTTATATGTTATCAAAATTTAACAATAATATTTGATGAATTCGATCTCATATTATTTTATAAGGAATATGTGTATGTTTATATATATGTGTGCACATATATATTTATTTATATATATATATATATATCATTGTTTTATTTTATAACAATATATTGTTTAATCACTTTCAAATAAAGAATAATTCTATTTTTTTGAATAATAGTTTTTAAATGAAGTGACTTTCTTATCCTTCAAGCATTCCTTTTAAATACATACATATATGTTTAACCATGCTATCTTTTTTCTTATAAATTTTGAAAACTCGAGATCAAAATAGACAATTCAATAATAATTCACATGTATAGCATTCCACAAGCCTATTTTCTTAAGCATTGAATCATTTTGAATCAGATCATTATATCCTTCTATATAAAAATTTAAATTCAACTATCATGTCGTTTAGTGGTATGTGCACCCAAATTCCATCAAGCATATTGTTCAATCTAGATAAACTATCCTACCTCAACCATGTTCTCATCCTTAAGCCCGTTTCCTACATTTTCACACACTTGCACTTACACAATTCATTAATAATGTTCAATCATGATAAAGTATAAGATAGTTCAAAAGGTGACATAGTCAAAAGATAGTCAACTTTTTTCGAACATTTCAAAAAGATAATTTTTTTTCATTCAAGATATTGAATTTCTCAATAATTTAATTTATCATATTATAATTTAAATGCAATTAAAATTGGGATATGAAAAATTGTGTATCTTTTTCATTGTTGCAAGCATAAGTGTCTTCAATGTCTAGTTTAGTGTGAGTTTGACATGGGTTCATACTCTCACTAAAGTGGGGAAAAAATATAGTGTAGAAAAAAGTAACCCTTTTTCACACTTAATTTAGAATAATTAATATTAAAATGAGCTTAATTATGCCTTGATTTAGTGTTATAATGTGTTTTACACCTTCACATTAAAGTCTAGGGCCCCTCTTAATAAAATGGACATAATGGTGCCTTATTTAGGGTGTTGTAAAGTGTTTCTTTATACTTTCACAATAATCTAGGGATTAATTAATTAATTAAGGTTAATTTGAGCTTAATCGGGCCCTTTAATTTAAATCCAAGCTTAATTAATTGTAGATTCTGAGAGATAAAACCTAATATTCATAAATAATATTACACATCACTTAATTTTACAAGGAATGTGTCCTAGGTTAGTGACCTAGGAACCATTCGCCACTTAATGAATGGGTCCTCACTAGGTCCTAGGACCACCCTTTTTACATAACATTTCATATTTCCTGAAGTGTGTCCTAGTTAGGTGTGCTAGGACCCATTCGCCCTATGGAAAATGGATCCTCACTTAACTTAGAACACCCCCTTAGAATATGTTTTTGGTGGTATTTTAATTATTTCAAATCCTAGATCTGATGTTGGCTTTTGCTATTTGAATTTTGAGATTTAATCTTAAGTTATGTATAAATATAAGGTTATTTCATATAGTTTCATCTAAGCAAGCTAGCTCTTCATAAGAAATCAAGAGCATTTAAGGGCAGATTTATAGAAGTTTATTGCAGCAATTAAAGATATATTACATCATGTCAAAGTCTTGCATGTTTTTGAGCTAATGTGATGATGTAGCTTTTGTGATCAAGTTCAAGTCTTCAATGTCATTATCTTATGTCAAATTAATGATCAATTCTACATACATTGAGGCCACTCCATGCTAAGTTGTAGATTTACAATTTAAAGGTCAATTGAGGATTGGTAAGTAGTGACATTACATTGTTCATTCATCTCTCTTTTTATGCATTCTTTCATTTCAAGGTTTAATTACCAAAATGTGGTTTGACTAAGGAAAACCCCTATTCCCTAAAAAAAAAACATTTTTCTTCTCCTTTAATGTGTGATTGCAAGTTTTAGGTTGAAGATCAAGTGGAGAAATTTTTTTTTCAAAGTTGCCAAAGTTGTCATCTTTCTTACAAGATCATGGAAATTCTTCTATCGAATTTATTTCTCACTTTCGAGAGTTGAATGTTCACCTACGATCTAGGAGTGCAAACATTGAAGAACATAACCTAGAAATTGATTTTCCAGAACCTAGCAAGGACCCATTCACCACTAGGCGAATGAGTCCTTTGTGAGGCCTGAAAAAGTACTTTTTGCAATAGGTACAAAAAATTTGACCCTCTCAAAAAATTCCTTTTGATGGCTATCTTAGTTAGGTGGGTTGGTGCAGGATCATGGGGGTCCAAACTATGGTCTTAAGTAGCAATAGAATTCAGAAAAATAGAGTAAGAAAACTTGACATAAAATTTTGAATAAATTATTAAAATAGTTTTAAAAGTGTAAGAACAAAATTTGTAGAAAATTGAATGTAGTTTTTAAGATATTATTCCTTTTTTGGAAAAAAATAAATCTAGATTTGGTGAAACTTTGAAATTTCAATGTAGTAGTACTAAATTTTTAGGAAAAAATAAAAGGCAGGTATATGTCTGACCAATCTAAGTACAAGAAAAAAATAATATCTTTTTTTGAAACTTTCTATATAAGTAGAGGACACATGCCCAGATGTGTTGCATTATTTTTGTTTTTTTTTTGCAAGTAAATAATTAGTTACGATTTTTTTATTAAATTTTTTAAAAAATATTAAAACTTGATTTTCTAACCACCATAACTTGGTCAAAAATTTATGAAATTCAATTTTTCCTTTTTTTATCCTATATTATGGGAAACATAAAATGTATCGCATTTTTCAAATTCAAAAAATGTGAATTTTTTAAAGAAGTTTTTTCATTTTTCAATCAACCTATCTATTTAATTCACTCTTCTTGGTTTTTTATGTTGTATGATTGTTTATCTTTTTCATTGTTGCATACATAAGTGTCTTGAATGTCTACTTTAGTCTGAGTTTGAGGTGGGGTCATACTCTCACTAAAGTCGGGGAAAAATGTAGTGACAGAAAAAGTATCACTTTTTCCTTAGTTTGGGAAAAATTGATAATTAAAATGAGCTTAATGTTGCCTTGATTTAGTGTTTTAACATGTTTTACACATTCACATTAAGTTTAGGACCATTTTAAACTAAATGGACTTAATTGTGCCTTATTTAGGGTGTTGTAAAGTGTATATTTACACTTTCACATTAATCTAGGGCTTTATCAATTAATTGACATTAATTTTCCTTTATTAGCCTTGTTAATTCAAATCCAAGCCTAATTAATTATAGATTTTGAGGGATAAAGCAAGAAATTCATGAATGATATTACACAACATTTAATTTTTGAAGGTGTGTGTCTTGGGTTAGTGAGAAAATTTTGGCTTGAAATAGAACAACATATTATTATATATTAATTTTAATATATTATATTGTTATTTATATATTAAATATTAAATATATTAATTATAATATATTAAATATTACGAGGTTTAATTATAGTAGATTTAATATATATTAGTTGGTTATATACTAAATGAAATATCATACTATTGATATTAGTATTATATTATTGTTAATATATTTTAATTAATATATGAATTAGTATTGGTGTTTAATTATTTTTACTTTTCCACTTAAAAAATACAACTTAATTAATTGAAAACTTACAAAAGTAATAGTATCATGGATTGTAGAAATCTAGTAAATTAATTCTAACTACTTTATATGAAAGATATTATACTATTAATTTTAACTTGAATAGGCACTTAATACATAAAATAATTATTTACTACAAGTGAATAAAAAAGAATAACACATTCCATTTATTATATTATAAATAAATTACAATGTTACATCCATTTCTAAAGATGAGTAAAGCATTCAAGATATTGTACAAATGGCATTCCATTTGTATATTTGACACAATTGATACTAATCTAGTAGAGGTGTCATGGAATGGGTAAAAGTACTTGTTGGATTTTCCCAAACTCATTACAAAGGTGAGAAATTCACCAAGAAGTTTGAGTTGTAGGTAAAGCATTAGTGGTAGAGCAATGTTGGAGCCTATGGATGTGAAGGAGATCATATCCTCAAACCATAGGGATTACCAAAGATGCTTGAAAAATCAAAGCTATGAATATAGAAAATATACTATCTTGGATTGTTAAATATGAAGGTGTGTGTAATGATATTGGAGAATTGATACCAATTGGAGTTATCACAAAGGTACTAAAGGGGTAGTAAATTTTCTACCCCCATTTTTTGGCAAGACCAAACCAGTACGAAGGATTAGAATGACTTTGAATGTCCATAGTTTCTTTTTGAGGGCCTCTATCAAAATGGAGTATGAGAAAAACTTATGAGTTTATATGGGGAAAATATTAAAAGACCTCTACTACCACAATCCCATTGAAAGCACTTCTCTCCATCAAAGCTCCTCCACTTGGTTCAAAACTAGGAACAATAGCTAAATGATCCAGCTCAAATTCTTTCCAATTACATACATTTTGAAGGGAATTATTCTCCTTTTCCTTTCAAATTATATAACTAGAGGTAGGAGAATTTAGAGTATCCCCAATAAGACCATGAAATCATCCTTATTAACCTCACAAAAGACACATCAAAATTTAGAACACTACACTAAAAAATATTTTATGGACTTCAGAATGATTTAAGTTAAATTCACCATCCCTCTTTATAGCGAAAAATTGAGGTTAGCCCAACACTTAATCATTAAGTACAAGTGATTATTAAATTTCAATAATTTTCATAATTTAGATTCTTACAGAGACATTAAATGCTAGCACACATGCCCAAAAATATTTCATATATATTTACTAACATGTACAATTAAAATCATTAATTATACTTCATGCAATAACACATTAGTGCGAGATTGATATGCATGATGATCATTAAACTGCATTGCATAGAGGTAACACACTAATATGAGAATTTTCCACATGGAATATGGTGGATTCATGGAAAAAAAATTCAACATAGATCATCATTATATTGGAAAAATGATTGATTGACTTATTCAATGTAGTTCAAAGCCTTTATACAATGAAGAAATTGAGTAGTTGCATAAGACAATTTAACTGAAATAGGTAAATTATAAAAACCTGCTAACAACTAACAATGAATTATTAACGATCAAATTAATAATGTAATACAATATTATGGTAACATTCCCACCCTTATTGAATTGTTCTTGAAACCACAAAATCACCTTTTCAAGGGACCCGCCTTTAAGGCTTACATAAGAAAACTTGTTGATTACAAAAAAAAATGGATACATTCTTGAGAATGTTTTCCTTTTGAAGAAACAAATATTGAATTAGGTGGAAGACCATAAAGTTTCCTTGTGACCCTTAGAAGGGTGTAGCCTCGATTTGAATTATTGACTTCTTGGACTACCATTTTCCTGAACTCCTAAATCATTGATTCCCAAATTATTCGACAATAATCCATATTGAGCTCCCAAAACTTATAGCTCCATCAAGTTGTTTGATGACCCTTTGAAGGGTATAATTCTTGATCACAATCTTGTAAGCTCATTTGAAAACCATCCATACCGATATTTATACCAAACCCTTTACCTATCTCTAAAGATCAAACATCACAATATATGTATTCTTCAAATCTATCAACAAGAACAAAGAAAAAGAAAGAAATTATAGCCCAAAATGCTTCTCATGCAAAGAATCATCTCAAAGTGAGAAACTGAATTGAGATTATGGAAATTTTTCCATCCTCTAATGCCAACAACCTTCAATAGTGAAGAATTATAGTACTAATGCATTCTTTGTTGGTGTAATTAATTATTTAATTACACTAGAATAAGTTTAACTTAGGTCTCGCATTTAATTAATTAAGTCCCAGGTTGCATAATTAGATAAATAATTTAATAATGGGGTTATTCCCCCTTCCTTGTTTGTAGGATATAAAGTTCCTTCTGGAGGATGAGTTTTCCTTCTAGAACTTATCTCTATATTTTTATCATTTCCTAGATAGGGTTCACATGTTGTCACATGTAGTGTGATTTTAACACTTGGCAACATCTTATGAATATTAGGTTTTTACTCATGCCTATATATTCAAGGAATTTTGTAAATTTGTAATCATTTCATATTCAATTTGGCATTCTTGCATCTTAACAATAACATGATATTTCTACCATTTCTCTCTTGTGGAAGTTATTTTGTCATGCAGGTGATGTCAAGGTGTTTGAGGAGTTCACCTAAACTCCTACATGGTATCAGATCTTTAGTGTTGCAGACTTCTTCCTAGATATGAGGGATCAATTTTGGCATGAAAGTCTTGCTGGATGCAAGCAACTTTTTTTTATTAAAGGCATTTTTCATTTTTGCTTCAAAAATCTAGCTTCCACTTAGTTGTAGGAAAAATGATTTATGGGTTTTGTAGCTAGGGTCGAAATCAGAATTGGGTATCTTTTATATTTTTAATATCTTGTATGGATATGGAGAAAATAATAGTAAAAAAAATCAATGCACGTCATTTTTCTCATGGTTGAAGGTTAAAAAAAATAAAATTATTTTCTACTTGCTAGATCAAAAAATGCTTTTTGGGTTTTATTTTTAGCTTCAAAATATTTTTGAGTTTATGTTTTTGTCTACTCATTACAAATAAATTTTATAGAAATTAAATCAAAAGTAAACTTTTTTTCCTAGAAAACCCATTTCCTATAGGCTAAATTCAATTTTTTTAAAAAAATTCATAACTTTTGGCCTTGGTGTCAGATTTTTGCAAATGAGATATCATTGGAAAGTTGGTTTCCTCATCTACAAAGATCTTAGGTAATTTTTCATCATAGAAGCAGATGTGTACCTTGGTTTTTGCATGCACTCATTTTCTTTTTCATGCACTAGGCTTACATTTTCTCCATAGTTTATGCATGTGTTGCATTCTCTCCTTTTGCAATCATTGGGTATTGTAATAAATGAACTAATATAAAGTTCCATCAAGGGGGGTTTCTTGCATCTCATCTTCATATTGGTGACAACTCGTATGAGTTTATCTAGATTCTATTATTTATTTTGGCCTCTTCTTACACATAGTTGTACACATTTTTGGTTCGTATTAGTTCACACTTCAAACTGAGAGCTTATTGTTATTGATCTGCATTGGATCAAATCTATCTTAGTTTTAGGGCCATGTTTTTATGGTTAATATTCCAGAATCTTGATGGTACTCATTCCCATGGATCAGTTTTAGTTATAGTTTGACATCAGCATCAAGAGACACACAACCTCAAAATTCTATCATATCATTCCCTCTTATGAGGGGCATCTTTTTCATCTCCTTTTGCTTCATAGATTCTAGGGTTGATCGAGTATGTGAGTTTTCCAGTGTTCCTTGGCATCGATTCTGCTATTGCATTATTATGATTCCAATATGGTTTCTTGTAAATAGAGGTATCTTTCCTTGCTTGCAGAATTAAGGATTCTAGTGTTACTCCATCAGAGTTCTTTTAATGCTTCTTTGCAGTAGGTCATCTCATTGAGGGGGGGTTTTCCCATTGGGTTTTCTCCCTTTCTCTTTCATTAAATTTTTAAATGAGTACCTAATCAGGCCTTATTGTTGGGAAACATCTTTGTATAATAATTTTCTTCTCCCTAAGTTTCACTTATGGGGGGTTGTTGGTGTAATTAATTATTTAATTACACTAGCATAAGTTTAACTTAGGTATTGCATTTAATTAATTAAGTCCTAGGTTGCATAATTATATAAATCATTTAATAATTGAGTTATTCCCCCTTCCTTGTTTGTAGGAGATAAGATTCCTTCTAGAAGATGAGTTGTCCTTCTAGAACTTATCTCTATATTTTTATCATTTCCTAGATAGGGTTCACATGTTGTCACATGTAGTGTGATTTTAACACTTGGCAACATCTTATGCATTTTATGTTTTCACTCATGCCTATATATTCAAGGAATTTTGTACATTTGTAATCATCTCATATTCAATTTGGCATTATTGCATCTTAATGATAGCATGATATTTCTGCCATTTCTCTCTTGTGGAAGTTATTTTTTCTTGTAGGTGATGTCGGGGTGTTTGAGGAGTTCACCTAAACTCCTACATTCTTAACACCACGAAAAGATTCAATAATAAAAGCTTCATCATTTGATGAATCTTCAATGCAAGAAAATTTTCCTTCATTTTTTTTACCTTCGAGATTTCCTTTAAGAACATATGTAGCTCATGATTTACACAGCCAAGATATGTGACTTTTTTTCTTACAATAAAAACACTTAATTTCCTCACTACTTGTACTTGATCTTTTATTATGGATTTGAGAATATAATGTGTTCTCCAATTGAGAAACATATTTTGAATATTTTTTCATTTGTTATCTAATCTTTTGCTAAAATAGTTAAAGTCATATCTTCTAAATTTTGAGAGGTTAAATGGCTTAGTGTAAAAATAGCATTACAGTATTTTCAAGGAAAATAATTTAAGAATATAGATATAGAATCATCATCATCTACTAGAGCCTTAAATTATTCTAGTTTTCTAAGGAGACACCCCATATTACTTATGTGATTTGGCATTGTAATTCCATCTTCCATTTTGAACCTGAATAATTAAAGTTTTAAGGAAAACTTTGCATTAAGTGATTTTACTCTAGAAAATTTATTTAGATCATCCAAAATTTTGTTTGATGATTTTTCCAAATCAATGTGATGTAATTAAGAATCAAAAAGAGCAAGAAAAATAATATCCTTGGCTTTATCATCTCTATTGTTCCAATCTAATAACCTAGTTTCCTATGTAGGTTCCTTTTCCTTTCCACTCACTATTCCCCATAAATTTTTATTCATTAGTTGCATTTAAATTTTCATTTTCCAAGTATGAAAATCAAAACTAGATTACTTATCTAACTTATCTACTACAATCTCCATTATAATATATCCCTTATCTATCACCTTATTACTTCATTACAAAAACCTTATGTCACTTCAAATAGAAAGCAAGATGATCATTTTTACATGAATCTTCAAAAAGACCTTCATCCTAGAAAAAACTCTTCAATGCAAAAATAAATTATTAGCCTCTGAATTATAACAACATACCTTATCATTGAAAGATAGAAAATTAGGTTGAAAAAAATCTGCACCTTACACTTCTTCGAGTGTACTTAGCAATAAACAACTTATAAATAACTTTTTTCAGATTTATTCTCACATCACTTTGTTTCTTGTCTACAAATTTAGCATTGGAATAACCAAAAATGGTTGCTAGATGATTTCTTATGGAGTAGGACATAGAGTGCACCCACTTTCTAGTTATTTCATTCAGAGATAACCCTAGAGATCTCGATGTAAAAGGGAAAGAGATCTTGCAATAGGTCTATCCTAGGGGATAATTGTAAACTAATGAGGGGTTCACCACCAAGTTAATACTTGGAAAGAAAAATGCTATGCAAGATTAAATGTAATATTTCATGCTAAACCCTAATTTAATGCAAACCTTCACTAAATGACCTAGAAATGCAAATGAAACAAAATAAAAAGCTACAAGATGGAATGTGTGCACCTAGAAATTTGAAGATGACTAGAAGGAGGTTTGAAAAGTTTGAAATTCTATCTTTAATGCTAAGTGGGACTCATTTTCCAAGCTAGATGAATAAGTCCAAAATTTGGGTTTCTAGGAACAAGAATTTGACAAATGGGTATCTGAATATGCAAAAATCTAAATTTTGATCTAAATTGAGACTTATTCACCAAAAGTGGCAAATCAGTCCAATTAGGGTTTTTTGATACTTCAAATTTTGAATCTTCTCTTCTATGTATTCTCAATCTACTTCTTCAGGTTTTCAGATCTGAATCTCTATAAATCAACATATAGGTGTTCTCCAATGTTTTCCAATGCTTGATGAAAACTTTGAAAACTTTAAGCACTTTGACAACTTTCTCCAATCTTGCTCTTCATTGTTTCTTCAACCTAGACCTACAAATCACACATTAAAGAGGGGAAAATCTTGTTTTGTTTGTGGATAGGGGTTTGCCTTGGTCAATCCTCATTTTGGTAATCAAACCTTGAAATAGAATGAAATAGGAATGGAGAATGATTAATGAACAAAATATGATGTCGCAACTCACCAAACCCTAGGAGTGAATTGCTACAAACATGCATGAAATGGCTCCAATGGATGTAGATCTTGAATCTTGCTTGAACATGATAGATCTTCAATGAAATGCTAGATTGAATCATAAAACCCTACATCATAATTTTTATCTCAAAAATAAACATGATGAATGAAGTCCTTCACATGATGCTTGATGCTTGAATAATTCTCTAAAATACTTGACAGTTTTCCCTTGAATTCTCTTGACTACTCATGTAAACACTTGAATTCTCTCGTGAACTCAAACTTGCTAAAAGGATGAATACTTGAGTGCTTGGGGGAAAAATGAGTGAAATAAACTTGTATTTATACTTAATTATGCAAGAATTCCTAAAATTACAACACTACAATCCGACATCAAATCTAGGAGGATAAATACCTGTGAAAATTTTGAATTAATTTTTATTTTGGGCCACACAGGAGTCATTCTCCCAAGATGGTGAATGAATCCCATTAGGAATAATTTATTGACTACTTTTAAAAATGCTTAGAAAGTTGTGAAACCAGGTTCAAGACCCAAAAACCTAGGTGGGACTCATTCACCCAAGGTGGTGAATGAGTCCTAGATTACTAAATCTGGGGCATTCAACCTAAAAAATACATAAATTATGATTGGATGTTGATTTTTGTTTGGATTATCCTTGTAAACATGCATTAAATGAGGCTTGTGGATGCAAAATAAGGCCAATTAAAGCATAAATAACCCCAATTATTAATGACAACCCCAAAAAGGTTTGAAAGTGTGTTACAACACCTTACACTACTTTAGATAAGGCATGATTAGGGTTAAAAATAGATTTATTAGGTGTAGTTAATTAATAAAACCTTAGAAAAGTGTGAAAGTGTGTTACAACACTTCACAACACTTTTTCAAGGTACCATTTATCTTTGTTAATTCACAAGAGATAAAGACCTAATGAAAATGTGTCAAACACATTGCAACACTAAACCAAGGAACCATAAGCCTAGTCTACAAGGAGGGCCCAAACAAGTAAGGAAAAGTAGAAGGCATACTTTTTCGAATGCCATAGGCATCATGATACTTTATCCTTTAAAGGTCTTTTACCTGCAACTTGTGCTATTAGTTTTAACTTCCACTTAGGGAAAAGGTGACTTCCATAATGAACTTGAATCTTCAAACTTCAAAACACTTATGCTGCCACAAAAATCAAGGCTTACATATTTATCCTCTCTTCATATAAATGTTTTACATGGAAATGAGTAGTAGCAACATCATCATAGTCTCATATTGTCGCTCTAGTCTTCTCTTCATACACAACTTTACTACTCCTACATGGTGGCTTCCTACACAACTCTAATCTTCTTACACAATGACCATGGGGGTTTCCAACTTTTGTTGGAATCCTTCTCCTTGGTTTCATCCTTGACACCTTTAGAAGACCCATTCTCTCACACAAGACACCTTCCAAAGATACTTAAACAACACTCTGATACCAAATGTTGGAAAAATGCTTAATTGATTTACTTAATGTAATGCAAAAACTTTGTACAATTAAGAAACTAAGCAATTGCATAAGAAAATTGAACTAAACAATGTAAACTGTAATACCTTCTATTAACTAAAAATGACTTGTTAACAATCTTGGTAGCAGTATAGTACAATAATATGGTAACATGGGAAAGTACACATGGCATCAAAGTGAAAGAGTGCAACTTAGAATAAAAGAATAATTTTAATCTCCCTTTTGTGATGACCTTTCATTAATGTTGTTCATGAAAGCTCATAAAATATGAATATTTGGGAAGGGGGTATATTAATAATGAAGAATACCAATGTCTTTTTAGGATATTAATGACGCAAAATACCAAATTATTTTTAGGCTACACAAAATATATTATATTTTCTACCTTAATAATTTATAAATATATTTTTTTTAAATATTTTAAATTTTAATAATATATTTTAATGACAAATAAGACTAATATATATTGAATAGATGAACAAGTGAATCATATAAATATTTTAAGTCTTTTAAATGTTCAAAAAGAACTTGCTACATTTTAAACCAACGCTTCGTCTTTTGAACTCTCAAGGTGGAAAATTCACTATATATAATAAAAAATATAAAAATATATACAAAATTTTTATTTATAGAGTATATAAAGCTCCTCAGAACATATTGTAGCATAGAAAAATGGATCTCTTAAAATTTTCACACTTCACATGGGAATAATTAATGATAAATTGGACTTAATGATGCCTTGATTTAGTGTTGTGAGGTGTTTTACATAGATCCACATTAGGTTGTGGGCCATTTGAGACTGAATAAAATGAATTTATCGATGTCTTGTAAAGGTGTTGTAGAGTGTTCTAAATGAATTTCACACTTTTCTAGAATTTTATTAAGCATTTAAGTCTAATGGACCTACTTTTCCCTTAATTCAATATTGTAAAATGTATTTAATTGCATCCTCACATTAATCTAGAAGGATTGTAAATTAAACTTGGTTTTAACCTAGTGTTGTAATGTGTTTTACACATTCACATTCAATCTTGTGACTTTCTAGGCTGTGTGGACCTCATTTTAATGTTGTAGAGTGTATTTAATCACATTTTCACATTGAAATTTGTGTCCCTAGCCATACTCACCCTTTATATCATCATTAATAGGCCCCTATGATCCCATATTATGCATCTTGAGGCATATTTTGATTAAAGACCTCACAAAATCAACATATAAACTTGATTTCTTCACTCCCTGACATCCTAGCTAGCAAAAGAGCCCCTATGGGAGCCATTCACCACTTTGAGAAAATGAGTCCCATTTAGGCTATTTTTGGGATTTGAGTAGGGAAAAATAGGTTTTGAGTTTAATTTTCCTCAATGTCATCCTTGGGGATCAAATTAATGAACATTTGAGTGGATTTCCTATATAAAAAAGCTTCCAAATCATTATTTCACCCATTCATTATTCTTTCATGATCCATCCATCATTCATTTCATGTTGCCATGTCAAGCATTCAAGGGTTAAAGCACTTCAAGATCAATTCTAGGGAATTCAAGGGAACATTCTTCATTAATCATTGTAGTATATCAAGATCTATCATCATGGAAAGATTCTAATTACCTTATTTAATGTTCATGCTTCATCTTATTTCATCATTTTGGTTTAATTACCTAAACGGGGTTTGACCAAGGTAAACCCCAATTCCCTAACAATCAATATTTCCTCTCTTTCTTTGTGTGATTGTAGATTTGAAGGCTTGGAGAAGAATGAAGAATAGGTTACAAAATTTTTGGAGTCATCTCCCTATTGGAAAGGTCAAAATCTTGACAAAAGTCACTCATAGTGTCGAAAATCAAGGTTTCCGATGTAGACACCTAGAGGAATAGAAAGAGCAGATCGAGAGCTTTAGATTCCACTTTTGAGATTTCAAAAAGGTTAAAGTGGAATCATTCTCCATTAGTGGAGAATGAGTCCCACTGTACCTATTTTTCAGAGATTTTTGTAGATCTAAAAACCCATTTGTCTGAAACATGTTTCGACATTATTCACTAAAAGCAAGACTAAGTTGTCCAGCTTGGCGTGTGAGTCCCAGTTGGCCTAAAAAGTAGAAATTTTAGGATTCCAGAGCTCCATTCCATCTTTCTCTAGTTTCTAGGTGCACACTTTAAATCTCATAGTTTTCAATTACAATTTATTTGCATTTCTAGGTCTTTTTGCATATCATAGTGTGTTTTTAAACATCTTGCATTTTCCAAGTTTTGCATTAGTGGCAAACCTCTTTATCATTTTTTTAGCCTTTAGGAAAATCCTCTTTGAAATATTTAAATCTCCTTTGCATTGAAATCTCAAGGGTTTGTTCTTGAGTGAAGTGTTAAGGTTTTTGTATCTCTCTCCTTTTAGGTCCAAAACCCTAGAAGTGTAAGAGAGTTCCACATACAAAAATATTTGTTTCATTTTGGTGAACCTACATTTAGAATACCTTCTTTTCTAGTTTAAAATAAATTATCATCCTTGGTTTAGCTTGCATTAACATTGCATTGCATTTTGCATTAGTAAATTTGCATTCTAGCTTTTCAATTTTTTGCATTAGTGAAAGTGGATATAATTTACATTTTTACATCTCAAGTCATTGAAAATCATATAAAATATGCATTTTTATTTATTCTTTAGGTCATACAACATCAAAATAACCTAAACCAAATGAAAATTTCTCAAAACTTTGAACAAAACCCTTATAGGTACTCATTCACTATTTAGGGCAAATCAGTCCTAGCCCATATTTTTAACTGCATATTACAGCATCAGAAACCTCATTTATGTGCTTCCTAAGCCTCCTTGTACCATATAAAATAAGTCTAGAAATTTTTGACAACATTTGTTTTGTGCATCTATTAACAAGGATTTTGGCACCCAAATGCTTTCTAGCCCTTCTAGGGCTTTACACCTAAAAGGGATAAAATGGGGCAAAATCTAATGTAAAAATTCAAAGATTAAATGAAAGAAATTGATAAAAGAAATGATTTATTAATGTAAAACCTAAGAAATGTAAAGTGCTTGAAAGCATAGTGTGATATGCAAAAAAATGAAAAGAATGCAATAAATAACCAAATAAAGATGTTAAATTGAAATTGTGGACCTGAAAATTGAAGAAAGCTAAGATGGAGATCATAGATGTGTCAAAAACTTTGGAAATTTTTGATTTTTGAGCCTACTAGGAAACTTACACCGAGCTTGGTGACTTAGTCCCAGATTAGGGAAACTGACCAGGAAGTTGTTTCTACCAGATAGGTATCTAAAACTATAAAAATATCTGAAAAGTAGTGCATTCAGACTAAGTTGCCACTATTGGTGACTTAGTCCACTTTGGATTTTCTGCAAATCTGAAAGTGGAAACGGAAGCCCATGGTCTGCAATCTATTTTCTAACAGAGAGCTAAATCCAAATCTATAAAATTACCTGCAAAAAAGAACATAATTTGATTTCTAATGGAGGGTTTTCCTCATTCAAACCCCTAGTTGGTATTTAAACCTTGAAAGAGATAAAATATGCATAAAACCCTAGTGCTAAGTGTGTATAAGACTGGGAAGTCTAAAAATAAGATGCAACCCTATTCTAATGTGCAAGAATAAGATGCATAAATGGATTTAGAATAATGTAAGAATCATCCTAAGAGACCTTAAATCACATTAGAAATGAATGTAAATGACATGCAAACCTTCCTTAGGATGAAGATAGAGAGAAAATGGAAGATAGAATCACTTTGAAAACAAGTCTTTAGGCTTGATTTGATGGCTAGTTGCATCTCCTCAACCTAGATTTCTCCATGATTCTCCATAGGCATCCATGATCATCCCTTTGCAATGTAAGATCTTGAACAAAAATTGAGTTTGAAGACTTGCAAAAACCCTAGCTTGCTACCCAAAAACTTCAAATTTTCTATACATAGACTAATGAATCTTCTTGTGAAAGATATTTGGCTCTTCACTTTTGAATTTTCTTGATGAAAATGACTTAATGTTATGAAAAATGACCTAAAAACATTTATTTATAGGTATTAACACAAAATTATTCATTATTTTAACTTCATAGGCCGACATCCATCAAGATTTTGAATTAAGTTGGTGATTTTCCCACTCAAAAGTGGAAAATACCTCAAAAGGGACTAAGTTTCCACCCTGGTCAACTTAGTCCCACCAAGTATTTTTGAGGTGGGTTTCCTGAAATTTGAGTGGGTTGAATGTTTCTTGTTGGTATTTGTATGATTTGTGAGTGGATTAGGCCTTAAAGTCCAAAATAATGAGCATTAGGGGCCTATAATTGTAGTTTTTAAGGGATGATTGATGCAAGAGTGTCTAAAATAGGACTAAATTAGGTCATAGATTATACTTTATGCAAAGGAGTACAATTTCCATGTCCATAGTTAGCCCCCACTTTAGTGCCTGTATGACTACATGCATGTGTAAGCTAAAGGACTCTAAATAGTGCACTTTACTTTATAAAAGGATACTCATTCAAAAGATGGGAGAATGAAACCCCCAGTATCATTATCTACAAAACCACAACATTAGGAACCACATCCTACAACATGAATTTTCTAGTTATCCAAAACTCCTCGAATCTAATTTCTATAAATCAAATTTTAGGGTAGATTTATGCCCCCTTGATTCTGCTTGATTTGCAGATGTGGAATCAAGGTAGCGAACTAGCCACATCAAATAAGGTACATCATATTGTAGGACATTTCCAAGTACCATGCCACATAACGATATAAAATTTATGATGTCGGATGTGGAATCATGATTCCAACACATCAAACAACATTGAAAAATGGAGTTCACTAGCACCTATTATGTTGTTTGGAATAAAAAGTAGTGTATTAACTCTTAAGAGAGTAATAACCCTAATTTAATGGATGAGAGTAAAAAGAAGGAAAAGATTTAAAAGAGGTGAAACTAAAGTATTTTGTCACTTACTATTTCCTTTTACCTCCTTGTACTATGAGAGTGATAAGTGAGATGGAAAAATGTCAAGAAAACAACATTACAGGCCTTTGCGATTGGATGTTCTTCATGACTAGGTAGCATATGATGAGCGTCATCATGAGGTGAGTCGATTTTGCTACCTATGTTATTTGTTTATGTAATTATTTAATATTTTTTATGCATATCTAGGTTAATTTAGGATCTTGGAAAAAAACTTCGCAAAGTGTCCCTTTTTTTCACAAAGTGTCCCTTTTGTTTGCAAAGTGTCCCTTTTTTTCACAAAGTGTCCCACTTTTTCATAAAGTGTCTCATTTCTTTCTGAATTGTCCCAAAAGAGTTCTAAAGTTTCTAGGTACTTTAGGAAAGCACGCTAGATGAACTTTATTACACTTGTATGATGAATAAAGTAAAAATTAAAGAGATTAGATATTTTTTAGAGCATATTTGTATGATTTTGATAGGTACCCACCTAATCATAGCAGCAACTAGGGGATAGGTAGTTGATCTTCTTGAGAGATTTAGCCCCATCAATTTTGGTAAAGGAGACAAAGCACATTTAGGCCATAGGCATCTATTAGGCATACCTCATGCCTCCCATGAGGTACCACAATGTTATGTTGATGGCTCTCTACAAGTGTTGGGATGCAGACACATTCACATTCCACCTACCGATAGGGGAGATGATGATCACCCTAGAGGATGTTCACCATATTCTCTATGTTATGATTCAAGGAGAGTGGGTATGTTTCTGGAGAGATCATACCTTCCATGAGCAAAAGACTAATTTGTAGTATTTTTTGGATGGTCTAGTTCATGATTATCGTGTGAGAGGGTAGATTTTTCTTCTGACATTATTATATTTATGAGAACTAGTGGTTAGATGGATTATGATGCATACTATAGCCCTAGTTCTCATCCTTGATTGGTGGGAAGTGCACCTTGAGGGAGGACTAGTCCATTTGATTTGAGGGATGGCAAAGCATCACACAATGTATGCATGGGGTTGATGTATCCTAGCACATTTGTATTATGATCTTGGGAGACTTTTATCCTAAGAGGTAGATAGTATGGCTCACTACAAGATTCTACAAGTTTTGTGCCTAGAGCATATGACATGTACTAGACTAGTTGGCTTCCCATGTGCTATAGTAGTAGGGTATCCTCGGGCTTTCGGCCATCCTCTACGGTGATTATGGAAGTATGGTGATTTACATTTTCAGAGTATAGTTTGGTTGACTGGAGGAGGATGAGATCTTATGGAGGCCTTATAAACTAATGCTAGAGTGCCCAAATCATACTAGATAGATGAGGATACTATAGTTAGATAGATTTCTGGTTGGCTGACATGATCATCCAGTACATCCTTTTTACTATGACCGAGTCATGAAAAAATTTGGACAAGTTTAGATACCACCTTGGGCACAATCCTTTTTCAGGAGGTAAGTGTGGAGTGCCTAGAAACCAAGTGATATAGTATGGCTTACTCTATACCATGTGGTCGAGAGTGACTTTGACTTCTCTAATCACGACAATGTTGGTGCCACAAGGGATTATGAGGAGTGGTGGATAGTGACATGACAAACACTGATATTCCCAATGGATGAGCCAATGGGAGATGAAAGTCCATTACCAAATGAGGGAGATGAAAGAGAGGATAGGGTTGAGGAGACATGCTATAGGGCTGTAGACATATTCACTGATGTCATTGGTGGTGAGTATGATGAGGATGTAGATCCAAATTACGATGACTAGGAGTGAGAGGAGTACCAAGAAGAGGATGAGGATGAGGAGCCAACCCTGAGTGAGAGTGATGAGCAATAATTTGAGGATCGACGTGAGTGGGAAGAGGCTAGAACATATTCTATGCCCGCTGCATAGGATAATGTTGAGATTGCTCAGCCTACTAGAGATATAGGTGATGATATTTGATTTTACACATGTACCTTAGTGTTTATGCTCTTATATATATATATATATATATATATATATATATATATATATATATATATATATATATATATATATATATATATATATATATACTATATATATATATATATATATATGTATATATATATATATATTATATCATGATGATATTTACTGATTGTGTATTATTTCTACCTTGTAGGAGTGATGAGAGACTAGCAGAAGCTCTACCATCAAGTGGCTACAGAGATAATGCCTGCATCCATCAAAGAGGAGGAGATGGGCTCAAATTATGTGCCCCCACCTATCATGGAGGAGGATCCACAGTCACTTAGACCATTTGTGAGGCTATGGGAAGCATATGAGAGTGTGAAGAGATGACTCCATTGATCCAAGAATGAAGGATAGTCATTGCAAACTCCAATCGAGGTTGAGAGACTACATGAAGAGGTAGTATGGCTATAGGAGGAGAGGGAGCAAATAGAAAGGGAGAATCAAGTGTCCCTTGGATGGATACATGACCTAGAGTTTTCACTCAAGTTTGGTGGATCATGGTCACAATCACATACAAGTGTCTCTCAACATCCTACTATAGGATCACAAGCACCAAAGCTCGAGGGGGCTAGTTCCCATAGACCTCAGTGACATTCTACATTGTGATGAGATGTACATAAAACTTTGGATATATATATGAGAATTTGTTATTTTATGACTTGTTTTAATGTGTCTAAATGTTAAATGGTAATGTGAGTAATTAAATAACCTTGGTAAGATTACTTAATTAATGTCTTCATGATTTAACAAAGTTTATGTGACCGAATTAAAACTTATTACAATTTCTTTTAGATACAACATGATGATTAAGTATGTTATGATAAATTAAATGATGTAACTTATCATAACACATGAGATGAGTTTGAATAGTATGAGACCTAAAGTAATTATAAAAATAAATTAAATAACCACTTTAGTGCTCAAGAAATATGCATGATTGGTTTGTCAGGAACAAAGCAATGTGAAAGCATATAGGAGATGACCCAATGGCTCTAACAACAATTCTTTATCATTCATACTATTCAAAGGAATTAGAAATAATACCAACACAAATGAGTGGCATTGATAGGTTCTTTAAGGGGTGTGCCATCTAGTTTAGTTAACATATATGCACCATACCCAAAAAATTTGTCAATGAATGGTCCTAACAAATTAGAACTAAATTTGTCTCTTTCATTTGGGTCGACATTGACATTACACTAACTAGCAAATAGAACTAAGTCACCATTTTTGAATGAGCGAGGGATACCATTAATATTGTAATGGTTATGTTTCCTTTTTTGATAAGCTTGAATACTTTCAAGAGTGTTAATGTGTTGTTCATCAAGCATCTCTAGCTAGTGTAATATTTGTTTTTAATAGTGTGTATCGTCAACCAATCCCTGAAGAGTAATTCTTAGTGTAGGAATCTCTAACTCTAAGGGAATTAGTGCTTCACTACCATAGATAAAATTATAAGGTGTTGTCCCTGTGGAAGATCGAGCACTTGTACGATAAGCCCAAAGCTCATAGTGTAGTTGTGTGTGCCAATCCCTGTGATTTTTATGAACAGTTTTCTTCAAATTTTGTTCAAGGACTTTAGTAGTTGATTCAACTTGACCATTAGATTGTGAGTAATAAGGTGTCCAAAAATGATGTTGGATGTTAAAGGCCTTCAAAAATTTATTCACTTCATTTTTCTTAAATGGTGTTCCATTATCAGAAACTAATGCAGAAGAGAGTCCAAAGCTAGCAATAATTTGTTCTAGGATGAAACAACATATTACATCAGCTATTTTAGATTGAAGAGGAATGGCCTCTACCCATTTTTTGAATTAATCAGTTTCAGTGATGATAAAGGTATATCCAATGGAAGAACGGGGTGAAAGTTTTCCTATAATGTCCAATCCCCACATTGCAAAGGGCCATATCGGAAGTTGAGTTTGAATTTCATTAGTAGGAGCATGAGGCAAATTGTTATGTTCTTGACATTTATGAAATTTTTGAACATAATCAAAGCAATCACGTTCCATGTTGTGCCAATAATACTGCATATGGATAAGTTTTTTAGCCAAAATTTTCCATCCAAAATTTCCACCACAAGCACCTTCATAGGCTTGGTGAAGTGCTAGAGGTATCTCATATTTGTTTAAGCACCTAAGTAAGAGACCATTAAATAACCTTCAATATAGCACATTGGAAAGGATGATATATTTAGATGCAATTTTTCATAAACAAGCACGAAGGTGTTTGGTTGTTGGCTCGAGAAGGGTACCACTTTTTCAAATAGTTGAATATGGTATCAAACCATTCAATCAAGTTTTCCTCATTTGTCATTAAAATTTCTTCCATTTTTACATCAATCAAAGGTTGTATGATAGGGTGAATAGTGAATGTGAAATTTTTTAAAGGATCTTGAGGGGATATAAGAGAGGTCACACTTTCCATTGCATCTGCAAGTCAATTATCTTTTAGTGGGATGTTATCAATGGTAAATGTATGAAACTTCTATAACAAGTGTAGGATAAGATATTTGTATTTGGATAATTTTTCATGCTTAGCTTGATATATTCCATTTATTTTCTTAATTATTAATTGCAAGTCACCAAAGATCTTAATATCTTTGACACCCATGATTAAAGGAGCATGCAACCCAGCAATTAGTGCCTCATACTCATATGTGTTATTCATACATAGGAAATTTAATCGATATAACAAGGGAATAGGCTTTCCAATAGGTGGGATCAATATAATCCTAGCACCAGATCCTACTCTACACTTAGATCCATCAAAATATAATTCCCACGTTTGAACGTATGTTGTCAACACACTATCATCAGAAAAAAGAAGCATTCATAGGTAACGCTGGAGGAGGAGTGTCAACTAAGTGGTCAGTCAAGGCTTATCCTTTGATTTATTTTTGTGAAACAAACATAAGGTCAAACTTGGTCAACAACATTACCCATTTAGCTAAACATCCTGATAAGTTGGTTTTAGTAAAAAGATGTTTTAGAGGATCAAATTCTTTCATGCCCTATATTTCAACATTTAGTAAATAATAGTGTAGCTTACTAGTAGTGAATACAAGAGCCAAACATTTTTTTTCAATTGGTGTGCATTGGGTTTCATAATTGATTAAAGTTTGAATAATATAATAAACAAGATTTTCTTTTCCATTGTCATCTTGTTGAGCTAACAATGTTGTAAGAGCATGGGTAGATGCGGTGATGTAAAGGATGAATGGTTTGTTTGGCAAAGAAAGTTGTGAAATGGGTGGAGTTGCAAGGTATTCCTTCAAAATCTCAAAAGCCTATTTACAATCCTCATTCCAATCAAAATGCACATCCTTCTTGAGGAGATGTGTTAAAGGTAATGTTCTATCAGCTAAGGAGGTGATAAAATGACGGATAGCTTGAATTCTTATTTGCAATGTGCACAATTGAGAAATTTTCTTAGAAGGTGGAATGTTTATTATAGCATTAATTTTCTTTGTTTCCACCTCAATGCCTCTGTGAGATATGATAAACCCTAAAAATATTCCACTATCTACTCCAAAGACACACTTTTTCGGATTTAGGTGCATGTTGTATTACGCATTCATTCAAATATTTGTCGAAGAACATTCACATTATCTTTTCTTGTTAAAGAATTGGGAAGGATTTCATCAACATAATCTTCCAATATTTTATGTATGTAACCATGAAATATTAATGTCATTGATCTTTGATAAGTTTTTCCTACCTTTTTTAATCCAAAAGGCATCATAGTCCAAAAAGACATTCCCAAAATAGTTGTGAATGTTGCCTTGTATTGATCTTGTGGGTTGATGAAGATTTGATTATAACCAGAAAATCCATCCATGAATGACAAAAAAGAATGTCTGATAGTTGAATCCACGATCATGTCAATATTAGGAACGAGAAAATCAACTTGTAGAGAGGCTTTTTCCAAGTCACAAAAATCCATACATATCCTAATATGATTATCAATTTTAGCAACTACAATCATGTTTGAGATCCAAGGAGAATAATCAATAGGTAGAATGAAACCTACATCGAGGATTTTTTTGAGTTCTCCTTCAACATGCAAGTCTATCTTAGGATTCATTTTTTGTATCTTTTGTCGAACAGGCTTAACATTTTCAACAAGAAAAATGTTATGTGTGACTATCTTTGGATATATTCCTAGCATATTTGAATATTTCTAGGCAAAAATTTTAAAAAAATAATGGAGCAAGGTTGTGGTATCCTCTTGTTCTTCATCATCAAGGCACTTCCAAATATTAATAACCTTTTCTTTATCATCTATGTGCATTGGTATATCAATTGTATCTCCTAAGGGGAGTGCATGTGACTTAGGAGATTCAGGAGCATACAGTTGCATGATTGTGTTTGTCTCATTAGTATCAATATATTTTTGCTTGGTACTTATCATAGCACATGTAATGTTTCTCTTAGAAAAAGATGGCTTATCAGAAGCACCTATTAGTTGTTTCAAGGCTTCACCACTTTCAACATATTCCCATGATGGTGGTGAATCCATATCAAGAAATTTAGGATGATTTAGCGTAAGATTGTTAATTGGTTTACATGTGTTGGTGTTGATGTTGAGTGATGGTCATTGAGTTTCTTTGGTCACTTTAGAAAAAGAATATAACAAACTAGTCTTTGTCTCTTGTGTGTTAGGTTCTATAGGGACACAAATTCCTTGTCCATTCTTTCCACATCCTTTATCATTGTATCCCAATTGTTTCATAAGATCATAACCTCATCCATAAGTCTCCATTTCTTTCGGGTTGGGTGGTTTTTGATAATCTATCTCATCAAAATTTATGGTATATGTTGTATTATCTTCCAAAGGAGATGAGGTAGATGTTGGGGAAGATTCTTCTGAATGTTGAGTTGATGTAACCATTGGTTGTTCTTGTTATTCATCCTCTTTTTGTGTGAGTCCATAAATAAAGGTGTGAGTTCTAATGTACCCCAATTGTCACCTAGTAATTTAGACATAGATTCTTCTTTGTGTTTATTGGTCATAGTAGGTTCTATTTAAGATGTTGTAATTAGAGTTTTTAGAGGACTTATTTTTCCTTTTTCAAGTTGTAAGCAACTTTAGGTTCCGGGTCTATTTAAACTTGATAAAAAAAATTGTTATAGACATATTTCATTATGCAATGAAGGGTCGAATGCACCACATGCATCTCATGAATCCATGGTCTTACCAAAAGAAGATTGTATGCAAGATCATAGGGCATGACATGGATAGGAGTTTGCAAGGTATCTATTCCAACTGTGATAGGTAAAGTAGTTACACTGAACAATTTCTTTGTACTATTGTCAAATCCTCTAATAGATAAGGAATTAGGTATGATTTCAGATTTATCCACACATAATCGATCGAGGAGCTTTACACTACACACATTAAGGGTAGATACATTGTCAACAAGGGTTAACAAAGATTTTGGCACCCGAATGCTTTCTAGCCCTTCTAGGGTTTTTCACCTAAAAAGGGAAAGATGGGCCAAAATGCAATGTAAACATTCAAATATTAATGTAAAATGGATACAATATGCCTAGATACAATGTCTAAATGCAAGAAAATGATAAAAGAAATGATTTATTAATGTAAAACCTAAGAAATGCAAAGTGCTAGAAAACAAAGTGTGATATGCAGAAAGATGAAAAGAATGCAATAAAGAACCAAATAAAGATGTTAAACTAAAATTGTGCACTTGGAAACTGATGAAGGAAAAGAAGGAGATCAAAAATGTCTTAGAAATTCAGGAAAATTTTATTTTTGACCCTATTGGGAAATTTACGCCAATTCGGCGACTTAGTCCTAGATCAGGGAAACTAACTAGAAAGTTGTTTCTACTAGATGGGTATTTGAAACTATAAAAATCTCTGAAAAAACTAGTCCATTGGGACTAATTTGTCATTGTTTGATACTTAGTCCACTTTGTATTTTCTACAAATTCGAAAGTGGAAATGGAAGCCCATAGTCTACACTCTGTTTTCTAACAAAGACCCAGATCCAAATCTATAAAATTACCTACAAAACATAATATATTTTGATTTCTAATGGGGTTTTTTCCTAGGCCAAACCCCTATTTGGTATTTAAACCTTGAAAGAGATAAAATATGCATAAAACCCTAGCCCTAATTATGTCTAAGACTAGGAAGTCTAAAAATAAGATGCAACCCTATTCTAATGTGCAAGAATAAGATGCATAAATGGATTTATAACAATGTAAGAATCATTCTAAGAGACCTTAAATCACATTAGAAATGAATCTAAATGACATGCAAACCTTCCTTAGGCTGAAGATAGAGAGAAAATGGAAGATAGAATCACTTTGAAAACAAGTTTTTTGGCTTGATTTGATGACTAGTTGCATCTCCTCAACCTCGATTTCTCCATGATTCTCTATAGGCATCCATGATCATCCCTTTGCAATGTAAGATCTTGAAGAAAAAGTGAGCTTGAAGACTTGAAAAAACCATAGCTTGCTACCCTAAAGTTTCAACTTTGCTTAGATAGCTAACGAATCTTCTCATGAAAGATATTTGGCTCTTGACTTTTGAATTTGCTTGATGAAAATGAATTAATGTTATGAAAATGACCTAAAAATATGTATTTATAGGCATTAATACCGAATTATTCAGTATTTTAACTTCATAGGACAACCTCCATTGGGATTTTGAGTTAAGTTAGTGATTTTCCTATTGAAAAGTGGAAAATACTTCAAAAGGGACTAAGTCGCCACAATGGGTGACTTAGTCCCATTAGGGATTTTTGAGGTGGGTTTCATGAAAGTTGAGTTGTTTGAATATTACTTGTCAGGATTTGTATGATTTGTGAGTGGAATAAGCCTTAAAGTCCATATTAATGAGCATTAGGGGCCTATAAATGTAGTTTTTAAGGGGTGATTGATGCAAGGGTGTCTAAAAGAGTACTAAATTAGGTCATAGATTGTACTTTTTGCAAAGGAGTACAATTTTCGTGTCCACAACATCTAGGTCAAAAAATTAAATTTAGGGTAGTCATTTTTGAAGTCATTTCAATTACAAACATCATTAGATCTAAAAATACTCACATTTATAAAATTTTGCATCACATGGGTACAAGTACTTTTCACTTTTGCATACACAATGTTTCTATTCATAAAACTTTGTGTAAGTTTGATAAAAGTTATTTTCATTCTGGGATATACATTGTTTGCGTTCTTCAAGATTTCCATATATTGGATAAAAGTGTTTTGAATTTTTGGATATACATTGTTTACATTACTATAACATTGCATGAAATGGTTACAAGTTCTTTTCATTTTTGTTCAAACAATTTTTGTGTCTTACATATCTAGACATGGTAGGAAAATTTTCCTATCCCCTCCCTATGAGAGTTTTTTAGTGAAAGAGAATAAAACCTTGGACATTCCTAACAATCAATATTTTTCTTCTCCTAATATCTCTCCTATTGGTGATGAAGATATTTTGGTAGAAGAACAAATCAATGAAATTTTTGAGAATCCTAGTTGTTTCTCTCCTCTTACCTCTCTTAGTGAACAAGACATTAATCAACAAGACAACATAACCATAGGTAATCATGACAATAACATTTGTCCTTCTCCTAGTATATCTCATAGTTGTGAAGAAGATACTTTAATGTTAGAAAATACAATCAATGAAGGTCATGAGAATCTTAGTTTTCCCCCTTCACCTAGAGAAACTCTTATTAAGCAAGAAAATTTAACCATTTTGTATTCCTCTACTTAAAATGAAGTCATTTTAGAAGAACCAACCTTTGACTATCAAAAACATTTCATTTGTATTCCTTCTAAAAACCCTCCTCCTAGGGAGTATATCATGATGCAAGACAAGGATAGCATTGAAAATAATGATAGTGTATCCTTAGAAGAGGATGAATAGGAAACATTAGACTCTCACTCACTAAGGGATGTTAATATTACTCAACCTCAACTCATCCTTTACCCACCATCACACAAAACTCAAACTCAAAACAAAATTGAATTCATCCTCTACCCATCTAAGAATAATGTGTCACAACAGTCATGTCATAATATCATTGCTCATAAATATATAACACTAGAAAAAGTTTGAAACCAAAACAACCAACCCTGACACCCTTACCTTTTCCTAATCCCATACTACCTAGTGCTCCTCATTTTCCTGCACAAGGTGGAAAGGAGTATGATCTGGTTGAACAACTTAAGAAAACTCCTACTAAGATATCATTATGGGACCTTATTCAAGCCTCACCTCACTACCACAACATGAGTCAAACAACCTTACACCAAGTTCCTATCCCTTCCAATGTGCAGCTGAATGACATAACAACCATGATTCAAGGAATAAATGTTGACATTGTTGTCCACCAAAGTGAGCTCCCTCCTTTAGAAGTACAAAAACAAAATGAATATTTCATAATAATATCTCAATGTTAAAGAATAGGGATAAAGCAAACCCTTTTTTAAAATGGATTCACTCTTAATGTGTGTAGCATAAACTTTCTTGACAAGCTTAGATTGGATAAATCAAATATTCAACTAGATTCTTTATCTACCAAGGGATTTTACAATGTAGGAAAACAACCACTTGGTGTGATTAGTTTTCCTATTATAGTTAGAAAGGACACATTGGAAAAATTGATCCATGTTATTCCTAACTCTCTTTCATATAAACTCCTTTTAGGCAGACCGTGGATTCATGCAATGAATGGGGTGCCTTCTACTCTTCATCGTGTAATGAAGTATGTCTACAAAAATAAAGTGTACATAGTCAAAGCTAACCCTAACCTTGACAGTTGTTTAAACATTTAGAGAAGCAAGTAAAATCCCTTGAAAACATTAACACCAACTATAGAAGTAGAACCCATCCAACAAAAAGAAAAAGAACAACATATTGAACATGTCACGAAGCTATTAGAATATGATTGGGGTTCCTTATATTTCAAACATACATTCATGGGAGAATACATGATCATAAAAAAAGACTCTAAAAAGGGAAACAAAAACATGCCAACAAAAAATTTGGATGACCCTTCCAAAGTATCCACCTCAATCACTAAACAAAAAGAAGCAAATTATACAACAAATTTTGATTCCACTGTTTATCAACAACCACCGAATCCAAAAGCAATGAAAAATATTTATGGAAAAGGTTGTGAAATCATGAAACAACTTTGCTATAGTGGAAAAGGATGTGGTGATAGAGAACAAGGTATCTGCAACCCTATAGAGCCTACCATGCAAGAAACAACTTGTGGTCTTGGTTATTTTCCTTTGATAGAAATAAACAAGAATTCACTTAACATCAACACTATTACAAATAATTCTTTGAAAGAAATAGAGAAATCTTCACTTGATGTCATCTTCATCTCACAAAACACTAATAATCTAAATTCGTTAGATTTCACACCCTCCTATAAAGGAGAGAGAAAAATCTTGCAATCTAAACAATCTTGTGTAAGTATGACATCTTTGTTGCAAACTGTGAGAAAACCTTCTACATTTAATCATTAGGGTATCTTTTTGAGACTCTAAGATCACTTGATATCTCCCCCTCCAAGAACTTGAAAGAAATTTTATTACAAGAATTCATTTTGCACATATGATAGAGTTCATAGTCACTCTACTAATGAATGTAATGATTTCAGTAGTAAAATTCATGTTCATCTTAAGGATTTTGGTGTTCTTCCTTATGTGGTGGCACCACATTCCTCTAATTGATACTAATTTTCATTCTAGCATGTTTCTTATCAATTATTTCAGCTCACCCTTGTCCTACACTAAGTGGGGGCAAGGGGTTAGGTAGCCTCGTCCTTGTATGCCACTTTTTGTTGTCTCTTTCATCTAGTTGAATTCCTTTCATGAACATATAAAAAAAAAACTTAGGATGTGGATGACATTATTTAAGTTGGCTTGCATGTGACATACTACCTGTTCCATGACGTAGCTTATTGGAAACATATGACTTGTCATAGGGCTTCTCGAATAAGCTCTCATATCTTCTTCTACTTTAAATCAATTTCTCACAGTAATCATGTTAGAAACCTCTTTAAAGTGGGTGCATACATCGACACTCATATTTCATTGTGTTATTTTCTTTCTTCTTGCAATGAGTCCTTTTCTTGGTAGTGTAATTGGGCTAGATTTACTCCAAGAGCATGTATTCCTTTGACTTGTCCTCTCTCAGAAACATTAAATGTAATGTTCCCTAAGATGAGACCTTGCATTTTTCCTCTATTGGAGACATTAAGTACAATGTTCCCTAAGATGAGACCTTGCACGAACTAAGCAAAATCCCCTTGAACACTCCTTGCACTATCTTGCATTTACAATGTCTATGAGTTTCAAGAATACAAATTCTTGCTTGCCTCATGGAGCTCGAAAACCATTTTTGTGTGGCTCCTTATTAAAGTTATCAGGAGGTATAACTTTGGTACGATTGAGCAAGAATCCCAATCTGAGGCATTACTTTCCCTGTAGCAACTTGCATGTGTGTGAGTACATACCAGCCATGAGTATATGTTTCTCACCTTCTAGGACTTCTCACTCAGCAAACAACTAGGAGTTCCATTATCTCAGAGTGAGTGCATTTTTTTGACAAATAGCCTAGATCTGATCCACATCATGTTGGAAAAATGGTTGAAGCTTGATCCACCTTTTTATTTTTTCTTATTTTTGTTCTTCTCCCCCTTCAAGTTACTATCATTGTAGGATCGCATATCTTGTTTCTCTGCAAATTATACACCTTGTGTGTGTCCCTTTGTGTCTATGTTGATTTGACGTAGGATCTTGGATCTTAGGGGCTTGCACAACCTCATTTGATCTTTTCCATCCTTTGTTGTCCACATTGGAATAATTGGACCCCTCTTGAATATCTACTTTAGTGTGAGTTTGAAACAAGTTTACCCTCTCACTAAAGTGGGGGTTGAATGTAGCGTAGAAAAATGGATCTTTGGACATTTTCACACTTTATATGGGAATAATTAATGATAAATTGGACTTAATGATGCCTTTATTGGTGTTGTGATGTTTTTTACACATCCACATTAGGTTGTGGGCCCTTGGAGACTGAATAAAATGCATTTATCAATGTCTTGTAAAGGTGTTGTAAAGTGTTGTAAGTAAATTTCACACTTTTCTAGAATTTTATTAAGCATTTAAGTCTAATGGACCTATTTTTCCTTAATTCAATATTAAAAAATGTATTTAATTGTATTCTCACATTAATCTAGAAGGCTTGTAAATTAAACTTGGTTTTAACCTATGGTTGTAATGTGTTTTACACATTCACATTGGATCTTGTATTTTTCTAGGTTATGTGGACCCCATTTTAATGTTGTAGAGTATATTTAATCATGTAGTACCCCTCCTCTTGCTAGTTGGATTTATTACTTTGCTATGCGTTCGTTTGCTACTTGTGACTATGATGGCACTGTTATTGTTGATATGGTTAGTTAGATGCTAGTCGATGCTGTATTTCATTTTGGACATGATTACCTTATATGACATTATGGTTGATTATATCAGTTGATTTTCTGAATTATGATATGATGCAGTGTTTTAATTTAATATGTTATGAGATGATTATTAGTTAGAAATGTAATTCATGGATTATGTTATAATTGTTAGAATAGGTGTGACGAAGGACAATATAGCATCACTCGTTCGTGAGTGCCTTGTTATGTTGCGATTCCTTCTCACAATGCAGTATCTTGATTTAATGCTTTGATATATATGTATATATGCACATGTACACAACTTCGTTTGTATGCAGGATTGCAGGTATAAGTCTCGATTCCACCTGCTTCGGCAGGACAGGGCGAGCACCAAATAACCCAACGGATAAATGTTGATACAGAGGTGTCGATGAAGTCCTCCCATTCCATGATGTCAGGTTGTCTCAATTGTTTGGTATAGTTGTTGTTTTTGGGTGATTGTCGTCTTTGTCTGTTGTGTTTGTGTTTTGTCTTATTTTATATTGAGGGCATTTATAATTATGATTTATCTTAATGATTGAAATAGATTATTTATTTTAATGTTGGATTAAATGATATTTAAATATTTAAATATTTTAATTATTTTTGAAAATCATATATTGCAATTATTTAATAATTAAATATTAAATATAGCTTAATTATTTTAATCAAGTAAATTGGTGGTGGATAATTATGTGAATAATTTATTTAAAATAAATAGGTAATGTGAAGTGCAAGAAAAGTTGCAAAACAGGAATTAAAGGAATAACAAAACAAATAAAAGAACAAAAAGACAGTGTGAGCCAATAGGATTTGAGAGTTGGGAAAAAAAACTAGTTTTAAAGAATTGATTTTTCTTTTAATCTGGGATTTTTGGAGAGCTTTGAAGGGATGAGCAATATTTTTTATTTTGGGAATTTTTCTTTTTAAGGGTTCACACACACAAAAAATGGGGTGACAGAAGTTGTGCAAGAAATTGGTTTTGTGTTTTGAAATTTTAGAAAGGGTATCGGAAACCTTCTGTTGTATTTAGAGGAGAGTTATAGAGAGAGGTTGTCAATTTGTTCTGGTGAATGTTCTGGAGAGTCTTCTAATCAACAAAATAGGATTCAAGTTCGAAGGCAAAATTTTGTAGAGGAGATTTGGAGGCACGATCAAGGAACACTTCGAGGACGTCAAAATCAAGCAGGCATCCTCAGATTTTGAATAAGCATTGGACATCAGGTTCTTCTTATACATTCTTTCTAGTATTTGCTTTCATCTTTGTGCTTCAGAGAAAACAAAACAAAATTTAGTAAATATGGTTTATGTGAAGAAAGGAAAATAAACTGTTATTCAAATTAAAAATTAGTGAAGGATCTTAGACCTGAAATCAAGAAAAATAAAGTTATTGTTCTGTTCTCAAATTTGTCAAAAACAAAAGAAACCCTATCATCTGAAATTTCCAACTCAACAAAAAAATAGGATTTTAAGAAAACAATATCTTTGTTAGAAATAATAAATTTGGAGGTTTTGGGTACATCTGTATATGGCTGAATCGATTCATTATTCTGTACTTTCTTCTATTATATTATTTACATTTACCCTCTATTATTTTAATATATATATATATATGTGTGTGTGTGTATATATATCTATATATATTTCTGTTATATATATTAAGTATTTTAAATTACCCTGGTATTTTTGTACCTGTGCGTCGGCCGAGGCCGTATTTCGTCAGAAATTCGTAAAAAATAAAATAATAATAAAATGTATATATTAAATTTTGTTTTAGAATTGTCTTTATTTAAAAAAAAATTAAAAAAATAAAAGAAATTTGTAAGGGGCGGATGGGACGGCCTGAGCCGTACCCGTCCGCACCCCCCACCTTTCTCTGTGCGGATGGTATAGCAGGCTGCTGCGCACAGCAGTCACATTGACTGCTGTGCGCAGTCCTATGGACTGCGCCAGCGGGGCCCATGCCTTTTTGCTTTGTTAAATTAAGTTTTGTTTTTTTTATGTTCGATTTATTATATGTTTTAATAATATTAATATATATATATATATATATATAATTAATGTTATTTTTATTTTTTATTTTTTTTGTTGAGTATTTAAGTTTATAAATATAATAATTATATTTAATTTATTTAATTTATTGTATAATAACAATTATGATTGATTTTACTATTAAATATAATATTGGTAATTTATCCAAAATGAAATCATGATTATTATATTTAATATTTTTGGTTAGTTTATAATGTAATTTTTTTTATTGTTTTATATTTTAAAATTAATTCGTATTATTATGCAGATAAAGGGTATTATTTTATTAATGGTTTTGGTGAACAAATATTTTTAACAAAAATTAGCTTTTGGTTGTAATTGTGAATTCTTTTGAGATAAGCATATTTAGTTATTTAATTGGGGTTAAAATCAAACTTAATGGTGTAACTTTGCAAAATATAATGTGAGTTTTACTTTTATGTCATGTTTTATTGTCGCTTAGTGCTGTCTTTGTGGGAACCAGTTGTTGATTTTGTAATCTTACCCCAGAGGCTTGTTATTTTATTATGTCATCTTCGCCTTGATAGGCTTTGAAGTTTTGGTTTTATGAGAGAAAGGGTTGAACAGTTGGTTGAGACTTTTGATTTTGAGCAATTGCGAGATGGTTAATACCTCGTGTATCTGAGTTTTGGTTATATGATTTATATGTGTTAGTTCAACCCTTGCCTGTTTTGGAGTTATGTTAAAGGTCATAGGGAGAGTGGCTCTTCGTGGGCGCCGGCGCCTCGGGTAAGAGGAAGTGCCAGGGGAACCCACGTAAGAGTAGTTGACCAAGTGATAACCTAAAAATAGAATTTAGGGGGGGATGGGTAGTAAAACATACAAGATAAAAAAAATTGGATTCCTCGTCTATGCATTAGGGCTACCGTAGACTAGTGATAGACTGAGTAGGCCGTGGTCGGCAAAGTCGTAGTCTCGTCCTCATAAGAGACTATCGGCTCAGCATCAGCTACCCTATGGTGCCGGCGCCTCAGTAGGAGGAAGGGCCAGGTGATCCATAGATGGGTGTCGGCGCCTCGGTTAGGAGGAAGTGCCAGGGGATCCCATGAGAGCTATGCGATGACACTCTCCACTAGACATCCTTGTTGTTCTTGTTTCTCGTTGCCTCTGGATATTGTTATTTTATGTTGTTCTAATTTTCGGCCTAGGGAATCCATAGGTGGGTGCCGGCGCCTCAGTTGGAGGAAGAGCTAGGGGATCCCATGAGTGTTATGTGATGACCCTCCCTACTTGACTCCCGTCTGACTTGTTCTTGTTGCCTATTGGAATGGCGTATTGAATGGTTGATTCAGAGTTATTATGGAATCGTGTTCTTTATATTGGTTCTAGTTTATTTGGAAATGTATTTTGGGTGTTGGATCGGTTCTTCTGAATGTTATCTCTTTATGATGTTTCTTTGAATTCTTGTGAATTGAATCTTGATTGTTAAGTGATAGTACCTCGTGTTATCGTGATGAGTTCTTGGTTTTATCTTGTCATGTGATTTGTGAAAGTTGATGGTTGTTCATTGTAAGCTATGAGTTGTACTTGTTTTGTATCACGTGGTTGAGTCGGTTTGACATTCATGGTCGGGTTCACTTCCTTGTCACCTCTGAGCACGGGGGGTGAGTTACTTGTAATTCACATGGTTGGGTGGAACGTGCTCCGCACCCGTTGGGTTCCCCATCAGCGTCATGTCTTCTCATCTTTCCGCAGTGGAGTTGTACCAGTGAGCAGTTGTACTTTATGTTCATTATTCTTGTATCAATTCCCATGTTGGGAAATTCAATGTAATTCATGTATCAAAGAAAATTGTAATGTAATATTATTTCATTGATGTAATAGTTAGGTTTAAACTGGATCTTGTTAAAAGATTTATCATGGATGTACTTATGTGATGTTTACCATACTCGCATCATGGCTATCAGTTGTTTCATGGTATATGGTTATCATAAAATAAATGGTTATGTTATATTCTTTATCTTTATTTATGTTTAGTGTTGCGAAGTAACCTCGCGTGCCCCAAAGAACTTAGTGTGTTAATGATTTGTAATATGTTATGTGGTTATGGTTTAGTGTTATTACATGTTTAATGTAATTGTTTAAAAAAAAAAAAATTCGCTTTGTGTGTGTTCTCTGGGGTTTGCACGACGGGCATTACAACTTGCTATCAGAGCCTAGGTTCATACATTGGGCACTATGTGTGCTCACTATGTAACCTTGTGCTTAGACCCGTGCCTCTTGAGTTTCACTTTTCTATTGTCATTGTTGTGAACCTGAGTCTCTTCTGTTAACCAGTGTTGGGTCGATGGTGTAGGAAACTGATGGGAAAGGATAGGACCCTCGGTGTAGTGCGCAATGCACCGATATCCTTCCTATCAAGGATGCACTATGAACCCTTGTGTCATTGTGTGATGTGGGTTCCAGTGATGTGAGTTATGTGAGTGATTTTTTGTGTGATCTCTGCATGTTTGTTGTTTGCTTACTCTTATCTATTTAATGGCTTTCTGGAGTAAGCCATATCCTTGGGGGGGAGGATGTAATACCCCCATGTTACTAATACTTGTATTATTATTTCTTACTCTTTGTGTGAGCTTGATTCTAGTTTCTAATGGTGATTAGTTCATCATCTTGGGTGTGAGGATGCCTCCTATATTTGGGAATCTTATTCCCTTTTGTTTAGCGGCTTCCAGGAGTAAGCCGATTTTATGGGGGGGAGGATGTAGTACCCCTCCTCTTGCTAGTTGGATTTATTACTTTGCTATGCGTTCGTTTGCTACTTGTGACTATGATGGCACTGTTATTGTTGATATGGTTAGTTAGATGCTAGTCGATGCTGTATTTCATTTTGGACATGATTACCTTATATGACATTATGGTTGATTATATCAGTTGATTTTCTGAATTATGATATGATGCAGTGTTTTAATTTAATATGTTATGAGATGATTATTAGTTAGAAATGTAATTCATGGATTATGTTATAATTGTTAGAATAGGTGTGACGAAGGACAATATAGCATCACTCGTTCGCGAGTGCCTTGTTATGTTGCGATTCCTTCTCACAATGCAGTATCTTGATTTAATGCTTTGATATATATGTATATATGCACATGTACACAACTTCGTTTGTATGCAGGATTGCAGGTATAAGTCTCGATTCCACCTGCTTCGGCAGGACAGGGCGAGCACCAAATAACCCAACGGATAAATGTTGATACAGAGGTGTCGATGAAGTCCTCCCATTCCATGATGTCAGGTTGTCTCAATTGTTTGGTATAGTTGTTGTTTTTGGGTGATTGTCGTCTTTGTCTGTTGTGTTTGTGTTTTGTCTTATTTTATATTGAGGGCATTTATAATTATGATTTATCTTAATGATTGAAATAGATTATTTATTTTAATGTTGGATTAAATGATATTTAAATATTTAAATATTTTAATTATTTTTGAAAATCATATATTGCAATTATTTAATAATTAAATATTAAATATAGCTTAATTATTTTAATCAAGTAAATTGGTGGTGGATAATTATGTGAATAATTTATTTAAAATAAATAGGTAATGTGAAGTGCAAGAAAAGTTGCAAAACAGGAATTAAAGGAATAAAAAAACAAATAAAAGAACAAAAAGACAGTGTGAGCCAATAGGATTTGAGAGTTGGGAAAAAAAACTAGTTTTAAAGAATTGATTTTTCTTTTAATCTGGGATTTTTGGAGAGCTTTGAAGGGATGAGCAATATTTTTTATTTTGGGAATTTTTCTTTTTAAGGATTCACACACACAAAAAATGGGGTGACAGAAGTTGTGCAAGAAATTGGTTTTGTGTTTTGAAATTTTAGAAAGGGTATGGGAAACCTTCTGTTGTATTTAGAGGAGAGTTACAGAGAGAGGTTGTCAGTTTGTTCTGGTGAATGTTCTGGAGAGTCTTCTGATCAACAAAATAGGATTCAAGTTCGAAGGCAAAATTTTTTAGAGGAGATTTGGAGGCACGATCAAGGAACACTTCGAGGACGTCAAAATCAAGCAGGCATCCTCAGACTTTTGAATAAGCATTGGACATCAGGTTCTTCTTATACATTCTTTCTAGTATTTTCTTTCATCTTTGTGCTTCAGAGAAAACAAAACAAAATTTAGTAAATATGGTTTATGTGAAGAAAGGAAAATAAACTGTTATTCAAATTAAAAATTAGTGAAGGATCTTAGACCTGAAATCAAGAAAAATAAAGTTATTGTTATGTTCTCAAATTTGTCAAAAACAAAAGAAACCCTATCATCTGAAATTTCCAACTCAACAAAAAAATAGGATTTTAAGAAAACAATATCTTTGTTAGAAATAATAAATTTGGAGGTTTTGGGTACATCTGTATATGGCTGAATCGATTCATTATTCTGTAGTTTCTTCTATTATATTATTTACATTTACCCTCTATTATTTTAATATATATATATATATATATATATGTGTGTGTGTTATATATCTCTATTATATTTCTGTTATATATATTAAGTATTTTAAATTACCCCTGGTATTTTTGTACCTGTGCGTCGGCCGAGGCCGTATTTCGTCAGAAATTCGTAAAAAATAAAATCATAATAAAATGTATATATTAAATTTTGTTTTAGAATTGTCTTTATTTAAAAAAAAAATTAAAAAAATAAAAAGAAATTTGTAAGGGGTGGATGGGACAGCCTGAGCCGTACCCGTCCAATCCCCCCACCTTTCTCTGTGCGGATGGTACAGCAGACTGCTGCGCACAGCAGTCACATTGACTGCTGTGCGCAGTCCTATGGACTGCGCCAGCGGGGCCCGTGCCTTTTTGCTTTGTTAAATTAAGTTTTGTTTTTTTTATGTTCGATTTATTATATGTTTTAATAATATTAATATATATATATAATGTTATTTTTATTTTTTATTTTTTTTGTTGAGTATTTAAGTTTATAAATATAATAATTATATTTAATTTATTTAATTAATTGTATAATAACAATTATGATTGATTTTACTATTAAATATAATATTGGTAATTTATCCAGAATGAAATCATGATTATTATATTTAATATTTTTGGTTAGTTTATAATGTAATTTTTTTTATTGTTTTATATTTTAAAATTAATTCGTATTATTATGCAGATAAAGGGTATTATTTTATTAATGGTTTTGGTGAACAAATATTTTTAACAAAAATTAGCTTTTGGTTGTAATTGTGAATTCTTTTGAGATAAGCATATTTAGTTATTTAATTGGGGTTAAAATCAAACTTAATGGTGTAACTTTGCAAAATATAATGTGAGTTTTACTTTTATGTCATGTTTTATTGTCGCTTAGTGCTGTCTTTGTGGGAACCAGTTGTTGATTTTGTAATCTTACCCCAGAGGCTTGTTATTTTATTATGTCATCTTCGCCTTGATAGGCTTTGAAGTTTTGGTTTTATGAGAGAAAGGGTTGAACAGTTGGTTGAGACTTTTGATTTTGAGCAATTGCGAGATGGTTAATACCTCGTGTATCTGAGTTTTGGTTATATGATTTATATGTGTTAGTTCAACCCTTGCCTGTTTTGGAGTTATGTTAAAGGTCATAGGGAGAGTGGCTCTTCGTGGGCGCCGGCGCCTCGGGTAAGAGGAAGTGCCAGGGGAACCCACGTAAGAGTAGTTGACCAAGTGATAACCTAAAAATAGAATTTAGGGGGGGATGGGTAGTAAAACATACAAGATAAAAAAAATTGGATTCCTCGTCTATGCATTAGGGCTACCGTAGACTAGTGATAGACTGAGTAGGCCGTGGTCGGCAAAGTCGTAGTCTCGTCCTCATAAGAGACTATCGGCTCCGCATCAGCTACCCTATGGTGCCGGCGCCTCAGTAGGAGGAAGGGCCAGGTGATCCATAGATGGGTGCCAGTGACTCGGTTAGGAGGAAGTGCCAGGGGATCCCATGAGAGCTATGCGATGACACTCTCCACTAGACATCCTTGTTGTTCTTGTTTCTCGTTGCCTCTGGATATTGTTATTTTATGTTGTTCTGATTTTAGGGCTAGGGAATCCATAGGTGGGTGCCGGCGCCTCAGTTGGAGGAAGAGCTAGGGGATCCCATGAGTGTTATGTGATGACCCTCCCTACTTGACTCCCGTCTGACTTGTTCTTGTTGCCTATTGGAATGGCGTATTGAATGGTTGATTCAGAGTTATTATGGAATCGTGTTCTTTATATTGGTTCTAGTTTATTTGGAAATGTATTTTGGGTGTTGGATCGGTTCTTCTGAATGTTATCTCTTTATGATGTTTCTTTGAATTCTTGTGAATTGAATCTTGATTGTTAAGTGATAGTACCTCGTGTTATCGTGATGAGTTCTTGGTTTTATCTTGTCATGTGATTTGTGAAAGTTGATGGTTGTTCATTGTAAGCTATGAGTTGTACTTGTTTTGTATCACGTGGTTGAGTCGGTTTGACATTCATGGTCGGGTTCACTTCCTTGTCACCTCTGAGCACGGGGGGTGAGTTACTTGTAATTCACATGGTTGGGTGGAACGTGCTCCGCACCCGTTGGGTTCCCATCAGCGTCATGTCTTCTCAACTTTCCGCAGTGGAGTTGTACCAGTGAGCAGTTGTACTTTATGTTCATTATTCTTGTATCAATTCCCATGTTGGGAAATTCAATGTAATTCATGTATCAAAGAAAATTGTAATGTAATATTATTTCATTGATGTAATAGTTAGGTTTAAACTGGATCTTGTTAAAATATTTATCATGGATGTACTTATGTGATGTTTACCATACTCGCATCATGGCTATCAGTTGTTTCATGGTATATGGTTATCATAAAATAAATGGTTATGTTATATTCTTTATCTTTATTTATGTTTAGTGTTGCGAAGTAACCTTGCATGCCCCAGAGAACTTAGTGTGTTAATGATTTGTAATATGTTATGTGGTTATGGTTTAGTGTTATTACATGTTTAATGTAATTGTTTTAAAAAAAAAAAATTTCGCTTTGTGTGTGTTCTCTGGGGTTTGCACGACGGGCATTACAACTTGGTATCAGAGCCTAGGTTCATACACTGGGCACTATGTGTGCTCACTATGTAACCTTGTGCTTAGACCCGTGCGTCTTGAGTTTCAATTTTCTATTGTCATTGTTGTGAACCTGAGTCTCTTCTGTTAACCAGTGTCGGGTCGATGGTGTAGGAAACTGATGGGAAAGGATAGGACCCTCGGTGTAGTGCGCAATGCACCGATATCCTTCCTATCAAGGATGCACTATAAACCCTTGTGTCATTGTGTGATGTGGGTTCCAGTGATGTGAGTTATGTGTGTGATTTTTGGTGTGATCTCTGCATGTTTTTTGTTTGCTTACTCTTATCTATTTAATGGCTTTCCGGAGTAAGCCATATCCTTGGGGGGGAGGATGTAATACCCCCATGTTACTAATACTTGTATTATTATTTCTTACTCTTTGTGTGAGCTTGATTCTAGTTTCTAATGGTGATTAGTTCACCGTCTTGGGTGTGAGGATGCCTCCTATATTTGGGAATCTTATTCCCTTTTGTTTACCGGCTTCTAGGAGTAAGCCGATTTTATGGGGGGGAGGATGTAGTACCCCTCCTCTTGCTAGTTGGATTTATTACTTTGCTATGCGTTCATTTTCTACTTGTGACTATGATGGCACTGTTATTGTTGATATGGTTAGTTAGATGCTAGTCGATGCTATATTTCGTTTTGGACATGATTACCTTATATGACATTATGGTTCATTATATCAGTTGATTTTCTGAATTATGATATGATGCAGTGTTTTAATTTAATATGTTATGAGATGATTATTAGTTAGAAATGTAATTCATGGATTATGTTATAATTGTTAGAATAGGTGTGACGAAGGACAATATAGCATCACTCGTTCGCGAGTGCCTTGTTATGTTGCGATTCCTTCTCACAATGCAGTATCTTGATTTAATGCTTTCATATATATATATATATGCACATGTACACAACTTCGTTTGTATGCAGGATTGCAGGTGTAAGTCTCGATTCCACCTGCTTCGGCAGGACAGGGCGAGCACCAAATAACCCAATGGATAAATGTTGATACAGAGGTGTCGATGAAGTCCTCCCATTCCATGATGTCAGGTTGTCTCAATTGTTTGGTATAGTTGTTGTTTTTGGGTGATTGTCGTCTTTGTCTGTTGTGTTTTTGTTTTGTCTTATTTTATATTGAGGGCATTTATAATTATGATTTATCTTAATGATTGAAATAGATTATTTATTTTAATGTTGGATTAAATGATATTTAAATATTTAAATATTTTAATTATTTTTGAAAATCATATATTGCAATTATTTAATAATTAAATATTAAATATAGCTTAATTATTTTAATCAAGTAAATTGGTGGTGGATAATTATGTGAATAATTTATTTAAAATAAATAGGTAATGTGAAGTGCAAGAAAAGTTGCAAAACAGGAATTAAAGGAATAAAAAAATAAATAAAAGAACAAAAAGACAGTGTGAGCCAATAGGATTTGAGAGTTGGGAAAAAAAACTAGTTTTAAAGAATTGATTTTTTTTTTAATCTGGGATTTTTGGAGAGCTTTGAAGGGATGAGCAATATTTTTTATTTTGGGAATTTTTCTTTTTAAGTGTTCACACACACAAAAAATGGGGTGACAGAAGTTGTGCAAGAAATTGGTTTTGTGTTTTGAAATTTTAGAAAGGGTATGGGAAACCTTCTGTTGTATTTAAAGGAGAGTTATAGAGAGAGGTTGTCAATTTGTTCTGGTGAATGTTCTGGAGAGTCTTCTAATCAACAAAATAGGATTCAAGTTCGAAGGCAAAATTTTGTAGAGGAGATTTGGAGGCACGATCAAGGAACACTTCGAGGACGTCAAAATCAAGCAGGCATCCTCAGACTTTTGAATAAGCATTGGACATCAGGTTCTTCTTATACATTCTTTCTAGTATTTGCTTTCATCTTTGTGCTTCAGAGAAAACAAAACAAAATTTAGTAAATATGGTTTATGTGAAGAAAGGAAAATAAACTGTTATTCAAATTAAAAATTAGTGAAGGATCTTAGACCTGAAATCAAGAAAAATAAAGTTATTGTTCTGTTCTCAAATTTGTCAAAAACAAAAGAAACCCTATCATCTGAAATTTCCAACTCAACAAAAAAATAGGATTTTAAGAAAACAATATCTTTGTTAGAAATAATAAATTTGGAGGTTTTGGGTACATCTGTATATGGCTGAATCGATTCATTATTCTGTACTTTCTTCTATTATATTATTTACATTTACCCTCTATTATTTTAATATATATATATGTGTGTGTGTGTGTGTGTGTTATATCTCTATTATATTTCTGTTATATATATTAAGTATTTTAAATTACCCCTGGTATTTTTGTACCTGTGCGTCGGCCGAGGCCGTATTTCGTCAGAAATTCATAAAAAATAAAATAATAATAAAATGTATATATTAAATTTTGTTTTAGAATTGTCTTTATTTTAAAAAAAATTAAAAAAATAAAATGAAATTTGTAAGGGGCGGATGGGATGGCCTGAGCCGTACCCGTCCGCATCCCCCACCTTTCTCTGTGCGGATGGTACAGCAGTCAATGGACGGACTGCTGTGTACAGCAATCACATTGACTGCTGTGCGCAGTCCTATGGACTGCGCCAGCGGGGCCCATGCCTTTTTGCTTTGTTAAATTAAGTTTTGTTTTTTTTATGTTCGATTTATTATATGTTTTAATAATATTAATATATATATATATATATATATATAATTAATGTTATTTTTATTTTTTATTTTTTTTGTTGAGTATTTAAGTTTATAAATATAATAATTATATTTAATTTATTTAATTTATTGTATAATAACAATTATGATTGATTTTACTATTAAATATAATATTGGTAATTTATCCAAAATGAAATCATGATTATTATATTTAATATTTTTGGTTAGTTTATAATGTAATTTTTTTTATTGTTTTATATTTTAAAATTAATTCGTATTATTATGCAGATAAAGGGTATTATTTTATTAATGGTTTTGGTGAACAAATATTTTTAACAAAAATTAGCTTTTGGTTGTAATTGTGAATTCTTTTGAGATAAGCATATTTAGTTATTTAATTGGGGTTAAAATCAAACTTAATGGTGTAACTTTGCAAAATATAATGTGAGTTTTACTTTTATGTCATGTTTTATTGTTGCTTAGTGCTGTCTTTGTGGGAACCAGTTGTTGATTTTGTAATCTTACCCCAGAGGCTTGTTATTTTATTATGTCATCTTCGCCTTGATAGGCTTTGAAGTTTTGGTTTTATGAGAGAAAGGGTTGAACAGTTGGTTGAGACTTTTGATTTTGAGCAATTGCGAGATGGTTAATACCTCGTGTATATGAGTTTTGGTTATATGATTTATATGTGTTAGTTCAACCCTTGCCTGTTTTGGAGTTATGTTAAAGGTCATAGGGAGAGTGGCTCTTCGTGGGCGTCGGTGCCTCGGGTAACAGGAAGTGCCACGGGAACCCACGTAAGAGTAGTTAAACAAGTGATAACCTAAAAATAGAATTTAGGGGGGGATGGGTAGTAAAACATACAAGATAAAAAAAATTGGATTCCTCGTCTATGCATTAGGGCTACCGTAGACTAGTGATAGACTAAGTAGGTCGTGGTCGGCAAAGTCGTAGTCTCATCCTCATAAGAGACTATCGGCTCCGCATCAGCTACCCTATGGTGCCGGCGCCTCAGTAGGAGGAAGGGCCAGGTGATCCATAGATGGGTGTCGGTGCCTCGGTTAGGAGGAAGTGCCGGGGGATCCCATGAGAGCTATGCGATGACACTCTCCACTAGACATCCTTGTTGTTCTTGTTTCTCGTTGCCTCTGGATATTGTTATTTTATGGTGTTCTGATTTTAGGGCTAGGGAATCCATAGGTGGGTGCCAGCACCTCAGTTGGAGGAAGAGCCAGGGGATCCCATGAGTGTTATGTGATGACCCTCCCTACTTGACTCCCGTCTGACTTGTTCTTGTTGCCTATTGGAATGGCGTATTGAATGGTTGATTCAGAGTTATTATGGAATCGTGTTCTTTATATTGGTTCTAGTTTATTTGGAAATGTATTTTGGGTGTTGGATCGGTTCTTCTGAATGTTATCTCTTTATGATGTTTCTTTGAATTCTTGTGAATTGAATCTTGATTGTTAAGTGATAGTACCTCGTGTTATCGTGATGAGTTCTTGGTTTTATCTTGTCATGTGATTTGTGAAAGTTGATGGTTGTTCATTGTAAGCTATGAGTTGTACTTGTTTTGTATCACGTGGTTGAGTCGGTTTGACATTCATGGTCGGGTTCACTTCCTTGTCACCTCTGAGCACAGGGGGTGAGTTACTTGTAATTCACATGGTTGGGTGGAACGTGCTCCGCACCCGTTGGGTTCCCCATCAGCGTCATGTCTTCTCATCTTTCCGCAGTGGAGTTGTACCAGTGAGCAGTTGTACTTTATGTTCATTATTCTTGTATCAATTCCCATGTTGGGAAATTCAATGTAATTCATGTATCAAAGAAAATTGTAATGTAATATTATTTCATTGATGTAATAGTTAGGTTTAAACTGGATCTTGTTAAAAGATTTATCATGGATGTACTTATGTGATGTTTACCATACTCGCATCATGGCTATCAGTTGTTTCATGGTATATGGTTATCATAAAATAAATGGTTATGTTATATTCTTTATCTTTATTTATGTTTAGTGTTACGAAGTAACCTCGCGTGCCCCAGAGAACTTAGTGTGTTAATGATTTGTAATATGTTATGTGGTTATGGTTTAGAGTTATTACATGTTTAATGTAATTGTTTTAAAAAAAAAAAATTCGCTTTGTGTGTGTTCTCTGGGGTTTGCACGACGGGCATTACAACTTGGTATCAGAGCCTAGGTTCATACATTGGGCACTATGTGTGCTCACTATGTAACCTTGTGCTTAGACCCGTGCATCTTGAGTTTCACTTTTCTATTGTCATTGTTGTGAACCTGAGTCTCTTCTGTTAACCAGTGTCGGGTCGATGGTGCAGGAAACTGATGGGAAAGGATAGAAACCTCGGTGTAGTGCGCAATGCACCAATATCCTTCCTATCAAGGATGCACTATGAACCCTTGTGTCATTGTGTGATGTGGGTTCCAGTGATGTGAGTTATGTGTGTGATTTTTGGTGTGATCTCTGCATGTTTGTTGTTTGCTTACTCTTATCTATTTAATGGCTTTCCGGAGTAAGCCATATCCTTGGGGGGGAGGATGTAATACCCCCATGTTACTAATACTTGTATTATTATTTCTTACTCTTTGTGTGAGCTTGATTCTAGTTTCTAATGGTGATTAGTTCACCGTCTTGGGTGTGAGGATGCCTCCTATATTTGGGAATCTTATTCCCTTTTGTTTACCGGCTTCCAGGAGTAAGTCGATTTTATGGGGGGGAGGATGTAGTACCCCTCCTCTTGCTAGTTGGATTTATTACTTTGCTATGCGTTCGTTTGCTACTTGTGACTATGATGGCACTGTTATTGTTGATATAGTTAGTTAGATGCTAGTCAATGCTGTATTTCATTTTGGACATGATTACCTTATATGACATTATGGTTGATTATATCAGTTGATTTTCTGAATTATGATATGATGCAGTGTTTTCATTTAATATGTTATGAGATGATTATTAGTTAGAAATATAATTCATGGATTATGTTATAATTGTTAGAATAGGTGTGACGAAGGACAATATAGCATCACTCGTTCGCGAGTGCCTTGTTATGTTGCGATTCCTTCTCACAATGCAGTATCTTGATTTAATGCTTTCATATATATATATATATGCACATGTACACAACTTCGTTTGTATGCAGGATTGCAGGTGTAAGTCTCGATTCCACCTGCTTCGGCAGGACAGGGCGAGCACCAAATAACCCAACGGATAAATGTTGATACAAAGGTGTCGATGAAGTCCTCCCATTCCATGATGTCAGGTTGTCTCAATTGTTTGGTATAGTTGTTGTTTTTGGATGATTGTCGTCTTTGTCTGTTGTGTTTGTGTTTTGTCTTATTTTATATTGAGGGCATTTATAATTATGATTTATCTTAATGATTGAAATAGATTATTTATTTTAATGTTGGATTAAATGATATTTAAATATTTAAATATTTTAATTATTTTTGAAAATCATATATTGCAATTATTTAATAATTAAATATTAAATATAGCTTAATTATTTTAATCAAGTAAATTGGTGGTGGATAATTATGTGAATAATTTATTTAAAATAAATAGGTAATGTGAAGTGCAAGAAAAGTTGCAAAACAGGAATTAAAGGAATAAAAAAACAAATAAAAGAACAAAAAGACAGTGTGAGCCAATAGGATTTGAGAGTTGGGATAAAAAACTAGTTTTAAAGAATTGATTTTTCTTTTAATCTGGGATTTTTGGAGAGCTTTGAAGGGATGAGCAATATTTTTTATTTTGGGAATTTTTCTTTTTAAGGGTTCACACACACAAAAAATGGGGTGACAGAAGTTGTGCAAGAAATTGGTTTTGTGTTTTGAAGTTTTAGAAAGGGTATCGGAAACCTTCTATTGTATTTAGAGGAGAGTTATACAGAGAGGTTGTCAGTTTGTTCTGGTGAATGTTCTGGAGAGTCTTCTGATCAACAAAATAGGATTCAAGTTCGAAGGCAAAATTTTGTAGAGGAGATTTGGAGGCACGATCAAGGAACACTTCGAGGACGTCAAAATCAAGCAGGCATCCTCAGACTTTCGAATAAGCATTGGACATCAGGTTCTTCTTATACATTCTTTCTAGTATTTGCTTTCATCTTTGTGCTTCAGAGAAAACAAAACAAAATTTAGTAAATATGGTTTATGTGAAGAAAGGAAAATAAACTGTTATTCAAATTAAAAATTAGTGAAGGATCTTAGACCTAAAATCAAGAAAAATAAAGTTATTGTTCTGTTCTCAAATTTGTCAAAAACAAAAGAAACCCTATCATCTGAAATTTCCAACTCAACAAAAAAATAGGATTTTAAGAAAACAATATCTTTGTTAGAAATAATAAATTTGGAGGTTTTGGGTACATCTGTATATGGCTGAATCGATTCATTATTCTGTAGTTTCTTCTATTATATTATTTACATTTACCCTCTATTATTTTAATATATATATATATATGTGTGTGTGTTATATATCTCTATTATATTTCTGTTATATATATTAAGTATTTTAAATTACCAATAGTATTTTTGTACCTGTGCGTCGGTCGAGGCCGTATTTCGTCAGAAATTCGTAAAAAATAAAATAATAATAAAATGTATATATTAAATTTTGTTTTAGAATTGTCTTTATTTAAAAAAAAATTAAAAAAATAAGAAGAAATTTGTAAGGGGCGGATGGGACGGCCTGAGCCGTACCCGTCCACACCCCCCACCTTTCTCTGTGCGGATGGTATAGCAGGCTGCTGCGCACAGCAGTCACATTGACTGCTGTGCGCAGTCCTATGGACTGCGCCAGCGGTGCCCATGTTTTTTTGCTTTGTTAAATTAAGTTTTGTTTTTTTATGTTCGATTTATTATATGTTTTAATAATATTAATATATATATATATAATATATAATTAATGTTATTTTTATTTTTTATTTTTTTTGTTGAGTATTTAAGTTTATAAATATAATAATTATATTTAATTTATTTTATTTATTTTATAATAACAATTATGATTGATTTTACTATTAAATATAATATTGGTAATTTATCCAAAATGAAATCATGATTATTATATTTAATATTTTTGGTTAGTTTATAATGTAATTTTTTTTATTGTTTTATATTTTAAAATTAATTCGTATTATTATGCAGATAAAGGGTATTATTTTATTAATGGTTTTGGTGAACAAATATTTTTAACAAAAATTAGCTTTTGGTTGTAATTGTGAATTCTTTTGAGATAAGCATATTTAGTTATTTAATTGGGGTTAAAATCAAACTTAATGGTGTAACTTTGCAAAATATAATGTGAGTTTTACTTTTATGTCATGTTTTATTGTCGCTTAGTGCTGTCTTTGTGGGAACCAGTTGTTGATTTTGTAATCTTACCCCAGAGGCTTGTTATTTTATTATGTCATCTTCGCCTTGATAGGCTTTAAAGTTTTGGTTTTATGAGAGAAAGGGTTGAATAGTTGGTTGAGACTTTTGATTTTTCAGGAATTGCGAGATGGTTAATACCTCGTGTATCTGAGTTTTGGTTATATGATTTATATGTGTTAGTTCAACCCTTGCCTGTTTTGGAGTTATGTTAAAGGTCATAGGGAGAGTGGCTCTTCGTGGGCGTCGGCGCCTCGGGTAAGAGGAAGTGCCAGGGGAACCCACGTAAGAGTAGTTAAACAAGTGATAACCTAAAAATAGAATTTAGGGGGGGATGGGTAGTAAAACATACAAGATAAAAAAAATTGGATTCCTCGTCTATGCATTAGGGCTACCGTAGACTAGTGATAGACTGAGTACGCCGTGGTCAGCAAAGTCGTAGTCTCGTCCTCATAAGAGACTATCGGCTCCGCATCAGCTACCCTATGGTGCCGGCGCCTCAGTAGGAGGAAGGGCCAGGTGATCCATAGATGGGTGCCGGCGCCTCGGTTAGGAGGAAGTGCCAGGGGATCCCATGAGAGCTATGCGATGACACTCTCCACTAGACATCCTTGTTGTTCTTGTTTCTCGTTGCCTCTGGATATTTTTATTTTATGTTGTTCTGATTTTAGGGCTAGGGAATCCATAGGTGGGTGCCGCCGCCTCAGTTGGAGGAAGAGCCAGGGGATCCCATGAGTGTTATGTGATGACCCTCCCTACTTGACTCCCGTCTGACTTGTTCTTGTTGCCTATTGGAATGGTGTATTGAATGGTTGATTCAGAGTTATTATGGAATCGTGTTCTTTATATTGGTTCTAGTTTATTTGGAAATGTATTTTGGGTGTTGGATCGGTTCTTCTGAATGTTATCTCTTTATGATGTTTCTTTGAATTCTTGTGAATTGAATCTTGATTGTTAAGTGATAGTACCTCGTGTTATCGTGATGAGTTCTTGGTTTTATCTTGTCATGTGATTTGTGAAAGTTGATGGTTGTTCATTGTAAGCTATGAGTTGTACTTGTTTTGTATCACGTGGTTGAGTCGGTTTGACATTCATGGTCGGGTTCACTTCCTTGTCACCTCTGAGCACGGGGGGTGAGTTACTTGTAATTTACATGGTTGGGTGGAATGTGCTCCGCACCCGTTGGGTTCCCCATCAGCGTCATGTCTTCTCAGCTTTCCGCAATGGAGTTGTACCAGTGAGCAGTTGTACTTTATGTTCATTATTCTTGTATCAATTCCCATGTTGGGAAATTCAATGTAATTCATGTATCAAAGAAAATTGTAATGTAATATTATTTCATTGATGTAATAGTTAGGTTTAAACTGGATCTTGTTAAAAGATTTATCATGGATGTACTTATGTGATGTTTACCATACTCGCATCATGGCTATCAGTTGTTTCATGGTATATGGTTATCATAAAATAAATGGTTATGTTATATTCTTTATCTTTATTTATGTTTAGTGTTGCGAAGTAACCTCGCGTGCCCCAGAGAACTTAGTGTGTTAATGATTTGTAATATGTTATGTGGTTATGGTTTAGTGTTATTACATGTTTAATGTAATTGTTTTAAAAAAAAAAAAAATTGCTTTGTGTGTGTTCTCTGGGGTTTGCACGACGGGCATTACAAATCACACTTTTGCATTGAAATTTGTATCCATATCCCTAATTATCCTTTATATCATCATTAATAGGCCCCTATAACCCCATATTGTGCATTTCAAGGCATATTTAGATCAAAGACCTCACAAAATCAACATATAAACCTAATTTCTTCACTCCTCAACATCCTAGTTGGAAAAAGAGCCCCTGTGGGACCCATTCACCACTTTGGACAAATGAGTCCTATTTGAGCTATTTTTGAGGTTTGAGTGAGGAAAATTATGTTTTAAGTTTAATTTTCTTCAATGTTGGCCTTGGGGTCAAATTAACAGGAATTTGAATGGATTTCCTATATAAAAAATCTTCCAAATCATTATTTCACCCATTCATTATTCATTCATGATCCATCCATCGTTCATTTCATGTTTCCAAGTCAAGCATTCAAGGGTTAAAGAACTTCAAGATCAATTATAGGGAATTGAAGGGCACATTCTTCATCAATTGTTGTAGCATCTCAAGATCTATCATCATGTCAAGGTTCTAATTTCCTTATTTCATGTTCATTCTTCATCTTATTTCATCATTTTGGTTTAATTACCTAAACGGGGTTTGAGTAAGGAAAACTCCCATTCCCTAACAATCAACATTTCCTCTCTTTCTTTGAGTGAATGTAGATATGGGTTTTTTTAAGGCTTGGAGATGAATGAAAAATAGGTTAGAAACTTTTTGGAGTCATCTCCCTATTGGCAAGGTCAAAATCTTCACAAAAAAGTCACTCATAGTGCTAAAAATCAGGGTTTTCGATCCAAACATCTAGAGGAATAGAAAGAGCAGACTAAGATCTTCATATTACACTTTTGAGTTTTCAAAAATGTTAAATTGTACCTATATTTTAGAGATTTTTTCATATTTGAGTACCCATTTTTCTGAAACTTGTTCCAACATTTTTCACCCGAAGCAGGACTAAGTCACCGAGCTTGGCGTATGAGTCCCAGTTGGCCTAAAAAATAGAATTTTTTGGATTCCAGAGCTCCATTCCATCTTTCTCTAGTTTCTAGGTGCACACTTTAAATCTCATATATTTTTGTTACAATCTATTTGCATTTCTAGGTCTTTTTTCATATCATAGTATGTTTTCAAACATCTTGCATTTTCCAATTTTTTCATTAGTGGTGAACCTCTTTATCATTTTTCAACCTTTAGGACAATCCTCTTTGACATATTTCAATCTCCTTTGCATTGAAATATCAAGGGTTTTTTCTTGAGTGAAGCGTTAAGGTTTTTGTATCTCTCTCCTTTTAGGTCAAAAACCTTAGAAGTGTAAGAGAGTTCCAAATAAAAAAAATGTTTCACATATGTTACAATTATAAAATAAATCATGCTAGGAATACTAACACTTAATCTATATCTCAAAACTTCCACTCAACCTACCATTAGCAAAGGAGATTGGTGGAAAAGGATCATGATGGAGGCCCTCAATTAGGTGTTTGAGTAGGAGGTTAATTGAATTTAACAAATTAAAAGTAGATGTGAAGAGGGTATCACGCAAATCCATGCTCTATAAATCTGGACTAAGCATAGATTCATATATCATGTATCATACACTGTACTTCCTCATAACAAACAAGACACTATCTAAGACAAGAAAAGAATACATCAATTTTTGAAAAGATTTCATCAATAGGGGCTAACCCAAATTCAAAATTATAATACTTAAGTTCCAACTACAAGGAAGAAGGGGAGTAAATTGAAAGATCAAAAATAATATATTTCTAGCATATTCACCAACTTTTTATCCATCAAGATGTCCATACAATTGGGAAATATAGTAGAAGTGACCTCAAAAAATAGAGCCTGGGGGTTGATTTGAAGCCATTCACTACTCATTATTATTCTAATAGCCTCCTCAATAGACACACAAAAAATAGTCAATACCCTACCCATATTTTCTTTATCATATGTATTATTGTTTCTTTTCTCCCAAAAAGTTGGGTAGTATGACCCACCAAGAATACTCCAAAACATCATAGTGGATAGAGAAAAGAGTGTTTGGATTTACCAACTAGATGGAGAAATTAAATAACAAATTATAAATGTAGATAAAAAATTTATGCAAAATAAATTCATAGAAGACAAAGATTTAATGTGCTTCACACAATATGGGCTACATCCACCAAAAAATCATCCAAAATATTTAATTATCTAGTGAAATAAAATTTAAAGTATTTTCATTAACTTACAACATTGTCCATAGTTTCATGTACACACAAACACCCTCACAATTCTCTCTACACATCACTCATGTTGCTACATTTTCATTTGCATAAAGCTATAAGCTATGCACTGCTACATGCTCATTCAAATTATCATATGCATCCTTTGGCCTTTCACATCCACAATAAATATACTACCCATTTTTAGTTCTTACAAATAGTTTTATAACCAAATTTAATTAAAATATTTAATTAAATATAAGCCAGTCACTCGTTAATTAATTTTGGGCGGCCGGGGGGGGCAGGGCGAATGCAATTACCAATACAACCAAAATGTTAAACAAAAGCATAATCAAACTCCATAGACCAATAAAGAGAAATCAAATATGTTATAAAAGATATGAAGAACATCATGTTTGTGAAGTATGCATAAATCAATTATATCACTACTCATTCCTTCAACATTTAATTCACTACAGATGAAATAGATATCCTATGAAAACATCAATACTAAGCCCTTTAGCATTTAGTTCACAACAAGACATACATAATATTATTGTAAAAAGAACTACTAAGTAAATGCTACCAATAATATGTTTGACATATGTCTCTATTCTAGATGCAAAAATTTGGGTTTGTCAGAACATCGGCTCAAAAAATAACCTATGCCATTGATCTACAATCATCTAACAATGTATATATAAACCCATGTAAATTTGTAAATTTGCTAGGCAACTTAATCACTATCATTTAGCATTCGATATTTTTCACCAACCACATAACAATTTTTCAAAAATCTCCAACACATTCACCAAATCATTCATTTTATAGTTTTGAGTATTTATATAATTAACCATTAAACTTAATATATTTGTTTGAATACAAGATTAAATCACCAAAAAAATATTTTATTTTTTGAATACGAATTTAATTTTCCAACAAAACTATTATATTTATTTGAATATAAGAATATTTCACGAATGATTTTTTTTTTATTTCTTTGAATACAAGTATAACTAGCTAATATTTTCTATAAATTTCAAGTGATTTAAGAAAATTACCAACAAAATAAATATTTTTTTCCAAATTAGATATATTTTCCAATACAATTAATTCTTTTCGCCAAAATAATGAAAGATTTGTCAAGATTTTATATATTTATTCAAGGGGATTTCTTTTAGTTATCCCTAATGTATAGTTGGTTCAATATAAATAGATACTAGTCTATGTTAGAATAAATTTATTTGTGCATATGCATAAAACTAATATAAAGGAAAATAAACGAGAACAAAAAGAGGTAAAGCATATCAAGGGTTTGGATTTTATAAGAAAGAAAAAAAGATGAGAGGATTAGAGGTTATCAAGCTAATAAAAGTAGGAATAAAAGGTGAGAGATGGATAAAATGAGTGATAATAGGGTCTTAGAGATGATAGGAAGAGAAAATAAAGTAAGTGAGAAGAAAGGGAAAAATATTTGAATGGGAGATGAATAGAGGTCATAAAGGAGGGAGAGTGCTTTTTGAGGTAGGTTAGCAAGGGATTCCACAAGAAACTCAAAATCCATCCATGATGATGATTGAGATTAGAGGGTGATTGCTTATTTCTATGGCTTCTTTGAGTTTACTCTTGAATTTTTTTACTTATTTGACCTAAATTTGAGTTTATTTTAAGAAAATATGGTGTTTGGTCTTTGATAAATGATTTCTCAGGGTATATTTTAGGACCCATTCATATTTTATGTCCAAAATTCTCTTTGATTCTACTGGTATAATACAAACCCATCTCACTAATGTAGGGGGTACTACATGAGTAGAAAACCTTATATAATCCATGTTGAGAAGGTGTCTAAGGTATTTGGGAGAGGAGATATTATTTATTAAAGTTAAAAAGTGTTTGAAGCTTGTTTTTAGGGCCTTTTAAAGAATAATATTAGAAGCTTCTTGGGAATTCCTTCAACGTAGAGAAGAATGACAATTAGAAGGATAAAAGTTGTAATATTCATGGGTTATGAGTTAAAGTAAGATTTAGATTTATTTAATTATTTGAATATGTGTTATATTTTACATCCATTCAATTTGAATACTTTGGTAAGGTGGGAAATATCATGCCATAAATTTTCCTCACCATAAATATTAAACTCCCTAGTAGCTAGAGTTCAAAGGAAAATACATTTTTGAGTGGGGTATTAATAAGAGGAGTTAAAGTAAAGTTTGGTGTGTGTAGAATTTTAGAAGGAATGCAAGTCTATTAAACTATAGGACCTTTTGATGAGAAAATTAGAGATGCTTGGATTCAATATTTTCAAGAGAGTTGCAAACCTAGAAATTCTAAAAGATTACGGCTTTCATGTGATACTTCCTTCATCAAAATTTACCACCATCTTTGCAACCATATACAACACCCATCTTACATTATGGTATTTATCTCTTAAGATTAGTCATTAAATATACCAAGGTGTCTATCAATATGTTATATTTATGATCTATTTTCACCTTGATTTAGTGTCCTTTCTTTGTCTAGGCTGAAAGATTCTCCTAGAGAAATGTTCTTAGGTAGGAGTTAAGGGACACTAAATATATTCAAAGAGAAAATAAAATATTTTATTTTTTTGGTCATCAAATACCATCCTATATACTATCCTCTTCTATGGGCTCTTTATTACCCTTACCTATTCTATCACCATTCTAGGTTGAATGTTTTCTCTCCACTCTAGTATTCTTCACCCAATTTGGCCATACTATCAAATAGACATTCTTCTAGCCTAATCACACATGACCCTACAATGGTTTTAGAAAACCTAGTTTCTATGTATCTTAATACCTATTTGATATACCACCTCATTTTGAATCATTCTCAAATTATGACAACTTATAGACCTAGAGATGACAACTTCAATAATTTATCTCTTCATGTTCTAACTCATTACTATTTGTACATCTCATCATATACACAACATTTAACCCTTGTTAAATAATTCCATTCATTTCTCACCTTCAATAACAAGTGTACCAAATCATTTGGTATTTTCCTTCTACCAAAAGCCATGATACTCCTAACCTTACTCCATGAGACACAACCCCCATTTGTCACCTACCTTCTTTTCTAAACCATCACCCTTCCTCTTCCCTTCTAGACCTTTGGCATTGCAATCCATTATCAACTAATTTCTCATGTTATCTTGAAAGAAACTCTACTAGAACTATTTATTATGTAGTCTGCTCAATCTAATTATCTTTTCAATACTAAATACTACCAATAGCCAAACCTCAAAAATTACCATCACACCATTCCAAGTATGCACTCTTACTATCTATCGGCATTTTTCAAGTCTCAAATCATCTCTCACATTAATTACAATGTAATCTATGAGGCATGACTCAGTCCTCCTTGAGCCACTCCCACCTCTTCTTGTCCTTACATTGATTCTTCCTCAATTGAAGCACTAATTTTTTTGGTTTTTTAGTTTACTTATCTAACTAGCTCCTTCCGTGACAACCTTCCAACTAACCCACCACCTATTAGGTTTCCCTCTCTCGATGCTTGATTAAATATACCCTAAAACCCCTCCCCACTTTGTTCACCTCACCGATTAGTTATTCTCATATCCCTATACCTTCAACCACCCATTCACTCATTCCTCTTTGATAAGCTCAACTCCTCAAAAAATATTGTTTAAGATTAGGAGAAAAAATTGGCTCTTAACCTTGCTAGTTTGCACTTAGATATTTTCATTCATATTTTTAAATGAACTTGACATTTCCAATCAACCTAAAATTTATATCCCATGTGCCCATGCTTTAATTAAAATTAAGAATATTGCCATATTCTTTGAATAGGATATTACCAAAGAAATCAAAGAAGATTGTGTTGTCTCACTAAGACATGTCAAACCATCCAAAACAACATTCCCAAAACCATTATTAATATCTTTAATATTATAGCAAGTAATAATGACCTTGTTACTATCAAATGCAATTCCACATTTATTATAAATAGTCATGACTATATTTCCAAAATAATTGATATTCATTAAAATAGAGGGAGCTACAAGATCATGACTCACAAACCCATTTCCAAAATTTTAAAAATTATTAAAATTACCTTTTCCTTTTCTTCTTTTGAAGATGATGCCAAAAAGTTTCTTTTTACCTTCCAAAGATATTACTCATAAATTTATATTATTCCAAAACTCCTCAAAACAAATATTTATCTTAGACTCGTCGCTATCATTGACCTCAAATTTAGAAAGTATGAACTTTATAAATTTATAAATATCATTGTGTTTACAAAGTCAAATCTTTTAAAACGCTATCTTAATTTTTATGTAAAGACTAATAATATTTAAATCCAAAATTTGATATGAATATATCTCCAGATTAATAATTCACTAAAGGAAAAAATGCTTCTTTAGTGTAAAATAGAATTTGATTGTATTATTGACTTGCAAAATTCAACTGGTAAGATTGTTTCTAACTTTGACACGGTTATTTCTTGCATAAGTTAAATCTTGTATGATAAAATTTTCGCAGAAGATACATAAATAACCTGACAAGGAATTCAAGGATAAAGCGATGCCAATGAATTATATGACATGGCATAAATGTATCGATTTAACACTGGGGCAGACCAGGTGGAGGAGGAGGAAGAATTTCCACTTTCATCAGACCGTCTTCGACAATGAACACCATGCCAAAGCCAAATTCTGAATGATATTCGAAATGACAATGCATCAACCAAACTCTTGACAAAGGAGAAAAAACAATAAATCTACCTTACTTGCGACCCAAATACAATCTACAATTATAGATTAAAGAAAAATGTATTGAAATCTCTAAGGTACCTCACCTAGATTGTTAGTTGTAAATCTGATGGTTGTCCACCCACCAGGAGGAGTTCCCACGGTGTTCAACATCTAAGGATCTACCAGGTTGAAGTTTGCAGGATCCTTTTGGGGATTATAATTACCAAATCTTTGCCCCACGACAAAAAAAAAAAACATGGTCGTGGAGGTGTATAGGATGGTTCTCTATGGTAAGAATAGTGGTATTCTAAAATTAGTGACGTATTTAAATAAATAAATGTAATTGATTTATTTAAATAATCAAGAGAAATAAAAGATAGGAATTAATTATATAATTAATTATTATTTAATTAATAAATGAATTAGGACCATAGAATATAATTAAATATTTTAATTATGTTGAGAAGAAATATGGTAAGTCATGGAAAAATAAAGCTTTCAGATCTAGGTTATTTTTATGTGTTTTGGATGTTTAGTTTACTTCTCTAACTAGCCCCTTCCCCTTTGATGACAACCTTCCAGCTAACCCACTACCAATTAAGTTTCCCTCTCTCGATGCTTGATTAACTATACCCTCAAACCCCTACCCACTCTTGTTCACCTCACTGATTATTTATTCTCATATCCCTATACCTTCAATCCCCATTCACTCATTCCTCTTAGATAAGCCTCAACTCCTCAAATAAAAATGTTTAAGATCAATAGAAAAAATTAATTCTTAACCTCTCTAATCTACATAGATATTTTGTCATTCCTTCTTTTAAATAGACTTTCCTTTGCAATCACCCCAAACTTTATATCCCATTCCATATTTTAATTAAAATTAAGAATATTGCCATATTCTTTCCATAGGATATTAGCAAAGAAATCAAAGAAGATTGTAGCCATCCAAAACAACATTCCCTAAACCATTATTAACGTCTATAATATTCTAAGAAGTAATAATGAATTTGTTACTATCAGATAGACAAATGTAATTCCACATTTATTGAGTAAACGTGACTATATCTCCAAAATATTTAATCTTTCATTAAAATAGTAGGAACAGCAAAATCATAACTTACAAACCCATTCGGAATTTTTTTTTTTAAATATCAAAACGACCTTTTTCTTTTCTTCTGGTTGATGATGCTACCAAAAAGTGTCTTTTACCTTCGAAAGAGATTACTCGTAAATTTATAGTATTCCAAAACTCGTCAAAAGTAAGACTTCTCTTATGCTTGTCATTGTCATTGACCTCGAATTCAGAAAGTATGAACTTTGCAAATGTCATTGTGTTTACAAAGTGAAATCTTTAAAAACACTCTCTTATTTGTATCTAAAGACTGTATATATTATTTAAATCGAAGATCTGATATGAGTATTTCTCCAGATTAATGATTCGCTACCAGAATTTCTTTAATGCAAATTAGAATTTGATTATAATGTTGACTTGCAAAATTCAACAGGTAAGATCGTTTCTAACTTTGACATTTTTATTTTTCGTATAAGTTAAATCTTCTTTGATAAAATGTTCTCAGAAGATACATAAATTTTCTCATACGAAATACAAGGATAAAGCGATGCCGATCATTTATATGAGATGGCATAAACGTATCGATTTAACACTGGGGCAGACCAATTGGAGGAGGAGGAAGAAACTCCGATCTCCCCAGACCGTCCTCCACAATGAACGCCATGCCAAAGCCAAATTCTGAATGAGATTCGAAATGGCAGTGCATCAACCAAACTCCTGACACAGGAGAAAAAACAATAAATCTACCTTACTTGCGACCCAGATACAATCTACAATTATAGATTAAAGAGAAAATGTATAGAAATCTCAGAGGTGCCTCACCTGGATTGTTAGCTGTAAATCTAATGGCTGTCCATCCGCCAGGAGGAATTCCCACGGTGTTCAACATCTGCGGATCTACCAGGTTGAAGTTGGCAGGATCCTTTTGGGGGTTATAGTTACCAAATCCCTGCCCCACGACATAAAAATCATGGCCGTGAAGGTGTATAGGATGATTCTCTATGGTAAGAATGGCGGTATTCTGAAACACTATCTGCACATTGGAATTGAATTTCAGAACCTTAACTTTAGTCCCCAGCTGGGACTCCCAAATACTCCGCGGGAGTGGCCGATCCTGTTGAGTATAATTAAATTCCAGGGGAGGAGTGTCTGGGAAATCTTTTGTGAAAACTCCGTCGATGCCATAGTAGTAAGCCTGTAAAATAGCTATATCCGGTGTGAGGAATGAAATGTTACTGAAGCTTCCAACCGCTCTACTGCCGTCCAACTCTGCGCAGGAGTTCTTTGGGCAGCTGACAAGTCCATAGCCCTCTGTTATGAGCATTTCCTTGTCCACAGTCTGTGGAACAGAGGACTGTCGGCTTCTGAGGCGGGTGCTGAATTCGAATGCAGTTTGGGTATCATTGTGCGGTGGAAGGGCCGGCATTTCGGGCGGCTCGGAATCGCTGCTGCTGTGTCCTTCGTATTGTAAGATAGCGGTGGTTGTGGTATTTACGAAAGAAGCATGTCGAGGCTGGCTAATGTATACGCGGGTGGCGATGTAGTAACGCCCAGAGCGTTCGGGAGTGGTTAGAAGCAAATCCATTGTTTGACCCGCCTGTATGACCACTAGTCCTGTGGTATATGGTTTTGTATACGATGCATCCATCGCCACAACGGTGAGTTTGTGTTGTGCAATCTCGAAGAAGAATGCATGATTCATGGCAGCGTTCACAATCCTCATCAGGTACGTTTTCCCTCTACTAACCATAACCCGAGAAGTATCTGCATTCAGTGATTCAGTGATTTTTTTAGTGGTTAATATTTTAGTTGAAATTGAGGATTCAAAATTTGATTAATACATATCATATTTTTACAAAATTTTATTTAGTTATAAAGTAAAATATTCAACATAATATTCTATATCTAATTAGATCATATGCACCTAAATTTTATGAGTTATAACAGAAATTGAAATTAATTTGTTAATAATATTAGATATTTATTGATTATTTTAAAGTCATATTGTTAAATTACTACCATTGGTTTTATTTATAATCTAATGGTTGGGATTAAATTTTGTGAGTTAAAATGTACCCACAAAACTTGAATGCTTATGGGGCTTGAAATTGCATTTGGACCACATAGGCATTTAATCTTTGTGGATACATGTTGGCTCATGAAATCCATGGGTTAAATGTACCTATGAAACTCCATTTCTCATCAAGCTCAAAATTGTATTTAAATTGTTGAAGATTTATAATTAATGCCTAGGGTTAAATTTTGTGAGGCAAGACATACCAACAAAACTATAATGTTCATGGGGCTTGAAATTGCATTTGTACTCGGTGGGCATTGAATCATTATGGATACATTTTGGTTCAAAAAATAGAACCAAAACCATTAGATTATAAATAAGATTAATTATGGTGAAAAATAATTCAAGGATGATTTAAAATATTAAATGTTTGGTTTTAAATATTAAAGAATTAGGGAATTATAAACATGAACACCACTTCTTAAACTATTCAATCATTATCATAGTTATATTCTTATTTTTCATAGGAATTTAACTTGTTTAAAAAAAAAAGATTCATTGTGATAATTAATTTATTTTCCTATTTTCTTATCAAGATTTGTCAAGATTTTTACAAATTTCAAATGATTTTAAAAAATACTCAATAAAATTAATATTGTGATATTGCTATCAGGAGTTTACGAGTCAAACTCATTGACCCTTGCTCATGAGTAGTGGTTCTTGTGAACCATTATTCATGAGCAAGGACCAATGAGTTTGACTCCTAAACTACACGATTGAATCTTATAGCGATATCACAATTTGACATACTTTGAAAAGTACCTCCTACTTATCAAAATTAATATTGTTTAAAGAAAAAAAAAAAGAATATATAGAAATTAAAAATAAATTAAATAAATATTCAGGAAGATTTTAAATATTTTGTTAAAGGGTTTCTTAAAGTTATCAATGGTCCTTTCCTCCTCATAATTATCAGGTAATCTAATATTTTCTCATATGTGTTTTCATTTCGGTTTAATGCGACAAACCATTTGCAGAGCATGCATACAAATCCCCTGGCTGGCCGTTGATGGTGTTTGCATCCGATTCCAAAGGCGCTGCTTCTCTTCGAAATGCATCGGCTATTACATCTTCCACATTACCATTCCACCATTCCCCTAATTTTAGATGATAAAAATAAACTGTTAGATCTGGGTAATTATCACGCAAACCGTAAACGCAATCTAACCAAGCATGGAAAAGTAATCCTCTGTCTACCTAAGATCATAGGAAACTCAGCATCGGGTTTAAGAAAAGGATAAGGCTTTCCAATCCGGGGGTAAATGACTAAAGCTCCGTGAACCGTAGCTCTAAGAAACGAAATATGCGCGTGCCACCATAGCGTCCCTTCCTGTTCTGCAATGGTAAAATTGTAGGTGAAAGCATTCCCAGGAGTAATGGGGCACTGCGTAATGTAGGCTGGCCCATCAGCCCAGCACGATCTCAATTGTCTTACACCGTGCCTGCAAAAGCCCATAAACAATCACACATACAAATCTTGAAATCAGCTATCCTCTGACTAATCTTCTCTGCTTTAAATTTAATATCATACCCAAAGAAGGAATTTTTTCTCCTTACCAATGAACTGTAACATTATAGGGGCCATTGTTCTGCACTTGGACAACAACGTTGTCACCTTCATGAGCATATATAGTAGGGCCTGGAAACTGTCCATTCACCGTCACAATTTCTTGTTCCTTGCACAGTCGAGTCACCTTCTGAGTTCCAATCTGCAATAAACATAGCAATTCTAATGGTCAGCTGTTACATTCAACTGGTGCCTAAGTTTGAATAGATTCGACCAGGGAAAAAAAAATCTCACAGTGAATTTGTGATGAACAGGCGCCGTGGAGGCCGCCCGGGGTTTGAGAGTGATAAGAATCAGACATAAAAGCCAAGCTAGCTTGACGATACTGGTGCGCATTGAAGCTCCAGAAATGCAGTGGAACTGATCGACGCTCTCTCTCATTTCCTGTAATTTTACTGCTTCAAACATCTTCCACTGGCCAAATATATAATCAGGTCACCTCTTCAACACCTACAAAATTCCAAATACCAAGCATCTTCTATTAAATGAAGATTCAACGTGGAAGCTCGCTACTCTGTGTTTCTTTCTTTTGTTTCCTTTTATGGCAGTTCCCTCTTTCCATTGTCCGCCAATCGTTTTATTCACATTCTGTCATATTTTGTAGGATTTGTCTCATTCAATGAGAGAATCTATCCGTTACAAACAAGGTGGGAGGAATTTCTCTTATATTTAATTGGTTGAGGGAATATTTAAGTCGCAGTCATATAATGATAATGGATCATTCAGACAAATTATATATAATATTTTGTGCAATATCTATGTTTATGTTTGTCTGGGAGGGATGTTGGAGTACTTTCACTATAGTTAAGTAAGGAAAAATATTGCTCACGTAGTATGTATTTCCCTCTTTATTGAACAAAGTAGGTATTATGTGATAATTTAAAATGTGTATATGAAAAAATATAGGTTTCATGATCCACTTTTTTAAAGATAAAAATTTCTTCATGTCATTTTTTTTTTTATATTTTGGTATTTAGAAAATAACATAAAATAAATTTGTAGAAGATTATATAAAGAGAAATATTACAATGTTGAAATTTGTATATCTATATTAATTTTGATTTAGCTTTGGGTTCATTTTGATGAGATGATTTAATACAATTATACATTAACAAAGGGCACTACTTTTTGTTGAAGTTGGGCTCATTCCTCAATTGATGGCCTCTTCTCATTTAAAGTATTTCTCATACATTTTATTCTACATTCTTCATACATAAAGATATTCCCATATTGAACTCATTTACCATAGCAATGCATGCCCATAGGTAAAACCATAGTAGTGAGTTCCAAACTTGAGACATTAGTTTTTTCAAGTTGAATGAGGAAAAAAAGTTCATATTACCTTCATTCAAAGGTGAGTTGTAAATCACCTTTGAATGATCATGGTGCTTCATTTGAAGGTGTATTTCCTTTTATTTATTGTTATCATGGAAATGGCATACCTTTGTTTGAAGGTCCTAGAAATGACCTCCCCCCTTAGGCTTTACACTTTGTTTAGAATTTTGAATTTCAAACCTTTGGTTCGACCGTTAAATGGAATCAACTAGACAAGATATTTTTGAGGATTATAGCATTCAAAATAACTTTCCAATTAGTATAATTTTGAATATATTTATTTTAATTATTATATTTATTTTATATTTCCTAATGAAGCTAGGTTTTCCAAAAATTATCAAGTTCTTTATTCCACACACATAGAAAAATAGTAAAATAGATTATTATATATATATATATATGCACTAGGTATTGATGTTTTTATTTCAACAAAAAAATTAATTAATTTGAATTCATAGAAAAAATTATGTGTTACCAAAGTAACCTATATCTAAATTACAGTTAATCCCACTTCAAATATTTATAAAAGAAAAAATATGCAATAATAAGTTATAGAAAAGTATCTATACACTAGATATTGGTGTTAGGAATCTATGGTGCTTACATGAATTACATTGTTGACCAAATGAGGTTTTCTCTAATGGGTCCTTTTCCAATAAATCTAGTACTTGTTTACTCACCTCTTCATTTTGTGAAAGGCTTAATCTATCAAGTAGCCTTGTTAAGGTTAATCTATAAAATAAATCCTAGTCTTGTGGAGTTTTGGATTACCATAAATTTATGAGAAACCTCTTTGGAATGAAAAGTATAGTTCTTGGTAGTGTCATTAAAAGAAGAAAAGGAAATAATAATTTTAAAATTTTCTAAAATTTTGAGAATGGGTTTTTGAGTCATCCTTTTTAGCTTTGACTAATCTAAGGAAGATCCAAAATTTTGCAAATATATTCATGCCTATTCATAACAAATTTGGAACTACCGTTTTCTAGATTGATAATAACAAGGTCATTATTACTTATTTAAATCTTAAAGGCATTAATCTTGGCTTTGGGAATGTTGTATTGGATGGTTTGATATACTTTAGTAAGAACACAATATCATTTTTCATTTCCTTGTTAATACATTACAAACTAATAGGCCTATATTCTTAATTTTAATATAAAAACGGTCATAGTATAAAGTGTGGGGTGATTGTAAAGCCAAATATTTTTAAAAAATTAAAGAAAAAAAATCTAACTATAAATTAGAAAGGTTAGAAAACATTTTTTCTCCCAAACCTAAAAAATATTTTAAGAGGAGTTGGGATTTATAGTGAAGGAATAAGATAATGGGGCATTGAGGGTGTCCTGATACAAGAATAGCTAATAGATGAGGTGAATAAGAGTGGGGAGGGGTTTGAGTGTACAACAACGCAATAATAAAGAGAGGGAAACTTAACAAGTGGTTGGGAAGCTAGAAAGTTTTCATGGAAGAGCATAGTTGGAGAATTGAACTAAAACTCAAAAAATTATAGTGCCTCAATTGAGGAAGAATCAATATAGGGATAAGAAGAGATGGGAGTGGTTGTAGGATTGAATCATGCCTTATATATCACATTTGAATCAATTCTACAGATGATTTGAGAATAAATTTTTTGATAGATGGTAAGAGTGCATACTTGGAATGGTGTGATGGTGATCATTGAGGTTTGGGTATTTATGATAATTAACATGGAAGAGATCATTAGATTGAGGTGACTACATGATCAATAGTTATTGTAGAGTTCATTTCAAGATAATGTGAGTAATTTATTATTGATGGATAGAAAGGTAAAAGGTGAGGAACGGAAGGGGGAAGATGATGGTTTAAAAAGTAAGGTAGGTGATGAGTCAGGATTGAGGCTCATAGGCTATATTTAGGAGTTTAAAGGCTTATTGGTAGAAATAAACAACCAAGTAATCTAGTGAACTACTTACTAAAGGTGAGAATAATATAATCATCCAATGAGGTTTGTATTCGGTATATGTTATAAGAGGTAGAAATAGATATGAGTTAGAAAGTTAAGAGATAGCTTGGTAAAGTTGTCATCTCTAAATATATAAATTTTTCATAGTTTGATACAAATTTTGAAGAATATTTCTATAAAATAAATATCAAGACAATATAAATTGGGTTTTTCAATGACATTGTTTGGTCAAGTTTTATTAGTCTTAAAGATTATTTATTTTATATTATTTCTAATAGAGATCCCATAGAATAGCATACAAGATAAGATGGTGTCTTATGTCCAAAGAAAAATAGCTTTTCTTTTTCCTTCTCTAAATTTATATTTTGTGTCTTATGTCTCTTGTCTAAGAAGAGCCTTATAGGAGAATATATATTTATAGATAAAAATGGATATAAAATCAAGAAGAAGAGAGAACATCCTTTCAAAAAAACTTTAATAGATACTATAAGGGTATGTGCAGGATCATGATGGGCCAAAAAGTGGCAATATGATTGGTATGTGGCTGACGACTTTTTTTTACCCAAAATTGATGAAACGAAAAGGATTTTTAAAGGATATTCTCAGCTTTCCACCAATATAAATTATGCTTTAATTTGAATTTAATAAGTAATCGTTATTCATTTTCTATTTGAATTATGACTAAAGTCCTAATTGATAGGATGATTGAAAAAGATCTATAGCTTTCAAACGGTATCACATTTTTTGAATCCAAAACATGCATCACATTCTATGCTTCACATACTATAGGATTAAAAAAAAAAATGAATTTCATGAAGTTTTGACCAATTTAAGGTGGTGAGACATACGAGTTTTTATATTTTTTAAAAGTTGTAATAAAAAATTCATAATTAATTGTTTACTTGAAAAAAAATTACAAAAATATATGCATCACATCGAGACATGAGTCCTCTACTTATATCTAAAATATTATAAAAAAATATTATCATTTTATTGTGGTTAGGGTTGTCAGATAGACACCTACTTCTTATTTTTTCCATGAAATTTAAGTACTACTGCATTAAAATTTCAAATTTTCACCAAATAGTGTTTTTTTTAAAACAAACCTAGTAGTTTAGAAACTACATTCAATTTGCTATAGATTCTATTCTTACATATTTTTGAAATAATATAGATAACTTATTCAAATTTTTAGGTCAAGTTGCCTAATTATGGTTTTTCTATTTTTTTTGCTACTTAAGGGCATGTTTTTTCCATGATGATCCTGCACATACCCATAAAGTTTAGATTTTGTATGACTTGAACTATTATTTCAATGAAGTATTGTTGTGAAATTTTTGAGATAAATTAAATTATTATTGTCAAGTAATCATGTGTACCCTTACCTTTGAGGACTTCCAAGATGAAGTCCACTTTTTTGTGATTCTATTCACTCCAAGGATCCTTGATGATATCACGTGTTTGATTGGGAAATTGGATCTAGATCCTAAATCACATATTTCCCCATTAGAGGAGGATTACAAATGATCTCAAATTCATTTGAAAACAAATACTAATAGGAAGAATCAAAATGGTGATCAAGATTCTAATTATTGTGTTATATGTTTATGTGAATGATGTGATGGATTTTTGGTTGCTATTGTAGTGTAGGAAAATTCATACCCTTGTATTTTCACACTTGTTTGGCCCCGCCAAGTGCTTTATTTATCCTTATTTATGTCTTAATTGGTCCTATTTTGCATCCACAAACCTAATAAAATATATCTTTTTATGGCCAATCCTCACAAAGATCAAAGTATAAATGATAGCTTAATGGTTTTGGTTTTGTCCTTGATTTTTGCACTAGGACTAATAAGAAACCTAGGGAATATTTTTCCTCCAAAGGTCTCAGGACCCTCTTTTTAAAAGACCCTTAAAAGGAACCCTTTTTGGAGTTTGTGCCCTGAGTTTGAAGCCTCAGGGCTAAGACACCACCTAGGAAATCTTAGTCCCCCTCAAGTTATTTTTAGGATTTAATTTCAAATCCTGGTGGGATTTAGCCTCCTTTAATTAATGATTTCATATGTCAGCTTGTTGTGGTGTAATTTAAGGATATTAAACATGGATAAGTATAAATACAAGGTTCCTTCATTCATTTTCACCTAAGACTTTTGTGAAAGAATTTATAATAGCATTCAAGAGCAATTCATCAAGCATTTGGAGCCATAATCAAGATTCAAGCATCATGTCAAAGATATTCTTGCATCATGTGCATTTTTTAGCTAACATTTGTGATGTAAGGTTTTGATTCAAGCAAGCAATTCAAGTCAAGATCTATAAGCATTCATTCAATTCAAGATCTACTTCCAAGCTAGCCACTTCATAAAAGTTTTGTAGTTTTCATAACAAGGGTTTAGTGAGTGGCAACATAGCACTTTGTTCATTCATCATTTCCCTTCATTATCAGGTTTAATTATCAACAAGGATTTTCAACAAGGAAAACCACCATTTACTAACAATCAACAAGTTTTTCTTCTCTTGTGTGTTTTTATTTGTAGATTTAGGTTGAAGACTTGAGGATCATTTGAAGTGTAAAGTTGCAAATTTGCATTTCAAATTTTTCATCTTCACGGAAAGTCACCTATAGGCTAGATCTACAAGTTCAGGACCTGAGATCTTAGAACGAGGAAGTACAAAAATTGGACCTTAGGATCACATTCTAAAATTGTAGAAATTTAGATTGGGACTAAGAAGAAAGTAAGGGCGTCTTAATCCTCTTGAGGGTATTTTGCAAATATTCTTTTGGATTTTGTTTAGACATCCAAAGATTTTTTGTTTGCCCCAAAAAATAACAAGACTAAGAAGACAGTAAGGGTTCCTTAGTCCTCCCTAGCATATTTTGACAACATTTTTTCATTTCTAGAATCCTTATCACATCTCCAAACTTCCTAGGTACATACATTCTAACTTGATGTTACTTAATTTTATCATTTTCACTCATTATTTGGCTTGCATTACTAGGTTTTGTGAGTTGAATATCAAGTTGTATTTTCCAATACTTTGCTTGGTGGTGAGCCCTTCGAAGCCTAAAGAATCTTCCTAGGTCTCCCTTGTTGAGAATTGACTCACCTTTGTGTTGATAGTCAATCCAATTTAGGATCCTAGGTTTCCTTGAATGAACCATCCAACAATAGAAAGGGGAAAATCAAGTATTAGGGATTCCTTTCTTGCATTGTAATCCCCTTTTCCTTCCCTTCCTTTTCCCCAATAGCTAATTTTGGTGAACACGATGTTTTGGACATTCATTTTCTGATTTGGAGTTCATTAAGGCCCTAGATCTAGGTTGCATTAATTCTTGCATTGCATCTTGCATTAGTGAAAGTGCATATAGGTTGCATTTTTTCTTTCTTGCATCATTTTATCTCATTAAAAAATTGAAAAGTGCATTGTCAATTATCCTAATTGCATTCAGAAACATTGTTATTGCATTCACAATTAAAAAAAATTACATTCAAACTTGCATTCAGTTGTTTGTCACAAGTCACTTTTTCTTACATTCATCGAGTCCCTAAGTAGGTGACCTAGAAACACTATTATCAATCCAGATTTTGTTTTTTTCTAAGAAAAACTCTACTAGGACAAAAATGCCCTTACTAGCGTCTTAGTCCCTCTATGGTTTTTTGGCCTAAAATCCTATTTGGGTTGTTTACATTTTGTTCCAGCTTCTAGAACCACCAAGTTTTATCAGCAGGACCAAGATGCCCTTGTTGGCGTCTTAGTCCCTATGGATTTTGAAATTGCAGTTTTCAAAATTGAAATCTACTTTTCTAAGCTTCTAATTGCTACTTTCAGTTTTCTATTATAGTTTGCAGAATTACAGTCATTCCAATTTCTTTCATTTCAAGTGTATTTTGAAATCATTTCAATTACAAGTATCATTAGATCTAAAAATTCTCACATTCCTAAAACATTGCATAATATGGATAAAAGTACTTTTCACTTATGCATATATAATGTTTGCATTCATAAAGATTTGAATAAGTTTGATAAAGGTGCTTTTCATTTTTGGATACACCTTGTTTGCATTTTTTAATTCTTGCATACATTAGATAAAATTACTTTTCATCTTTGGATATACATTGATTATGTTTTTGAAGCATTGCATAAGATGGTTAGTAGTACTTCTCATTTTTGGTCAAACAATGTTAGTATGCTACCTTTCTAAGAGTGCTAAGAAAAATTTCATCCCTCATACCTATGACAACACTTTAGTGAAAGAGAATACAATGGTGAATATTCATGACAATCAAATTTGATCTGCCACTTATATCTCACCTATTTATGATGAAGATACTTTGGTGATAGAAGATCAAACCAATGAGAGTTATGAGAGTCCTACTTTTCTGTCTTCCCCTACCTCTCCTACTAGGGAAGGCATCATTAGCTACAAGGATGAGATCATTGAAATATCCCCTAATACTACTCTGCCTATTGCTCCTCTTTTTGAGAATGATTTGAGACAAGATAAATAATACTATCCAAACATTGATGAGTCCCCCACTTGTGATGATGTTATTTTAGAATAACCAAAAAACAAATTTCATGAACATATAGTTTTTAGCTCTCCTAACAACTCTACTCGTAGGGAAGATATCATTATGGAAGAAAATGAGAAAATTGACACATGCCTTTTAAACAATCTTGATGAGGCTTTGTTCAATGAAGATGATCAAAAGACTTTAGACTACCCTTCACTGAGAGATCATAAAAATCCTTCAGCGGTTATGCACATTAGATATCCCTTGAAGTACTCTCCTGATCCTAAACTCATCATTTATCCACCCTCGCAAAAACAAAAATTTCAAAAAAAACTCATCCTTATCCTCGAACCACTCAAGAACAATGTTTCACAAAAATCAAGTTTCAACATCGTTGCTCATACATATAACACTAGGAATAATACACAACCAATAAAAACACCTTTAACATCCCTCCCATTTCCTAATCCTATCATACCTAACCCTATCTTACTAGCTCCTCCTTGTGGAAAGGAGTATGATCTTGTCGAACAACTAAAGAATACTCCTACTAAGATATCATTGTGGGACCTTATTCAAGCCTCCCCTCACTATCATAACATGGTTTAAAATTCCTTACAACAATTTGCTATCCATTATAATGCACAACCAAATGACATAGCAACCATGATTTAAGGATTAAATGTTGACATTGTTTTCCACCAAAGTGAACTCCCCCCTTTGGAAGTGTTAAAACAAAATGAAGCATTCATAATAATAGCTATCCACAAGATGGTAGGGATTAAGTGTACCATTGTTGACAATGGATCAACTTTTAATGTGTATAGTGTACAACCCTTTTGGATAAACTTCACAGAGACAAGTTACAAATTCAACCTGGTTCCTTATCAATTCGAGGATTTGGCAACATTGGAAAGCAACTACTTGGAGTGATAACTTTACCTATTATAGTTGGAAAGGATACCTCACAAACTCCTATTCATGTTATGCCTCATGAGATTTCATATAACCTTATTTTGGGAAGACCTCAAGTGGATTCATGAGATGCATGTTGTTCATTCAAATCTTCATCACATAATGAAGTATGTTTACAATAATAAGGTGTACAAAGTGGAAATTGATCCTAAGCCTGCAATTTTCTTACAAGTAGAAAAAGGAGCACCAAGTCCTCTAAAATAATTAATTCCAACCTTGAAGATAGAACTCCTAACAACTACACAACAAAAGATTGAAACAACATCAAAATTGTTGGAAGATGATTTGCTCAGTTCATTAGATTTCACATTTTCGTTCATAGAAGAATACAAAATCAATGTAGTACCCCTCCATTCTCACCTGGGATGTGCAGGTAGTCTGGCTAAGGAATCGGAAGAGGAAGATGGGACAAAAGTTTCTAATGGTATTTTATATGTTGTGAATGAATTCATTAAATAAGGGTAATATTTTTTATTAAAATGTTAGATTAAATTGTATTTAAATTTTAAATGTTTTATTTATGTTTTGAAAAAAAAAAAAAAAGGTCATGAGTTTATTAAATGATAATTAAAATATTAAATAGTGTTTATTATTTTAATTAATTATTTTGTTGAGGATAATTGTTAGAATAAATTATTTAAATTAATTAGATAATGTGCCTTGCAAGTAAAGCTTGCAAAAGCTAATTAAAACAAAAAGTATTGAAGAATAGAAAAATAAATAAATAAAAATATGAAAAAGATGTGAGAACAAATGAAAACTCGGATCTAAATGAAAAGCTTGCTTTCAAATATATAATTTCTTTTATTGATGATTTTTAGAGCTTTTGTAATGGAATGGGATTATCTTTTATTTTAATTGAAAATTTTGGGAGTTTTCACACACAGAGGTTTTATGGAGACAGAGTTTTCACAAGTAGAAGGGTTCTAGAGTTTTTTTTAGGGGAAAAATAGTTCATTCATTCTCTTGCATTAAATTGGGAAGGGTTTCAGAATAAAGGACGAGATTCAAATTCGGGCACAAAATTCTGGAGAGACAGATTCAAGCAGGAACTGAAGCTCGTTGTAGAGGTCATCAAAATCAAATAGGCATCATCAGATTCTCGAGAGCGCAGGACTCCAGGTTCCACTTGTTTTTCCTTTGTTTTCTCCTCCATTTTTCTATTTCAGAGAAAAATAAAATTAATCAAAAATAATTTGTGAGAGAAAAGAAAACTTTTGTTTGAATGGAAAATTTACTCGAAGAGATTAGACTAGTTTTCTAAAAAGAAAGTTAATGGATTGATTTCAATTTGTCAAATCAAAAAAACCTACATCTCGTGAACCTTTGAATTATACTGTTGTGCGCAGCAGTCCTTTGGACTGCGCGCCGGTACTCATGCGTACCGTGAGCAGGCTTTGCCAAAAATAAATTTTTATTTATTTATTAGTTTTTTTGTAATTTGTTTATTTTAATATGTTAAATTTAATATATATATATATATATATATATATATTTTATTAAATTCCTTATAAAGTTATTGTTATTGAAATTTAATTTGGTTGATGTATATGTAAAAGTAATATGAATGTTGATATATATTATTCTATTTTATTGTAATCTTGAAATAAAATGGAAACTATAGTTAGTTGGATTATAAGCATAAAATAAAATAAAATAAAATATTATGGGGAATGATTGTTATATCCTTGAATATTTATTATTTCAAAAATCTTCTAGTGATACGTTGTATGATAAATAAAATGTTGATTATGGTGTTTTTAAATTTGGAACCATTGGAAATCTTCCTCCCATGCTTTGCAATAGATGATCTGAGTCCTTGTAAGTCGGTTGTGGATGAATCTAATATTATGTAAATTACTTTCAGAATTAATTTATTGTGTGTTGCTCGAAGTACTTAGCCAATTCATAGTTTACCCATTGGCTTTTTCTATTCAATTAATGCTTTTATAATATAGTAAATTTGCCAACTTGGAAATAGGAAGTCCATCCCATATAGTTATAATTTATGCATTTATGTATATTGTTGTATGCATGTAAAGAATATGTATATCATAGTGGTTAGGATAGATTATGATTGATTATGATTGATATTGTTCTGAATTTTAGTCTGATGAAAACATTAGATGTTGGTATTTGGAAATGGCATTAATAATGTCTTATATTTAATGTAGACTGAAAGATACCTTCATTTATATATATATAAATATATGTGTGTTTATATTATTGAGTAAAATGATTTCTGTTGATGTTTAATTTGTGAAATTAAGTGAACTTTATTTTGAAAGCAACGTAATAAATTGTGTTGGATTATTGTTGAATTTTATATTGACATGGAGCAAATTTGGAGATTGTTATTTAAATTTTCCATTCTAGCCTTATTGTGTTGACTTTTTAAATCGATGAGGAAAACCTATTGTCAATTTGTGAAACTTTGTTCTAGAGGCTTGTTTAATTTCAATGTTCTCCTCATCTTAGCCATACTTTTGGAATTGAAACTTTTTGGTTTAATGCTTGGAAGAGATGAACGGTTTTAGTAAGACCTTTGGTTATGAGTTGTCGCAAGAGAGTTAATGCCTCGCATTTTCCCATTTTGAGTATTATGCTTATCTAGTTCATTAGTCTTCGGCTTTACCTAAGTGTGTGGCAGCCGCCTAAGGAACTGTCTGGGGTGATGGACCCTAGAAAGGGTTGCATACCCACTCCTCTAGCATGTAATTTTTTATGGGTCACAGAATGCTTATGAATAGAGGATTGAGTTTAGCGTGTATTTGTGGTGTTGTGTTACTTTTGTGTTGGGGTGGATTCCTCCTTGAAAGTCTTATGAGTGAACCCTTGGTTGGTCAGTCAATGAGTTGGAGCAGCTCAAGTTGTCGAACTACGGTGCCTCTGTGAATTATATACGTAGGCAAGGTCATCAAGTGATGAGCCCCCGAGGCATTAGGTCGGGCCCCTAGGACTATTCTTCTGAGTCTTGTTTGAGACTTGTCATTTATTTCCGATAACGTAAAAACTACCCTTGATTTATATAGCTTCTCTTAGTGATCATGTGCTAACTATCTTTGATTTGATGTGTGTGCCAAGTCATGTAGACCTTGCAGGTATAGGCATTGGGAGCAAGGACTTGTCGATAAAATAGAATGTAAGAGGTATGTTAAGCTGACCTAAGTAAGTAGACTCTATTGCCAAAGTTAGTAAATCACTTCTATCTTTTCTTGTAGCTTGTGTGATCATAGAATATAGCTATAAGTAGTGAATTGTGTTGTTGTTATCTTTGTTTTCATTGTTAGTTGTTTGTGAAGTAACCTCGCGTGCCCTAGAGGACTAAGTGTAATAGTGTAATGTAATGTGTTATGTGATTATGGTTAATGTTCTTGCATGTTCTACTGTGTTGTGTAAAAAAAAAATTATTTGCTTGTGTGTGTTCTCTGGGGGTTTGCATGGCGGGCATTACAACTTGGTATCAGAGCCAAGGTTGCAGCACTGGGATCTTTGGGTAATGTTGCTACTATGTTTAGTTGTGGTGAGTCATTGTGTCAATACGTATATAGTTTTATCCTTGTGTCATTCGGCTGTAGATGAGCATGTTGAGTCTTAACTTGTTGAGGGTGAGAGTTATCTTGCTCAACCTTCTCTTGTGTGTTCTCTTAACTTTGAGTTTGAGTGAGGTCAAGGTGACTTTGAAATTAGTCATATTGTCTTATCTTCGTGTATCTTCTCTTTGCGTGTATGTTTGTTGAGCTTATATTATGTGAATTCTATTTTTCCTCATTCTACCTTTCTTGATGTATGTGGGCGTTGATTGTATTCTATGTAAATTTAAGGCTATATGCTAAAAAATCACTATGAGTAATGGAGGTTAGAAGTAGAAATAGATAAAAGAATGACTTTAGTGTTATCTTAGATTGAGATTGCATATATTTTTATTGAATTATACTATATAAGTATAAAAGGAATGTAGTATAGTATAATCATACTGTCAAGTAGTGATTCGTTAAAATAATTATGATGGTTCCTTTACGATTGGTGCAAGTGAGTGACTTAATCTTGTAACAGGTATGAAATATTGTTAGGGTGAATCTTCAAAATTAATTTAACTTATTTTTAGGGTGTGCCTTGCAAAGAACACTTCTTCTATCTCCTCATGTTTTTGGATGCATAAATTTTAAGGGAATGCTCTAGGAGTACATTGGTTATTAAATGCTTATATATGCTAGTTAATTTTAAGTTTTATGAAAGGAAGATGCGCATAATAAGTTTAGGAATAAATTTGAGTTTTCAAAATTGCCTTCATAAGTATAAATTCATAGGTGAAGTTGATAATATATTATTTGCACCGGTATATAGGGAAAAATCTTATTGAATTGAAGTTCATAGAATGCTAGTAGTGTGGTAGGAATATTGCATCGTATGAGTGTGATTAGGTGTATGGGTAAAACAATCTCCTATGTATTTTCGTGAAAATAAATAAATAAATAAATAAAATAAAATAAAATTTAAATATTTTGATTTTATAAAAGTGTTGTACTTGAATGGTGTTTAAAGGCCTTGTGTTGATCAAATAAATGTTTTAACTTACGAGAAAATGTGATGATGTATGGTCATTTAATGAAATCTTGAATTATTACACAATTGATGTGTTGTGGTGTGTAATTGATTGACAATTCTTCTTAATTGTTATTGAATCTAGTGTGTAAATAAATGGTAATGTTTTGTGTTGAAAGACAAGGCATTTTGATATGTATATGATGTGTTTCTATGTTAAGTGCACTCTCCCCTGCAAATGTAGATGATATAACTTGGGTAAAATGTTGTTTCATGACTCGAAAATAAAAGTTTCTTCATGCGTGTATTATTATGAATGATGGAAGCAAATAGGAATTCTATAATTGAAAGGCATTGATGTTTATCTCTGGTAAAGTGTATGATCTAGTAAATGGTGATAAAAATATCTTCTTTATGTGAATTGAGAGAATTATTATGTGATAAAAAAAAAAAGAGAGTATGTTTGTCTAGGAGGAAGTGGGTGAGAATTGTTTGGGCTTATGGTATTAATTCTAGCTTTAAGGGAGTTGATAAAATTGATCTTTGAATTTGAGGAAGAGGATAATGTTGATATTTAAGGAATTGTAAAAGTGATTAAAGAGTTTATAATTTCAGAAGAAAAGTATGGAGGATGTTGGGAGTACATGTTTTTGATATGCGACATCAATCATGTATGTGCATATGAGAATAGGGAAAATTTGTTTTCTATGTTAGTAGGTATGAATGTACTCCTTGTGTTGTGGAAACCAGTATTTGTGCAATGATTGTGTGTTGTGTTAAACCCGTGCTTACTTTGTGTGCCCATGGGATGGTGATATTGTGTACCCATTCATGGAGACTATATTGTATTTGTTGGTGTGGAATTAACCATACTATTATGTGTGCTTGTATGTTTGTTACCTGATTGAGGGCCAACCCACGTGTGGTTGAAAATCTATATATAAGAGCAGCCAAAAGCTAGTTTCATGGATTCTTTTCTTTTGGTTCTCTAGTCCCTCAATCTGTGAAGGGGTAGTAGCAGCCACAAAGTTCCTTGGGGGGAGTGTGTAGCGTATGCATATTGCGACGTAGAGTATTCTTAGCTCAACCGATCCCAAGGAAACGTACTCACTACTTCCCCTTATGATGGATCAGGGTACTTGATTCATATGTGCCAGCCTAAGCCCCAGAGTTTTGAGTATAGTAGCATTGGTTGTTAGTATTGGTTTGGCCGTCCATAGGGACGCTGAGCTGACATTAGCGAGTGAACCTCGTCTGTATGAGAGGTGAAGCTCGAGTAGCCCCATATTGATATGCTTATATGTGTATTGCATACACCGTATTTGCACATGTTCAGACATGATGCAATGGATATGATGCCACACCCCACTAATGTTCTGACACAGTGCTGGTGATGATGTCGTGTTGTTGATGGTAGCGAGCTGGGCTCGAGGACACAATGCCACGTGCTTAGACACGTGAAGGTGCACTATGAGATGTGCTATGATAGCCTACTTGTGTGATGAGTGTAATGGGGCCTCACACATTTGTAGAGGGATACTCATGTTTTCTTTCAGCAGTGTTTGGGTCAGTTAGCATATGGGTAGGTCCTAGCCATGTATACCTTTGGCGACGGCGAGTACCTACGTGTTCCTTTTCCATGAGGTATCGCTATGCGGGGTGTGTCTAGCGCGTGCCTACTTCCACGGAGCCATGGACACACTACCATGCGGCATACGACCAGTGTGTGCCTTCTCTGACTGGTGTATGACCATGCCGCACTGAGATGCGATGCAGGATGGAGGCCGAGGTGCACATCCTATGCGGGCAACCAAGGAGTGCGTGGGCCACCTGGTTAGTCCATGTCGCGTGACGACGCGAGGCAGAGTGTAGCCGAGGAGCACACTCTGGGTCATGTGGATGGCGTGCTCACTCCGCACCACATGGGGGCTATTGTATAGTTGGACGTTGTTTCCTCCTTCCTCGTTTGGTGGCTAGTATCTAGTCGCGCAGTGTTGTATAGTGCAATTTCTAAGATTGTGAACTTTCTTTATAATTATTGATGATTTCTATTGATTGTGAAAGCTGACACCTTGTTATATTTGATTGTGATGGTTTAGCCACACCTTGTGATCTTATTTGCTCGTAGCCCTCGTGGTTACATTTGATTTAGTGTTGAAATTGTGCACATTTATTTCTTTAATGTTGAAATTGAATTTTTATTTCTTTTAATTATGACTTTGGTGGCTAAACTAATTTATCCTTATTGTTTTCGAGGTCAGCTATGTGTTGTATTGTGATTCCTCTCCAAGGACATATGAGGCGGACTTGGTGAGTGTATACGAGGAAGTAGACGCAGGGAACCTGGAGGATGGGGGTACGTGAGGCTATTTTATAGCTAAGACCCACTACCCACCTATGTGTGATGACTATCTCTTGGAGGCTAACCACCTTGTACAACAAGAGATGGGTCATAGTGGTCTTGTTTGGATGGTCTCACCATGTGAGTGTGGCCTAACACCATCAAGCCACTGAGTGTGAGGTATGGTTTATGTGAGATGGATATTGGCTCTTGGCTCATGGATTTTGTTTCATGGTTTGGTATGCTGCTTTCCGGCGTCCAGATGGACCCTTATGTAGCCTGGTTATGTGGTTCCCAGTGATGTGACTGTGTATGTATGTGTTAGAAGAATATTTTTTATATTTTGTGCCTATTGATGTAAAAGAGGGATAACCATGTTGTCTTAAATGTGGGTATTTTGTGACTCTGTGGTATAAAATAGATTTGATATTATTGAGAATCATAAATAGTGACTTTAAATATATTACTAAAACATGATATGGTGTGTATTTTTGTTAATTTCAAGTAATCATTTGATGTATTTTCCTTCTATGATATTTTGAAGATGCTTGTTGTGTAAATGGAAAATTGAGTAATAGGAGTACTTGCTTTGTTATTAGTGCTGAAACCAAGTATGTTATTGTAAGAGTAGTAAGGAATTATAAATAAAAGTAGTTAAGAAGATATTATTTTCAAATGTGAAGCCGGATAGTGATTCTAATTGCAATGATTCAGAAAGAGGGTGTACATCAATTATAGATTAGAGAAATTTTGGTACTAATGTGGTTATGTTTCCATTTTGAGCCATGTGACTTCCAGGAGTAAGTCGAGTTTTAGGGGGGGACGATGTAGTACCCCTCCATTCTCACCTGGGATGTGCAGGTAGTCTGGCTAAGGAATCAGAAGAGGAAGATGGGACAAAAGCTTCTAATGGTATTTTATATGTTGTGATTGAATTAATTAAATAAGGGTAATATTGTTTATTAAAATGTTAGATTAAATTGTATTTAAATTTTTAAATGTTTTATTTATGTTTTAAAAAAAAAAAAGTCATGAGTTTATTAAATGATAATTAAAATATTAAATAGTGTTTATTATTTTAATTAATTATTTTGTTGAGGATAATTGTTAGAATAAATTATTTAAATTAATTAGATAATTTGCCTTGCAAGTAAAGCTTGCAAAAGCTAATTAAAACAAAAAGTATTGAAGAATAGAAAAATAATTAAATAAAAATATGAAAAAGATGTGAGAATGAATGAAAACTCGGATCTAAATGAAAAGCTTGCTTTCAAATATATAATTTCTTTTATTGATGATTTTTAGAGCTTTTGTAATGGAATGGGATTATCTTTTATTTTAATTGAAAATTTTGGGAGTTTTCACACACAGAGGTTTTATGGAGACAGAGTTTTCACAAGTAGAAGGGTTCTGGAGTTTTTTTGGGGGAAAAATAGTTCTTTCATTCTCTTGCATTAAATTGGGAAGGGTTTCAGAATAAAGGACAGGATTCAAATTCGGGCACAAAATTCTGGAGAGACAGATTCAAGCAGGAACTGAAGCTCGTTGTAGAGGTCATCAAAATCAAATAGGCATCATCAGATTCTCGAGAGCGCAGGACTCCAGGTTCCACTTGTTTTTCCTTTGTTTTCTCCTCCATTTTTCTATTTCAGAGAAAAATAAAATTAATCAAAAATAATTTGTGAGAGAAAAGAAAACTTTTGTTTGAATGGAAAATTTACTGGAAGAGATTAGACTAGTTTTCTAAAAAGAAAGTTAATGGAATGATTTCAATTTGTCAAATCAAAAAAACCTACATCTCATGAAATGTTTAATTTGTCTATACAAGAATTTGAGAAAATTGATTCCTCTTTAAAATAATGAATTTGAATTTTTTCTAAAAATACATTAAAATATTTTTTATGCATGAATGTTTTTATTTATCCTCTGTATTTTTATTCTGTTAGTTTATATATATATATATATATATATATATATATATATATATATATATATATATATATATATATCATCTGTATTTGTTTCGTACCGTTCATACAGGAAAGAATTTTATTTTCAAAATTTTAAATTGTTGTTTTGTCTTTAAAAAAAAAAAAAATTATGAAAAAGTTTTTTTTTGAAACAAAGCCCAAAATTTTGAAGGGCTTTGGGAAGGGGCCGGCCATAGGCCATACCCTACCCGAGCCAGTGGCCCTTGCGCACGCTGCAATCCCAAGGACTGTTGTGCGCAGCAGTCCTTTGGACTGCCGTGCGCAGTCCTTAGGACTGCGCGCCGGTACTCATGCGTACTGTGAGCAAGCTTTGCCAAAAATAAATTTTTATTTATTTATTAGTTTTTTTGTAATTTGTTTATTTTAATATGTTAAATTTAATATATATATATATATATATATATTTTATTAAATTCCTTATAAATTTATTGTTATTGAAATTTAATTTGGTTGATGTATATGTAAAAGTAATATGAATGTTGATATATATTATTCTATTTTATTGTAATCTTGAAATAAAATGGAAACTATAGTTAGTTGGATTATAAGCATAAAATAAAATAAAATAAAATATTATGGGGAATGATTGTTATATCCTTGAATATTTATTATTTCAAAAATCTTCTAGTGATACGTTGTATGATAAATAAAATGTTGATTATGGTGTTTTTAAATTTGGAACCATTCGAAATCTTCCTCCCATGCTTTACAATAGATGATCTGAGTCCTTGTAAGTCGGTTGTGGATGAATCTAATATTATGTAAATTACTTTCATAATTAATTTATTATGTGTTGCTCGAAGTACTTAGCCAATTCATAGTTTACCCATTGGCTTTCCTATTCAATTAATGCTTTTATAATATAGTAAATTCACCAATTTGGAAATAGGAAGTCCATCCCATATAGTTATAATTTATGCATTTATGTATATTGTTGTATGCATGTAAAGAATATGTATATCATAGTGGTTAGGATAGATTATTTCTTGATTATGATTGATATTGTTCTGGATTTTAGTCCGATGAAAACATTAGATGTTGGTATTTGGAAATGGCATTAATAATGTCTTATATTTAATGTAGACTGAAAGATACCTTCATTTATATATATATATAAATATATGTGTGTTTATATTATTGAGTAAAATGATTTATGTTCATGTTTAATTTGTGTAAGTAATTCCGTTGCGGCTCTGCTGGTCACGAGTTCTAGTCTCCCCCGTCCCGTGGTACCGGAGGGCGTGTCGCACCAGCGCCGCCGGTCACGTTAAAAAGTTTACCAGGCGCACTGCAGTTTATAGGGGGTCGTGCTACCCGATTCCTGCAGCCTAAAAAAAAAAAAATGTTTAATTTGTGAAATTAAGTGAACTTTATTTTGAAAGCAACGTAATAAATTGTGTTGGATTATGGTTGAATTTTATATTGACATGGAGCAAATTTGGAGATTGTTATTTAAATTTTCCATTCTAGCCTTATTGTGTTGACTTTTTAAATCGATGAGGAAAACCTATTGTCAATTTGTGAAACTTTGTTCCAGAGGCTTGTTTAATTTCAATGTTCTCCTCATCTTAGCCATACTTTTGGAATTGAAACTTTTTGGTTTAATGCTTGGAAGAGATGAACGGTTTTAGTAAGACCTTTGGTTATGAGTTGTCGCGAGAGAGTTAATGCCTCGCATTTTCCCATTTTGAGTATTATGCTTATCTAGTTCATCAGTCTTCGGCTTCACCTAAGTGGGTGGCAGCCGCCTAAGGAACTGTCTAGGGTGATGGACCCTAGAAAGGGTTGCATACCCACTCCTCTAGCATGTAATTTTGTATGGATCACATAATGCTTATGAATAGAGGATTGAGTTTAGCGTGTATTTGTGGTGTTGTGTTACTTTTGTGTTGGGGTGGATTCCTCCTTGAAAGTCTTATGAGTGAACCCTTGGTTGGTCAGTCAATGAGTTGGAGCAACTCAAGTTGTCGAACTACGGTGCCTCTGCGAATTATATACGTAAGCAAGGTCATCAAGTGATGAGCCCCTGAGGCATTAGGTCGGGCCCCTAGGACTATTCTTCTGAGTCTTGTTTGAGACTTGTCGTTTATTTCTGATAACGTAAAAACTACCCTTGATTTATATAGCTTCTCTTAGTGATCATGTGCTAACTATCTTTGATCTAATGTGTGTGCCAAGTCATGTAGACCTTGCAGGTATAGGCATTGGGAGCAAGGACTTGTCGATAAAATAGAATGTAAGAGGTATGTTAAGCTGACCTAAGTAAGTAGACTCTATTGCCAAAGTTAGTAAATCACTTCTATCTTTTCTTGTAGCTTGTGTGATCATAGAATATAGCTATAAGTAGTGAATTGTGTTGTTGTTATCTTTGTTTTCATTGTTAGTTGTTTGTGAAGTAACCTCGTGTGCCCTAGAGGACTAAGTGTAATAGTGTAATGTAATGTGTTATGTGATTATGGTTAATGTTCTTGCATGTTATACTGTGTTGTGTAAAAAAAAATTATTTGCTTGTGTGTGTTCTCTGGGGTTTGCATGGCGGGCATTACAATCAACAACAATAGTGAAGAAAAAAAGGGAAAACACCAACGTCAACACAACAAGAGCTTACACAAGGTGAATCTTCAACATGCAACAATTACACAACTGATTTTGACACAAATAATTATGATCCACCACCGAATCCAAAAGAGATGGAGAATCTATATGGAAAAGGTTATGAAATGATGAAACAACTTGGTTATAGTGGAAAAGGATGTGATGCTCGAGAACAAAGTATTTATGTCCCTATAGAGCCTTACATGAAAGAAAATACTAGTGGTCTTGGTTATTGTCCTTTGAAATAAATAAACAAGCCTTCGCTCAATATCAACACTATTACAAAAGATTCATCTAAGCCAACTTTAACCATAGTGCATCTTGAATTAATAGACACTAGTGTTCTTTGTTTTTATCTTTTGAAAGAAAAGAATAAATCCTCGCTTAACATCAATTTCATCACACAAAACACTTACAATTTAAATTTGATAGATTTTACACCTTCCTTTAAAGAAGAGAAAAAAATCTTGTAATCTAAAGAGTCTCAAGTGTAGGCATGACACCTTGTGCTAAGAAAGAGATATCTTTGACACAAAATAAAGCAATATCAACCATTGATCAAGAGGGTATCTTTTCAAGACTCCTCCAAGGTCATTTGATATCCCTCCCTCCAAGAAAATGAAAGAAATTTTACTACAAGAAAACTTTTGTGCATATCATAGAGTTCATGGTCATCCTACTAATGAATGTAAGGCTTTAAGTGATAAAATTCACAATCTTAAGGAGTTTCATGCTCTTCCTTGTTTTTAAGCACCTAATTCCTCTAATTGATACTAATTCTTACATGAGCATGTTTCTCGTCAATCATTTCAGCTCATCCTTTTCCTGCACTAAGTGGGGTAAAGGGGTTAGGTAGCCTTGTGCTTGTATGTCACTTGTTTCCTCATTTGGCTAGTTAACCACCTTTCATGTACATATAAGAGCAAGCTTTGGATGTGGACGACATGTCTTAAGTTTGCTCAAGTGTGGCATACTTATTCATGACATAGTTCAATTCATAAACATATGACTTGGCATAGGGATTTTTGAATGAGCTCTCATGTCTTCTTCTACTTTAAAGAAATTTCTCATAGTAATTATGTTAGCAACTACTTTAAAGTGGGAGCATACATCGGCACTCATGTTTCATTATGCAATTTTCTTTCTTCTTGCAATGTGTCCTTTTCTTGGTGGTGTCATTGGGTTTGGTTTCCTTCAAGAGTGTGATATTTCTTTGACTTTTCCTCTCTTGGATGCATTAGGCATGATGTTCCCTAAGAAGAGACCTTACATGAACTAATAAAAATCCCTTCGAACATCCCTCTTCCTTGTTCCATTCCATTTTTGCACCTTATTAAAGTCATGTAGGTATGGCTTTGATATGGTCCCTTGGGGCTCACATAGTGGACAACTAGCTTCACTAGGCCTTGTGAGCATGTATTTTATTTTTGTACCTTATTAAATTCATGGAGGTATGGCTTTGATATTGTTCGTTGGGGCTCACCTAGTGGAAAAATAGTTTCACTAGCCCTTGTGAGCATGCATTTTCTTTTTGTCCTTATCATAGTCATGGGGGTATGACTTCAATATGGATCTCTCAAGGCTCACCTAGTAGACAACTAACTTCACTAGCCCTTGCAAGCATGTATTTTGTTTGCATAGTGGATATCGTGTTCCACCTGTAAACCCTTCGAAAAATATCCTAGACTCAGTCCATAGCACATTGGATGACTAGTTGAAGCTTGATCTATTGCATTTTCCTTTTCTTTATTTTTTTTAATTTTCTTATCTTTGATGGTGTATTGCTAGCGATCAAGTTATGGTTTCATATATCATCTGCAAGTGTGTTCCTTTGTGCCTGTGTTTTTTTTTCATGGGATCTTAATCATGGGAGCTTGGCCACCCTCTTGGTTATTTTCATCCTATCTTACTAGCATTCATAAATTTGAACCCATCTTGATTTTTTGGTTGGATACTTTAGTTTGAGTTTGAAGCAAGTTCATCCTCTCACTAAATTGGGGGTTGAATCTAGTGTGGGAAAATGCATACCCTTGCATTTTCACACTTGTTTGGGCCCATGTTGCATCATGTGTGTTTTTGAGCTAACATTTTTGATGTAGGGATTTGATTCAAACAAGCAATTCAATTCAAGATCTATCAAGAATTCATTCAATTCAAGATCTACATCCAAGCTAGCCACTTCATACAAGTTTTTTTGGTGAGTTGCAATATAGAACTTTTTTCATTCATCATTTCCCTTCATTATTCTATTTCATTCCAAGGTTTAATTACTAACAAGGGGTTTCACCAAGGAAAACTCCCATTTACTAACAATCAACAAGTTTTTCTTCTCTTGTGTGTTTTTATTTGTAGATTTAGGTTGAAGACTTGAAGATAATTTGAAGTGAAAAGTTGCAAAGTTGCAAAGTTGCATTGAAAAGTTGTCATCTTCATGGAAAGTCACCTACATGTCAGATTTGGAAGTTTCAAGTACTGAGATGTGAGAAGAAGGAAGTATAGGCCTTGGACCTTAGGATCACATTCTGAAATTCTAAAAATTTAGATTAGGACGAAGAAGATAGTAAGGGCAGCTTAGTCCTCCTAAGGGTCTTTTGCAAATATTCTTTCATATTATATTTCGACATCTGAATTTTCTATGTTTTCCCTAAAAAATAGTAGAGGGACTTAGAAGATGGTAAGGGTGTCGTAGTCCTACCTAGCATATTTTAATAGCATTTTTGCATTTCTAGAATCCTTATCATATCTTTAGAATTCCCAAGTACATATATCCTAACTTGCTATTATTTAATTTTATCATTTGCACTCATTATTTGGCTTGCATTACTAGGTTTTGTGAGTTGAATATCAAGTTGTATTTTCCAAGCCTTTGCTTGGTGGTGAACCCTTTGAATCCTAAGGAATCTTCCTTGGTCTCCCTTGTTGAGAATTGACTCACCTTTGTGTTGATAGTAAATCCAATTTGGGATCATATATTTCCTTGAGTGAACCATCCAACAATAGAAAAGGGAAAATCAAGGATTAGGGATTCATTTCTTGCATTATGAGTCCCTTTCTTCACCAAATCATTTTCCCAATGGTTCAGATAATTGAATAATTTTTTGTATGATGCAAATGAAGTAACTATGTAAACTATGAAAATGCAACAATCTATTATGATTTTTGAGAAACTAGATGTGGAAATACTATTTTAAATTCTAGAAATGAGAAGGGAATACACAAATGAACCTAGTATATAATTTTGATCTAGATATTTATATTTTATGGTGCCATGTTCCATGGATTTTCCTCAATTTTTATTAGATCTAAAAATTTAGGGTTCAAGACATTAGTCTATAGCTTCTATCCTCTAAGTGTTGTCAAAACTTTGTCTATTACTGAGAAAATGGAGATTCTATGACTTGTCAACTTGTAGGGTTTTGATGCATGAATGAATGAGTAGCCCTGAATCTTCCTCCAACTCACTTAAACTATATAGCTTGAAAACATAAGAATAGAGGAATGGTTGTGCCATATATGGGATTTCCTAAGTCAAGCCCCATGTTGGTATTTCTACCTTCACAATTGAGAATTACAAAGAGATTGTATCCTTGGTTGGATAGAGGATAATTGATAAATAAGAAATGAATTGACAACCTTTCTACAACTCACCACTCAAATATGATATCCTTGATGGATTTAAGTAACACTCATCACCTTCAAGGATCTATTTTTTCTTTTCTTGAATTCAGATGCTCAGCTAAAAGGGTTAGTATATATAAACAAAATACATGTAAACATAAACATAAACTCACATAACACATGAAACGAATTCTTGAATAATGAAATGTTGCAATAATCTTGATAATTCTACTCTTGACTACTCTTGAATGCTTAATTTTTCTCAATATACATCTCAATCATGCTTCTCCAAAATTTATAGGAATCTTGCTAGGATTATGTTTATATGTTCAAAATTATTCTAATTTCTTAAAAACAAAATGTTGATAGCTGACAACTAAAATTTAAAATTCAAATAATAAATTACTGATACTGACACATTCAAATTTGAAGCCAAAAATATTGCTCTAGGATGTCATGCGTCGTAGAATAGATCCCTAATTTTTTAGAATCAAAAGTGTCGAGGGAAAAATAATAAATGCATAATTAGGTCCAAGCACAAAAGTGGGAAGGTAAAACTAATGTGAAATTGTCAAGGGTGAAATTTTTGATGTCGCATCATGTTTCTTGTTGAATATGCCTTATGCTCCTATCATTAGACATTATATGAGAGTTATCATGTTTAATGTTTCATATTCAATCTATGTCCCTTGATGTTATCATGAATCATACTAGATATTTTAACATGTGTTTATTATTTGGACATTATTTATAGGATCTTTATTGATGACAATTATTTTCTATGTATAGATGTTACTCAAGATTATACTCTTATTGTTTTTTTATTATTATGGATATTGCTAGATGATGAATTTTTATTATTGAGTAGATTAATTTGTCAATTTATTTAATTAAGTGGTTGTGAGAGTAGATATTTTGGAGATAAAAATTATATATGTTGATTTTTTTATGATGGTTATTAGATTTAAATAATTTCTATTTGATTTCCTAGTTGATTATTAATTTTTAAAAGTTATTTTTAATTTATATGATAGTTTCGTTGGATATTATTATTTATGTGATGTATTGACACATTTTGTTAAGTGAACAAGTGAATTATTCCAATGGTAGATGGGGTCACATAGCTACTTTCATTTTTTATCCATGTGAAATTGCTGACCTTACCTCTTATGGAGAAATAAGGTCATGAGATATGATGTTGTGAAACATTGTTTAATGTGTTGTGTGATCTTGTGTATAGTGAAATTTTTTTTTTTTTTTTACCAGGTTGTCTCTTGGTGATTTTTCTCTTTTTCCTTTTTATTTATGAAGCTCTTTATGTGATTTAATATCTTTTTTAATAGTTCTAAATTGTACCTAGGTGATAGATATATGGGTTAGGGGTTATTTCAGCTTAGGGAATACTTTTATTAGTGTTTAAATCCCTCTTAAATTTCTCATTTATTAAAAGTAGCAAAAATTGGATTTGGTAGGGTGTTTTAGTTCCTTAAGATAGGTAGTTTCTTTTTCCCTTTCTATTTATTCTTTCTCCTTGAGAGGAGAATGATTTTTTCCTCTTTGGTTCTTTAATTTTTATTAGGATTTTCATTAGGTAGAATCAAATTTTAGGTTGAGGAAGGAAGATATTAAGGAAAGAGAAAGAAAAGATGGAAGAGAGTGCTTATAGAGTCTTCATCAAATTGGATATAAAATCTCATGGTAACATCTAATCATCTTGTTAGATATTTATTTTAATATGTAAAGGAATTGTTGTAATATTTTTTTGTGTATGAAATCCATGTGAAATAAGTGATGAATCCTTTGAGGCTTTATGTTGTAAATTTTGTGTGTGTTTATTTTTGTTTATGGGTGTACCCATCTTGTCGAAGTTTGTACATTAAGAAGCATTTATGTGCACGAGGTAAAGGAGAAAATTGTGTAAATAAAATTGTTGGACTTTGCAAAGTTCAATAATGTTAATGTTATGTGGTGCATATTTAATGGGAAAACTATGTGATAAGTTTTGTATATGCTTTGGAAGAGTTATGTGACCTCTACCTTGAGCATGGGTTGAGGTTTCAATCCTATGAATGGTTGGGGAGCCCATTGGACAAGATTGTTGTTTTCTTTGATGATATTTATTTTTAGGAATATTTATTAAGTAATGAATATTATATTGGGATTTAAAAACTATGATTCTTAAGAAAGATAAATTTGTCTCTTGTAATATTTTTAAAGTTTTAAGAACTATGGATGTCTTGTGACTAGAGTTTCGATCTATATTGAATGCTGTTATGCTTGAATTTTTGAAAAATACAAAAGAAGAAAGTATGATAGTCATCAAACTTGAAAAGATTTAGGGATTCTAAAAGTGAAATTTAATATAGGTTTTTGGTTTATAAGTGAAAATATGTTTTCTTGCTAGATGATTGAAAACTAAAGAGTATACAACTTTCATTATGTTACCATTACACATATATATTACACATATATAGGGAGTAAATAATTTTTTGGAATTTTTCTTTATATTAATAAGGAATTACATGAAGGTTATTAAATAAAATGATTATTTTTTCAAGTGTACAAGTTACAATTGGAAGCATTAGATCTTGAATGAGAAAAGAGTGATTACAATTTAAAAACAATCTTGATAAACTAGATAAGTAGACTAATCCAATTTTGGGGAGATACATTCCCATTAGCATTGAGTTTGAAAAATAAATTTTTTTTTGTAGATTGAAATATTACAACTAATCTATACAATAGTCTATAACTTGACTTTCATTTCTTGTTTTAAACTTCACTTAAACCTTCACAAAATTTTACATAGAAAAACAACTTGCATATACACCTAAAAATTAAGGTATTTAAATGAATAGAATTATAAATAGAAATTAAAATATATATAAATATTTATCTTAACTCAAAAATATTATCTATAAATAAGTATAAATATAAATTTTTATATAAATTATTTTCAATGAATTTATTAATAAAATAAATAAGTATTTTAAATTATAAATAAATAATAATCATCTCATGAATAAAATTATGTAATATATTATATAATTTTTTATTAAATATAGCATAAATTATTTATATTAAGTTTTATATTATTCTTTTTTCTAAATTTTGATGAGGGAAACTTTGACTAGAGTTTAACACCATGATCACAACCCATGGGAGCTACCACCCATGAAGTCGCTACCCCAAAAGGGGTACAAACCATGGAGGGGGTTCAACCCTTATATGAGTTAACTTTCCCCTATATCAAGGGCTATACAAAATATAATAAAAGAAAATGAAAATAGATTTTGCAGTTTGAATGATTTGTATTTCATTAAATTGTAAATTTTGGTCAACTCCACTTTAACACAAACTCTGAAATTTGTATGGATATCTAGATATTTGCAAGATAAACACAATTTCAGATGTGCATTCAACAACAAATAAAAGAATACACAAACACACACACATATGATATAAATTAGGCTAAAAAATAGCTTTTGGCAAAGCTCTATAGGAATTTTAATCTAAAAAAAGAAATTAGGGACAAAAAAAATTTAATAGTAAAAAATAATATTCATCTTCATCAAATAGAAAATTCGGAGACAATTAAATCATTTTAAAATGTAAATACAATAAGGAGGAAATTTCCAATTCTTTTTAGAGGTTTATTTAGTTAGGGGCAGGTCTTAGTTAAGAATTGGTTATTGTTGGATTATTTAATTTTTAAAATTGTTTTCTAATTATTTATTTTTGTTAGTAAAAAAAAAAAATTGTAATAGGAATTAATTTAAAACTAGAGTTTTTTTTTTTTAAAGGTGCAATGCACCCATATTATTAGGGGTAAACACTTTTGACTAGAGCTATGAATTGGATACAAGAAACCCACAAGAAACTACAATTGAACCTACGAGCACAATGGCCTAGTGAAGGCACAAGGCCTATGAGCACTTTGGCCCAGTGAGGATTTGAACCCTGGTGGTCATCACTACAGGGTATGTGCAAGATCATCATGGAAAAAATAGGCCCTTAAGTGGCAAAAATTTCAAAAAAATATAATTAGGCAACTTGACGTAAAATTTTGAATAAGTTATCTATATTATTTAAAAAATATGTGAGAATAGAATCTGTAGAAAAATGAATGTAGTTTCTAAACTACTAGGTTTATTTAATAAGAAAAAATCTATTTGGTGAAAATTTGGAATTTCAATGCAATAGTACTGAAATTTTAAGGAAAAAAAAAGTAGGTGTATGTCTGACCACCCTAGCCACAATAAAATGATAATTTTTTTAATAAGATTTTAGACATAAGTAGAGGACTCATGTCCCCGATGTGATGCATATTTTTTTGTAATTTTTTTCCATGTAAATAAATAATTATGATTTTTTTATTACAACTTTTAAAAATATAAAAAACTTGTATGTCTAACCACCTTAACTTGGTCAAAACTTCATGAAATTCATTTCTCTTTTTTTTTAATCCTATAGTATGCGAAACATAGAATGTGATGCATTTTTTTTATTCAAAAAATGCGATACCATTTGAAAGCTATAGATGTTTATCAATCAGCCTATCAATTAGGACTTTAGTCATAATTCAAATAGAAAATGAATAATAATTATTTATTAAACTCAAAGTAAAGCATAATTTATATTGGTAGAAAGCTGAGAATCTCTTTTAAAAACCCTTTTCGTTTCATCAATTTTAGGTAAAAAAAATTCGTGAGTCACATACCCATTATATTGCCACCTTTTGGCCCATCATAATCCTGCACATACCCTACAACCAAGCGACTTGACCACCAAACCATGCCCTTATTAGAAATTTAAAACTAGAGTTATTAATACCTTTATTAAGTAATTTAATTTTTTTCTATCCTCAAATTCAACTGTGCTCAATTCGTGGGATAACCCCTATGAAACTTGTATGTTTCGTAACCCACACTCTCTAAGCATGCAAAATGAGGCTAATTATACTTGCCTTCATGCATGATCTCCTAGCATCAAAATGTCCTTTGAAGTGTTAACCTTTTTTAGTTTTTTGAAATTCACAAATTGGTCAAAGTTTTGAAATTTCATTTTTAGAGTTAGAAATTTTCTCTCATGCAAGAGCACTAAATTTTAGCACCCCTGCATGCCGAATGAAAAAAATAAATTGCAAGGTCCGCGAATTTCACCAACCCTAAATATCATCCATGACTTGCTAAAAGTTCCATTGGCAGAGAATTTTAGTGACCTTGTAACTAGACTTCACATGAGTTGCAATTAATGCAAGTTTCAATGGGATTTTTAATGTGTTTTAAATCAATTTTTATTTCTTTGCTTTCCATTTCTATTGCTTTTCTATCCTCTCTCTTTCTTTGCATATTCGATAAGTATTTGATAGTTGTTTCCACATCGATTTGGAGTAGATTCCTTGTCATTTCCATTAGGGTTTTTCATTGGCTTCATTCATTTCGGGTATGTCTCATTTTCACCCTCTTTCCCTTCATTTTGATATTTAGGGTTTTAGTTTAGCTTTGTTTCCTATTGTAAATTAATCATATTTTTTTTCTTAGGGTTTCTAAAATGTATTTGTATGGATATCACTTGTATGTTATGTTTTCACTATTCGAAACCCTAGCTACATTTCTTCTTCTCATCTATGAGTTTATACTATAATATTTTTTTTGTCATGGTTTATAAATTGTTTTTTAAATGAGTTTTGGTTGTATCACCTCATCATTTGAGTCAAATATATTGGCATGAACCTTTTCCATACCTCCATTCTTCACAGGCTTTAAAACACTTGTAGCACAATCAAACTAGGTTCATTATAATGTATAGCCTCAGAAAATTTCTCTGCCTTCACCTTAAACCTCTAAGATTGAACTTACATAAGTGGTGATTTTTACTGATGATGTATGGGATGTCTAGCCATACAAGCCATGTCATGATATTTTTTCCCCAAACTTGCATTTTTAACATAATGCACAATATCTTGATGATTTTCACGGATGTTGTGAATTCCATTCAACTCATATGTGTAAGTGGTGCATTTTCCCACATGTGCACAAAATCATTTATATGTTGTTTGCAATGTTATTATTTTTTACCATGTAAACATTTAAGGACGAATCATCTCATATGCACAAGCGGTTTTCTTCATCACATGTGCATGAAAGTCCCCATGTTACAAAATGTAGAGTCAAAAAAATTTCATTGACTTTACATCAACTTTTTGTGTAGAAGCAATAATTCTTTTCACAATTACACTAATGAAGTAAGCCACCTACGTGTAAATTTGGTGAAATTATCCAACTTGCATTTTCCTAGTTCCTCCACATGCAAGGTATTTAAAATTTGGCAACCTTTCACAAATGATCTACCAATATGCACGGTCAAAGATTTTTATCAACTTTGTTCAAAATCAAGATTTTTTCCTATAAAGAGTTGGTGAATCTTTTCAACTTTGCAACTTTTTTCATAACATCAAATCCACCATGCACTAGCGCTATTTTTTAGTGACCTTACTCCACTTTACAAAAAAATTCATTAACACTAGGAATTTTTTTTCATTTTGCATTCCTCTTTCCAAATTGCCCACTTTCACTCTATTTTTTCCCTTTAACACGCTTAAGCCCTCCAAGCTCATGCAACTACTCAATTTTTTCCACTACTACAATTTCCAATCATGTAAGCTTTTCTAAAATTGGAAAATAATGAACTTTGTAATGTAGTTTTTTGTACATGCTTTCTAAGATTCTCATAGATTTTTCTTCCTAGGAGGATACATTCTTTGCTAATTTATCATCAGATTTTGGATCCTTCTTCGAGAAAAGCCAAAGTAATGAATTTCAAATACCAAGGTGTTTTCTCATCAACTTTAGTATCCTCAAACATTGATGAGATAAAGGATCCTAAAATTGAACATGTTGATATGTCTGAATTTATTGAAAGGAATTAGAAGAAACCATTGGATACTAGTATGAGGTATATAGTTTAGAGAAACATATAGATGGTAGCAGCTTTCTGTGCAATTGTGCATAACCTTGAATTTATTCTCCAAGTTGTGGCATATTACAATAAAGATGATTGAAGTGTTAGGGATGCCAATGGAAATGTAGTCATAAGGTGAAATCCATAATTCTTTCACAAAGCTTTCTTGTATCCTAGTATTGATTCATATGTAGATGTTACTAAGGAATATGCATAAGAGGAATATGAGAGACATAGATAATTGCAAAAGAGATTAATAGTAAGTGGTTGAATGGTGTAGGGCACCATGTAAACTTCATGCCTCCATGAGGCAATTTAGTAAAATTTGAGTATTCATCATGTTTTTATTGTAATGAGGTCATGTTTGGACCATTTTAAATGAATTTGAGTCATTACTAGGTTTCTAGGAGGTCTATGAAGTCAAATTGCAAAATTTGCAATTTGTTGCAAAAATGCAAGAAAGTGGAATGTGAAGAGTCATCTTGTAAAGGGAAGGTTGTTGGTCAGTTGTAATTGAAGGAGAAGTTAGGAAACTATTGTAACATCTTTAAAAGAGCCTTGTGAAGTTGAGGAAAGTAGAGATCAATTGTATTGTGAAGAAATTTTGAATAAACCCCCCTCTTTTCTATAAATTTAAGGTTTTCTTGAATGTTCTCAGGTGGTATTGGTCTGTAAAGTACTTTTAGGTTATAACATTGATTTAATTTGATAAATCATAGAGTTAGCTTCCAATTGGAAGAGGTTTGAAGAATTTTTATTAAGTTTGGTGCATTTGAGAATCTTTTTTTTCTAAATCTGTCTGGGAACCCTCATTTTAAGTGTTCGAGAGTTGAGTAATAGCATAAACAATCATTCCACCAATGGAAGCCTTTGTAAATTGGTGGAATGGGTTAGTTTAGGTTGTTTTTTTCAATTTGGTTGTGTTGGCAGATGTAGGGGAAGGAAAATTACATAAGTTTTATTGTTGCCCTAGTTGAATTTTTATGAGTTTTGGCTTAAATTGGTGGCTATATGTTTTGTATAAAAACCCTTAGAGTTGATCATGTATTTTTGGAAAAAGCATGTGCAAGATATAATTAATTTTTTTGAAGATTTGGTTAGCATATTAGAGGCTTGGAGTGTGAATTTTCAATAAACCCTCATGTCTTCAAGCAAGGGTTTGGTCTTTTGATGAGTTTATCATTATTTTTCCTGTTGAAAGTGGTTGATTCTAAATTTTTATAGTCTGGTAAAGGTCTTCCAATAGATATTTTGGGTTGAGAAGTTGATTAGTTGATACATGCTTTGGAAAATAGGGCTATTTGGAGCTTGTTGTTGCGGGACAGTCAGTTTTAAGGTCTTTCTTTTCAAAACAACCATAGTCGGTTCTTTGATATGTTTAAAAGGGATTTAATGGGTACTGGAACCTATGTTTAGTTTTTGGAAACTCTACCTCCTTTAAAAGTTATGCCCATTTTTGGGTATGAGTGATGGTGGAATGAAGAACCAGTGTTCTAAGAGAGCTTTATTAGCGTGATACTATCAAATCTATGATGTTTAAGGTGCAGTAAAGGTGCAGTAAGAGTTTAGTGTCTTGAAACCACTTTTGGGTACATTTGTAGCCTTTGAAAACCATGTTCCATTGAAGTGAATTTGTGAGTGTTTTGGTGACCAGTCTAGATCAATTCCTTATATCTTTGGAAACCTTTGAATCGTACCATGCTTTGCATCAGTTTCATATTAGAGTTGGATTGATATGGTTGATTATGGAGTGTGTTGGTTGCAAGTGCTTGTGGTCCATCTTAAAGCTGCAAGAAAGAGTTATGAAAAGGTGTATTGGCTACAGACATGGAAGAGGTCTGTGATCACCATCCTCAAACAAAGATGAAGATGAAGAGAAGGTGTAGAGAGGTTCCCCACTAAGAGAGAGAGTGGGTAGGAAGTATCTTCCAAGATCTGTTGTTAGGTATATGGATGGTATGTTGTGAGAGATTGTGTGATGAAGCAGTGAGCGAGATGGGTATATTTCTAAGGAAAAGTACATGAAGAATGCAACCATGGAGATGTTGAAATAGCAGGTATGAAACAATAATTTGATTTTGGAGGGAAATGATATTGTGTTGGTGTTCGATTTTACTTCCTTGAAAGTCAAGGATGAATTGATTGTGGAAAAGCAAGATTGCTTGGGAAAGCATGATAAGGTCATTTCTGTAACATAGATTTTTGGGTGTCCAAGGTCTTTCTAGTGCTTCTAGGGTTTTTCACCTAAAAGGAGAAAGAAGGGCCAAAATGCTCATGTTACATTCAAAGATTATTCCAAATATGGATGGATTATGGATTTAATATACTTAGATCCAATGTTTGAATGCAACAAACTAATAAGATTTCTTGATTAATGAAAGGAAACTAAAGGAAAATAACTTTCTTAGAAACACATTATGTAATGCAAAAGCACCTAGCGATGTGAACAAAACATAATAGAAATGGATGAGACTGAAAGTGCACACCTAGAATATGGATGGAGACTAGAAATCAATTTTGGAATGTTGCTTGATGGAACCCTCAAAAAGAAAATCCATCTTAAATCCATATTACATTTGGATGCAGGGTTTCTATCTAAGGGTTTAGGGCTTTATTTGTTACAAATTCTTATAGGGTTCTACTTTTCCATTGAATCCTTATTGCTCATTGCCATCCATTTTAAAAAATATTATGTCCTTCACTATCATCTGGTAACTGGTCCCTCAAGCCTAAGTTTGGGTATTCTATTTTATAACGTCAAGTAAAGGATCTCTTAGCATTTACATCCTTTGCATTTTGTGACTTAGAAGTTTTTGATTCTATTATTCTCATGTCATCCTAGAGATCCCCTTCATTAAGAACAACTAAAGTGTTGCAAGTGTTTGAAGGTTTTCACTTAAGCCTCGATGACCATTGTGTTCTTATCGCTCATCGTTGATTACTTCAAGATTACATATTTTGAATCAGTGACGGGCGATAAGGTGATATATTTATGATATCACTCATCAAAAATTGCTACTAGAGCTCCTATATCAAATGCGTGATGAAGCGATGCCCTTTGTATTGTTGAAGGATTGCTCATTGCTAATGGTTTTCAAGTTTTAAAATTTTTATTAGCAATGAGGACTGCCTAGTCTTATGTTCTTTTTTTTATCACTCATCGGGACTGATCATAAAATGATAAGTTTAGGATCAGTGATGAGTGATATGATGTAATTTCCTTTATATCGCTTGATCGCAGATATGTTTTAAATATAAGGACCGACATCAACAATACATGATATGTGATGAACTTTGTAAATCTTGTCATTGCTAATTGCTCGCAAACTGTATGAGGATCTAATTAGCGATGAGTGATGGCCTTATGTTTTATCGCTCATCACAAATTCATTTTTTAACTTATGTTCCAAATTAGCGACAAGCAATGTTCTCTAAAAATGGCTTCTTTTGCTAATATGATGAGACCCTATGAGCAATCCCTTTTGTGCCATTGATTTTTATGTAGGTGTATGTGTCTAAATATAGTGCCTCCACTACATATACCATCATTGATAGGATCCTAGGCACAAAGTTTGAATTAGCGACGCATGATGAAGGGCTTGATGTGACCAAAGTACATATCGCAGAACCAAGGGTTGAAGTTTCATTGTGGGGATGTTTACATTGTTAATAAGGCTGATGAGGGACAAGATGCATCTGTGATAGGAGACTATTGATGAAGGAAAACATGGAAAGATCCTAAGGATTTTGACTAGGACAAAAAAGAAAGTAGCAAAAGGACTAGGGAACCATTGATGAAGTTTTAAAATAGGATGATCCAATGGAATGAAAATCATTGCATGAATAATTTCATCACTACTTGCACCCTAAAACTTGGGGAAGATTGGTGATGAACAATAAAGTGTATAAGGAAATTTTCTCTCTAAGAACTAGTCTTGTGTACTTCGCCAATGTTAATGAAAAGCACAAATTAGGTTGGAAATACATGTTGATTGACAAATCACAACACTTGAGTTGGAATTGTTGTTTTCTATGAGAAAGTTGCTAAAAGTATAATAAAAAAAGGCTCATATCACCATGGATGAAGTTTTAAATGCTTTAAAATTGATGGCTTAGATTCAAAGCCGAGCTGTTAAGTTATCAACTCACTCGCATGAGGATCTCTTGAATCATTAATTTTGCATGCTTCAAACTACCTTTTTAATATAGATTGCTTGTTGATCACCTTTGTCATAATTTGAATGCAGTAAATGAGAGGTGTGGGTTAGTAAGGAATTGCATGAGTATTTATTATCTTAGAGTCAGCAAATAGACATTCTTGTCTTAGGAAAGTGGGTTTTCCATGGTTGTTCAAGAGTTTGAGAAGCTGAGTTTGTTTGATTCTGAGGAAGATTCTCTTGAGGATGAAAGTGGAATGCAAGAAGCTCCTGATATGCCAAAAGGTAGAATAGGACTTGGGAAATCCAAGGATTATAGTAACAAGGAGAATTACCATCCATGGGACCAGATCATAGTTTCAAAAGAATTAGTCAAACATAGAGAGAAGAGGATGGTGGAATATGAAAAGAAGGAAAGGAGAGAGAATGAGCATTATAAGGCTTATCGGGAGGGATATAATTCTCCATGTGAATTTTTTGATAACTCTTCTGATCATGAGGGTGACACTGATCTGGAGGGTGATTATTATCCCTTCTCCCTAGTACCATCAAGGGATTCTGATAAGGAGGTGGTGACAGTTTATCCAATCCCACCACAAGAAAAACATGGGTGAGTATCCTTTGAGGTTGATGAATCAGAGTGATTACTTTTCCTATTTTTATTTTTCATGAAACCATGCCACTTTTGTTAGGATTGTCTTATTTAACACTCATGTGATTTCTTATTTCGAGTGTTGAGGTGGAATGTTTTTGGGCCGATGTGTAGGAGATGTGTTAGACTACTTGACCTTAGGGGCATGTATGTTGTTTCCAGATGATATACAAGTTTGTGATGAAGTTGTTATTCGAGAATCTTCTTTGGTCAACAAGGATGACGATTCAACATGGTTGCAACAAACTCTAATTTTTGAGGAGTTGGTGTGTCTTCATTCAAGGAATATGGAATGTGGTCTTTTATTCTTCCATTTTCCTTAAATGATTGCACATAACTAACTAGGAGTGTCTTGATTTCTAGTACAAATGAAACAAAATGTAAATGTAACTAAGTGTGACACTTTTTTCTCCCTTGTTCTATAAAAGAGATATCAAAGCTAATTCCATGGGTCAGATTCTAAAGTCTCAATAGGGTTTTAGGTGCAAGCTAAGTTCAGGAAAGGAACTTTGAATAGAATATTGATAATAGGCTAGTAGTTTTCCTCGGATATGAAATATTGTATGTAGCGATCTTGAATAAGTTTTATAGAAATTACTGATATCGAAACAAATATTAGTCTAGAAGAAAATACTCTCCTATATGCATGTTACTTACAAGTTATAAATGAGAAATACTAATGGTGTTATCATTTGTCTTCAAATATTTTATTTGAATGTATTACTCTATTTTTAGCTTTAATTCAAGGAGTTAATTAAAATTCTTGAATAGGGCTATAAACATTGTAAGGAATTACTTAATATTTATAAGAAGTAAATGTTTCAAGCACAATGAGTTTTCATAAATGCAAAGTAGAATGAAAATAGTCTTCCTATCTCTAAATTGAGTAATTTGTAAATTACCAATCCTTATATATTTGACTCCATTGCTCAAATTGATGATACACTAGTCATTTTGTCAAAAAGTCTTGCATAAAATGAACAAATAGTGTTCCTAGCCCTAGACTTAAGATAGTACAATATTCAATTAAAATATTTGCAAGGATAGTATAGGTGGGATTATCCTCAATTCCTAGCAAATAGCTAGTCACTCACTTAAAAATCTACCAAATCATCAATGAGAAGGACCCTATTTACAATAAGTAGGAATCAATATGTGTATAAATGTGTCACTAATCAAATATACTTCACAAAAAAACAATTGGCATTACCCTCCTAGGTTTCACAGAGCCTAAAGTGAAGGAGTAAGGACCATAAAATCCTATGCTCATTGTGTTGTCCACTAACCTAGCAGTTTTTCATCATAAAAGTTGGCTACATTTTAGAGAATTGCTTAGTTTTGTTGGAAAAATCACCAACACTGCTAATGCCAATTTCCAGGCCTGGTGGGACTCATTCACCATTTTGGGCGAATCAGTCCTAGTTCTACAAAACTGTGTCAAAACCTATTTTAGAAAAAAGGGTATCTAAAAATGTAGAAAATCAAAAATTGACCTAGAAGTGGGACTCATTCACCACCCTAGTGAATAAGTCCACTTTTGAATTTTTGATTATTCAAAGGTGGAATTTGGAGCTCTCCGTCTTCACTTTAGTTCTCTATAAGGGTTTTCTTCCGAAACTCTAATTTTCAGGTTTGAAAGTGAGTTTTTGTTCATATTTTAACTTGATTAATGAAGGGAAGACTTGAACAACCTTGCAATGCAATCTTCAATGATTTACAAGCCTCAAAGATTCCTAAATTTGCAAACACACAAGGTAAGAAAGAGAAATGTTGAATGTTAGGGCATGGGGGTTTTCCTTGGTCAAACCTATTTTAGGTAATTAACATTAATGATGAAAGAATGTAAGGAAAAATACAATAATGGAGTTTATTACCTTGCCATGATGTTTGATATTGAAATTCAGCAGTAAAACATGAAGAATCATCTCTTGAATGTTTGAAAATTGATCTTGAATGACTTGTAATGTTAAAACCCTATCTTGCTTGAGAAGATAAATGATGAATGAGTTGTAAAATGAGTTGAGAGATGTAAATTAGAGCTTAGAAGGTTGTATTTATAGGAAATCCACCTTATTATCCCATAAATTGGATCCCTAAGGCCGACATGTGAAAATAATAAACTTAAATTTTACTTTTTCCCACTCAAAGGTCAGAATTAGGCCAAATGGGACTCATTCACCACCCATGGTGAATGGGTCCCACCTGGATGGGATTGATTCACCATGGATGGAAAATGGGTCCTATAGGGGCCATTTTTCCAACTAAGATACCAATAGATAAAAAAAATAAGGTTTAAATTGCAACATTGTCAATTATTTGATCAATGTAAGCCTTAGGATGCATAATATTGGGTAATAAGGACCTATTAGTGATGATGTAAAGAGTAATTAGGGCTTGGGAGACAAAATTCAACATGAAATTGTGATTAAATACACTTTACAACACTAAAATGAGGTCCACATAGCCTAGGAAGGCACAAGAAGCAATGTGAATGTGTGGGGCACATTACAACACTAGTTTAACATTAATTTTAATTCAAAAACCTTCTAGATTAGTTTGATAATGTTATTAAACACATTTTATAATGTTGAATTAGGGAGAAATGGGTTTATAAAGTCTAGAAAAGCGTGAAATTCTTTTACAACACTTTACAACACCTTTACAAGACATCATTAAATGCATGTTATTCAATTTTCAAGGGTCCAAGACCTAGTGTGGATGAATAAAATGCCTCAGTACACTTGAATCAAGGCCTCATTAAGACCAAACTATCATGAACTATTCCCATGTAAAGCAAGAGGTGCATTTTTCTATGCCACATTTACCCCCCACTTTAGTGAGAGGATGAACTTGCTTCAAAATCACACTAAATTAGACATTCAAGAGAGATCCAAGTGTATAGATGCAGATGAAAAAGAATGAAAAAGATCAAAGGAGTTTGTACAAGCCCCTAGGATCAAAGATCCTAAGTCAGACCATCAAGATACAAAATCATGCAATGGCAAGAAAGAGAAAGATGAAAATGAAAAGGGTGGATCAAGCCTCAATTGTTTGTCTAGTTAGTTGTGGATCAGATCTAGGCTTTTGAAAAGAAGATGCATACTCACTCTAGGGAGATGGAACTCTTGGTTGTCCACTAGGTGAGAAATCCCAAAAGGTGAGAAATATATGTTAGTTGGTATGAACTCAAACACATAGGTGGCTATGGGGAAATTCGTGCCGCTAAATGGGCTTCCTACTCAACCATATCAAAGTTATACCTTCTAATAACTTTAACAAGGCTCCACAAAGGAAAATGGTTTTTGAGCTCTATGAGGTAAGAAAAACTTTGTATGATTGACACTCATAGACATTGTAAGTGCAAAATAGTGTAATGAATGTTAAAAGGGATTTTTCTTAGTTCGTGCAATGTCTCATCTTAGGGAACATCATGCCAAATTTCTCCAAGAGAGGATAAGTGCAAATGGTCTCATCTTGTTTCCAAGAGAAGACAACTACAATGTCTCATCCTGAACAACATTGTACCTAATGTTTCCAAGAGAGGGAATCACAAGAAAAAGAAAATCACAAAATGAAGTGTGAGTGGTGATGTGTGCCCCCACTTTAAAGCAACTTTGAGCACTATTACTATGATAAATTGCTTTAAAGTGGAAGAATGAGAACATGAGAACTTACTCGGAAAGCCCTATGCCAAGTCATATGTTCTCGAGAAGCTATGTCATGAAACAAAGAAGCATGTCATATGCGAGCCAATCTAAGGCATGTCATCCACATCCCAAGCTCGCTCTTATGTATTCATGAAAGGTTAATGAGTAGCCAAAGGATGCAACAACAAGTGACATACGAGGAAAAGGCTAGCGAACCCCTTGCCACCACTTAGTGTAGGACAAAGGTGAGCTGAAATGGTTGATGAAATGTAGGAGAGAGTGAAAATCAGTATCAGTCAAAGGAATTACATGCCCCCACATACGGAAGCATACCAAACTCCTTAAGATGTTGGATTTTACTACTCAAATCCTTACACTCATTGGTGGAGTGACCATGAACAATATGATAGGCACATAATGGAGTCTTGGAATAGCATTTCTTTCAAGTTTTGGGAGGGAGGGTTATCAAGTGACCATGGAGGAGTCTTGACAAGATACCCTTTTGATCAATGATAAAAGGTGGTCTTGTAGTTTGTGACAAAGGCACATCTTGTTTAGTAGTAGATGGCATACTTACAAAAGTTTCTCTAGATTGTGAGATTTTGTTCTCACTCTTATAAGAGGAGGGAAAATATATCGAAACATTGGTGTCTTGTGAGATGAAATTGACATTAAACGATGATGGAGGTGTTTTTTTTATGTTTGGTAAGGGATGATTTTCAAGACCACTAGTGTTGATGAGTTCAAGATGGATGAGTGTTATGGATGATTGAGGAGTTTGTTGCATGAAATTGTTGATGTTGAGTGAAGGTTTGTTGATCTCAATCAAAGGACAATAACCAATGCCATGAGTTGTTTGTTTTGTGATAGGGTTTATAGGGTTTTAGATACCTTTTTCTTGAGTGCCACATTCTTTTCCACTATATCCAAGGTGTTTCATGAGTTCATAACATTTTCCACAAAGCTTTTTCATTGCTTTTGGATCAAGTGGTTGTTCATTATTGTGTTCATAAAAGGTTGTTGTGTATGTTGTATTTTCTTCCAAAGTATACAAGATATAGATAACTCATTTGTCTCTCCCCAAATTCCCAACCCTTGACTCGTTATCGATCACTAATTCATTTATTCTAGAATAAAGGTTGCATGATTCCTTTTACCCATGTACCCCTTTCCATATCATCCCATCTTGATTCCTCACCCTTTGAAATTTTACTAATTATGTTTTCTATATTTTTATACTTCTCATCCCTTTCATGTATTCACATACTCTTTGAGTTTCACTAATTCCTTAGTATATATTTTCAAAGTTATATTTTTTCCCTTCCCTTCAATTTGGTACTTACCATATTCTATTCTTGATCCTTGATATCTAACATTTTGAAGCTTATTACCTTTATAGGATTTCTTATTTTTATTTACCCAATTATATATATATATATATATGGCATGAGGTAAATCTCATCCATGACCCCTAAAGTCTAAAACTCTCACCTTTTTCACTATAAATTTTACCTACTCCTTGCATGATTGAAAAGGTTATTTATGAATATATTTGATTCCTTAACTTATATAATAGGGTTTTGATGACCTAATATACATTGTTCAGCAAGGTGAGGAATATGTGTATGTTGTTTCAATTGATAAAGGTGAAAATAACCTAGATTGTGATTTTACTAAAGAACTTTATAGATAATAGATAGGATTAGATCACACCCATGATTAATTTTTATTTTATAGGAATGGATTCAATGAAGAAAGAGGGAAAAAAAATCTCATTTTCTATTTAATGCAATATTTAGGGTTTTTATAACCTAAAAAATATATTCATGCCATGTCTAGGTCACCTTTTAGTGGATTCTGAGGGATTTTTCATCTTTGTACACTCTTGAATAAATTTTCCTTTATTATTAAAAATGATGGTGAATAGAATTATAGTGATTTTATCACATTTTGTACTTAATAATTAATAAAATGATGAAAAAATTAAGGTTGATGTTTTTAATACAATAACACCATGTTTCGTATAAAAAAATTTATTTCCGATGTTGGAGATCTATAGCTATGAGTTTTTATTAATGAAATTGATTGTGTTTTGTGGATTTCCACTATACCACATTGTAGAGTATTCTAAGGTTTCAAATTTTGTTAGTTTATTCTCTATTTGAGTTGTTCTCTAGGTTTTGGAGAGGTAGAAAATGTAGAAAATATATGTAGTCACATGTATCCTTAGATATTTGTTTACATCTTAGAGGTTTTTAGTTATAGAGGTGTGGGAGGCCTCGTTTCTTGTAAACTTTATTTCACCACAATGGTTGGTGTTATTGTAATAGGTATTTGATACATTTTGTAACAATATTATTTATTACATATTATCACATGTAATAATCTCTTTCCTAATATGGATGAATGTCAATAAGTTTTGGGATGAATCATTGAGTAAATGTTGTTATTATGTATCATACTTCTATTTTCAGTTACTATTATTTTTGCAATGGCTAGATACAAATTTTTAGCCCAATAGGATGCTAATATTTAATATGTCGACGTTTATAGTTAGCAAAGAAAAAAATAAGTTTTTATCAGCACTTACAAAAAGTATAACTAGGTGTAATGACAGAAATTGTACTCCTCTGCATTTTCACATTTGTTTGGGCCCTTGTAGTCTAAATCAACTTAATTATGCCTTATTTTAAGGTGTTGTAAAGTGTTGTATCATACTTTAACACTAATCTAGGGTTTTGTTAATAAATTGGGCTTCTTTATGCCTTATTTGGCCTTATTTTGCATCCACAAGCCTTAATAAATGCATCATTATGAGGATAATTCGACATAAACCAACATCCAATCATAATTCATGTATTTTTGGATTGTATGGCCCAAATTTAGTGATCTGCAACTCATAACCTAAGTTTCAGGGCCCCAATCTAGATTTCACATCATTCTAAGCCTTTCTTGAAAAATGTGTCCCAAAGCTTAGCCTAATGGGACTCATATGCCACTTCTGGAATATGAGTCCTATGTGGCTTAAAACTAAATTAAATTCAATTCTTGGTGGGATTTTATTCTCCTAGACCTAATGTCAGCTTGCAGGTTGATCCCACAATAGTGGTTTACAATTTTTGGCCAAACTGGACACTGTTTTTTTTTTAACTAAATCTTCACATTCGAGCACCTATAGCGGTTAAACCGTGAGGAATTTGAAGATGATACAAACTAGAGTCTTGTCACATTTTGTCTTTAGATTCTAAAAATATGTTTTTCAAAACTTTTGGAATTATATTGCACTTGTTTTTCCATCTCCCACAAAAATTGGTTTTTTTCAAAAACAACATTTTTAAAAGTGACGCACACTGTATAAAGCATAACTTTTTTTCCTTGAAAGATAAAATTCTAATTCTTTCAAATTTAGATTTGTAACTCTGATATCTAGTGCTTCCACTTGGTTAAATAGTTTTTTATTGAATATTTTTTCTTTAATCAAGTTTCAAAGTCAAATCAATTACAATTCAGACATAACACGACCGTATAATGCATAACTTTTACTGTATGTATCAAAAAAAAAAATCTTGGATCAAGGACTCCAATATCTGGTGCACTCATATTTTAAAAAAAAAAAAATTGATAATCTTCTATTTTTCCACGTGCAGAACAGAGAGTTTTGTTTTCAGTGAAAAACCTATATTTAATAAAACTTAAAAAACAAATAGATAATATAATCAAAACATATTAAAATTATATTTGTTTGATAGCTCATTTTGAGGGCAACCTGATACTAGTTGGGTTTTTGAGATCTCCTCCATTTTCATTCTCAAATCAAGCTTTGAAGTGAAAAATTTTGAGCAATTTTGGTGCCTAAGAGGATGTGGGTGAAAATAAGTGGGTTTGGTCAAACAAAAAAAAAGTGTTCAGTCGAATGGGGGTTCCACCGAACCCATTTAACATACAATAACAAAATAGATTTGAATGGGGTTCGGTCAAACATTCTAAACATGTTTGGTCAAACCCCCTCTATTAAAAATTAATTTTTAATATTAATATAAATATAAATGATATTCGTTTTAAATTATGACTTGAGAGAGAGATATGGAGGGAGTGGGAGAGAAAGGGAGAGTGGGGGTAGGAGGGAGATATGAGAGAGAGAGAGGGGAGAGTGGGAGAGAGATAAAGGG
>VDFB02193867.1:530046649-530279954 GCA_007258455.2 Sequoia sempervirens
TCTAGATTTTTCTCAACTCTAGCTTGAGGAATCCCTAGAGCATAAAACATAAAAATAATTTGAGAACATTGAAGTGATGAAAATAAAATAATTATTCCTTGGCACCATATAGCTTGAGTTTTGATGTATAAATGTGTTATTCTCTAGAAATCCTCACATTGCATTGGCTTTAAGTATAATTTGAGTTCTAATTTTCAAATAATTCTAGAGCTTAGAATTGGGCATTTATTAAAATATTTAAAAATATTTTTTTAAAGGAACTATTGATCATTAGATTAAATTCAATGGGAGTTTAGAAAAATCTTAAGCTAATTAGATGTTGCAATGTAGATTGGATAGGGGATATTGATCACCAAATATCAACATTAGAATGCTACTTCATTGTACATGAAGGTGTAGTTTCATGAATAATTAAGAAAAAATAATGGTTTCTTTCAAAGTGCAAAGATAGAATATATAGGAATTTGCAAAGCCATAAAATAATTAATGTGGTTGAAAAAATTATGAAAATCAAAGTGGCATAGTGAGGGACACAAAATTTAAGGTTTCATTGGAGAACTAAGCATGTGTTGAAGTACACTATCATTTTCTTCATGAACAAAGTAAAGAGAAAATTGTGTAGATGCAATACTCAACAATGATAATGTGATGACAAAACATTAAACAAAGGCTATTGGTAAAAGATAAATTATATGTAAGGTTTGTAGGGAAGGTTTAATGTACAATATTTTAGTTTAAGAGTACATTTTAAGTTGGGGTATTGTAAGTTGAAAAATGGTCATACATTAAACATTTCTAATTTTAATAAGAAAGCCAATGCAAAATGTATGCACATACAATTTTAAACACACACTTGAGAGTGAGAGAGAGAAGAAACAAGCATGTACCTTGTTTCTTTCTATGATAATTTTCCAAGTTTTGTTCACGCCTCTTATGTTCTTCTTTTGACAATTTTCATTTGAGACGCATTTTTCTTTTTCTTTGTTGTTCCATTTTCTTCTTCAACTTAAAGATGACTCAAAACAAGTCCTCTACCAACTTAGTTAAATTATCCTCCAAATTTTTTGATAAAAATGAAAAGTTGTCGAGCTCAATATTTTCCTCCTTGATAAATGTGCAAAAAGTTCTCTAAAATTTGTGCACCAAGTGATATAAATGACAATTAATCTTGCAATTTGATATCCAGAATAATGAAAAATAAGCTTCTATTTATATGCATATGCAGGATGGGAAAAAATTATTCTAGTGTACATGGAATAACTAGATCCTAGTTTAAATGAATCAAGTAGTAAACAAACAAGTTATTTCATTCTGGAGTTTGTTGTTATTTAATTCATAGGTATGCACAACATATCTAGTAATTTTAGAATTTTGTTAAAGTGTCAAAATGTATATTAGAGGTATAATTTGAATTGAATTTTCTTAATTATATTTGAATTGAATTTCAAGTTACTTGTCAAAAATGTATAATAGAGGTATAATTTGAATTAAATTTTCTTCATTATATTTGAATTGAATTTCAAGTTACTTGTCAAAAACGTATAATAGAGGTATAATTTGAATTGAATTTTCTTAATTATATTTGAATTGAATTTCAAGTTACTTGTCAAAAAGATTAAATCTTGTTCTCAACTCAATGGTTCATGTTGCTTAAGTCATTTAAAAAAATATATTTATTGTGATCAACATGAATGAACTTAATTATAAAGTGGCATTGATTTCCCTAAAATTCTACTAGAGATCAAATGTATATTGAATATAAGGAAATGTAAGTTGTAAGAGATAATAAAATAAGAAAACATGTATGTATATTGAATATTTAAAGAAAATGCATACATATATTATGTGTAAACATGTTTAAACCATAAGCAAACACATGTGCATACATGTAAAGGGATTCAATACATATAAACATAACACATATTATAAGCAAAAAGGAAAATGTATGTATATATCATATAAGAAAATATATGTACATATCACATAAGAAAAATATAAATTAAAGATCATCAAATGTCGAATACTAAAGATCAACAAATAAGCAAATGTAAGTTAGAGATCATCAAATCTCAAATACTAAAGATCATCATGTATAAGAAAATGCATGTGGTAAAGATCAAAAATCTAGTGTGCATGGCCTAATATGAATGTCTACTCCTAGTCGAATGGCCATCTAAATGAGAACGGTCCTACTCTGATGGATGTGTTGAGCCCTACAAATAAAATTGTGTACATGATGTGTTAAATACATATAATTTATATTAAATAAATTTTATGAAAGGTATTATTAAATGAACTTGTATTTTTAAATATCAATCTAGATCTATGCATACATAAATATTGCATGTACATATACACATGTGATTATATAAAAATGAAAAACTCACATGTCCACTAGTAGTAGATTCATCCACAGAGTCACATCGATCATGCACGCGATCTGGACCAAGGCTAGGAGTGATATGAGGTATGTCCACCTGTAACAATATATATATACATATATATCAACTTACATGAATATCTAGTTAAAAAAAATTAAAAATAATGAAAAAAGAATTGAAACATGCACATGCACACATACATGAATATCATTTGATATCGAATGACCTAAGTCCTCTGAAACAATCACCTCCACCATATCCACCAAACAGTCAAGTGACGAATCAACAATTACATCCATTCGATCTATCCCATGTCATGCCATAAATGATGAATGTAGAGGACTATGAAGGTGAGATGGCATCGGCGATGATGAACCAGAACCAATCAACATATCAGTAAAACCCATAGTCTATGCAGCTATTGAATGAACTGTAGGTGGATCCTGATGTGCACTAGTGCTCAGTTGAGAGTGATGGAATCCTAGAACTGAATGACCTCTATGTCTCAAATGATCTCTAACATGCTCTATACCAATCCCATTGGCTGATGCAATGTTGGCATATGCCTCCAACAGGTCCTTAACCAAACAATGCAGAGTCATGTGTGACATATCTCCTGTAAGTGCATCAAGCTGTGTAGGAGTAGGGATGTCAGCCACTGTAAAAGGATCCATGGTGGTCCACTGTGCTAAAAATGGCATGGATCAGGAATGTTTGGACATCAAATACTGACCTACATGATCATCAAATATCCTAGTGGTGGCAGCCACAATCTCAACTAAAGTGTCAGTTGCTTCCTTTTGGGAAGCAACGACAGCCTCATCTGCTATGGGGGCTAGAGCTAGGGTGAGAGCAGGAGACCTCTCACCAACCAATACCGTAAACACTAGGGGTCGTCTATCTACTCGACGATAGGTGGGTCTATCAGCAATCTTGCCATCTTGCCACACCCCTGACCAACATATGGTGGAATGTCCAAGTAGTTAAATTTGAGGCCCAAATGGGCCTCAGCATAGCACTGCTGAACAAAATACAATGGAATCTAGTCTTTTTTGGGTATATACCATGTGCTACAAGAAATCATGGGTAGATCAATGAGGCCATAGTATGATCGACACATCTAGTGACCTGGTATCCCCTAACCTTATGCACATTTTGATAAAATGGAAAACAAGTGGTTTTTATCATTTCTTTGGTAACACTATCCTGTATTTGTTTAAGTTGAACATCACCATGTACTTCTTCCTGCATGCGGGAAAGAATATCAGTCACTCTATATAAGGAATATGCACTAGTCCTCTCAAGCTCATCTTTTAGTTTTTCTAGACTATGCAAGATTAACATGCATGGTTCACTATATATCCCCTGGTTTGCACCCTATGCTAATGAATCTCTCAATTTTTTTAATCTCATTACTAGTATTTGCAAACAAAGAATCTAGCACAGGTGGAACATGATCTACATTTTCCATGTTATATATATATACACTACACCTAAAAGAGCAATGAGACTTTGGTAAATAATATATCTAGATAAAGGGAATACAAATCTAAAATAGTTGTAATAATTCATCTACTCATCAATAATATTTGCATACCATTAACAATTTAAAAAGAATTGGAAAACAACTATAATCTATAACATAGCATCCTTAAATGGTTCAAATTTTAAATGAAATGATGAAAGAAAGAATAAGAATACAAAGATTAGTATAAAATCATTTGAAAATAATTGGGGATAAAAATATTTAATCTAATAGTTGTTAACATAAATGAACTTCAAAATTTATCTAGTTAAGATATGTCTAAAATTAATAATTCATACTAGAATATTAATATTCCATAAGAATCTCATAAAGAGGATGAATTGTTAAATTGAATAAAGCTATAAATTGAATCGTTAAAACTAATTTATTAAGAATCAAATCTAATAAAGTTTGACTTCATATTGCATGTACTTGTTATAAATATCTCACTAATCCAACCATACATTTTATATATGTTAAAAAATATATAATTGTTATGCCCATAATTTTTCACTATATCTTGACACACGGATCTCCTTCAACTAGATCAATTAAAAATTATTTGTAATGTTGGAGGAAATTGGATTTAATATCATTAGAGTTGTCATGGAACTACCTCTCTTGATCAATGATAGATATTATCCACTCTTGAGAATGTAAATATGTTTGAGATAACTAAAAAATAATTTGTATCCCTTATATCCTTTCATCCAATGTATCCTATATCTTAATTGAGATCCTTTACCACAATTAAGTTCAAATCTTCTAAGTTTTATTTCAACGGAAGCATCCACTCATTGTAGAAAAGTTATTAGTAAATGCTAAAGCCAAAACAAGTTTTTTTTTTCTATTTAGATCCATATTTTTTTTCCATTCTAGATCTCTTTCTAGCCATATTCTTATTGTAAGATCATAGTAAGGTAGTGCAATAGATTTAATCGCATCATTCCACAATTGTATCCACTTACCATTTTGATGAGGTCTAGGAACATCAACCAAAGGGATATTAGGGAAGCAAGGTGATCAATTTGATTTAGGTGGAAGTGTTGAGCTTGAAGGATAGATTATTAGGTATGAGGAATAAGAAGTTTGAAAAGTTTAAAGAATTGGGAGGTGATATGTGAGATAGGTTTAAAATAGAATCTACTTAAATAGGGGTGTTTTGTGGAGAGGAGACAATGGAAAGAGAAATAACTAAGTTTTAATCTATCAATACAACTAATTTTCCCTTAGTTCACCATCTCTTTAGTTGGTCCAAGTGAACTAGTGATCAATATAAGAATATTTTTTGTCTAAAATGGGATCTAAACCCCTCATGGTATTTCTAGTTAGGATGTAGGAATTCAATTATTTTTTAGAGAGTTTATGAGAACTAAACCAACTTGTATCTTGGTTTTTTCCACCATATCATATTCACCTCCTTGTAGCCATTTAGTCATAGGGAGGGCATAAAAATCCATTCCCATAATTTAACTTGAGATGAGGAGTCATTAGGCATGTACAATAAAGAAAAAATGAATAGGTATTCCTTGGATTAGTAACTGTAAGCACTAAGCACAATTGTTGTTGGGATCCACTCCTCAATAGATGATAAACTTAGCCAAGTATTGGGAAAGGTGGGTCAACCTTGCATCCTAATATTTTGATTTATTATTTTGTCCTCATATTAGGAAATGAGGCATCTCACTTTATGTTGGTAGTTATTTGTCATTTGTTGAATGCTTCAAGGGAGGTGTATAAGATTTTATAAATGCATATAATATTATTATAGCTAAGTTATAAGATGAAACCCTCTTATGACATATTCTTATTACATTTAAGAGCATGACTATAGAATATTTATAGTCAAGTATTGGCCAACATTATGAAAAATCATAAGAATTTTTTTAAGAAATAGCAACTATGTCAAGGAAAAAGATGTGGACATTTACAAGAACTTTTTTTTTAAGCAAAAGTGGGAGACCACTTATAATTTTATTTATATATAATATTTTACATATAGCTAGTTCAGGAAAACATACTGGTGGGAAAGAACCAGCAAGAAAACCCCCAGTTGCAGTCCGAGTAAAAAAATTTACAAAATATCAAAAAGACCAGTGAGGTCCTAGTACAAATGACCAATTGTCTGATTACAATGTTACAAAAGCACATTGGTTGAATACACCAGTACATATGCACATTCTCTTATGCACCCAAAATACCCAAAAGAAGACATCATACTAGATATACCCATGACCCGAATACATAACACAGTGGAGATTAAAAAACCTTACTAAACATAAGTCTGATAAGCTAGGAAGCCACTTTCAAAAAGATGCAGATTTTCCACCAACATGCTAAAAGCCATTAACCAAGCTTTCTTTTCTTTCCACTCGTTTACCTTTGTGTTGGCGATCATGCTCAAATGAAGGTTTGAATTTGTTTTAATATCAAGCACATAATGACAACATAATTTATTTTTGGATGAAGATCATGGAAGTTGCAAATCATGAATGTAAACATGACTTCTCAAGAAAGAAATGGCATCATATTTTCTTTTTAAATCATCAATCTCCTCCATGGAAATGGCAGATATGTATCTGTTTAGAACTTGGTAGAGATGTGAAGAAGTGTCATGCATTGTGGATAATAACATGCCTTGGAATATGTGAACATAGGTCTCTTCTTATGAAACAAAACCTTCTTTGAATAATTAACATTAGAAATTAATACAGTTTGGCGAGCATATTGTATAATCACACTAGAAACCAACAATGGAAGATTGAGAGTCTCAACTAAGAATTCCACCAAGTATAGATAACATTCATACTAGAAGCCAACAACAAAAGACCAAATTTCATAAATAAATTTCATGTGTTATATATCATGCCTTTGAGGGGTCCACAAGTACCATGAGCCTTTTGAAATCCTTCTCCATCTAAATGCATCCATTCCAAGACCATTGGGAGGTGGGTATACAATATGAACCAAGTATTAAATTCTAATGTTAATTATTGAAAGAAGGTATATAAATTATTCGAGCATCTTAATTCTCATATACAGAGTTACATCTTAGTCAATTTCTCTTGATGTATGAGTTCCATATATTTGTAAATTTTTCTTAATATAAAAACATATTTTATTTCATTAAAATTAACCTATCTATTCCATGTTACAAAGGATGCTCTTATTTTAAATTATAAGTATATAATTAAAAATTAATTAGTAATTTTCAAGATAGAGTACACACAATTCTTTAGTCAAAATAAAATAATATTCTTATTTCCATGTGAAAGTTATGTAGAATGGTAGTTTGATGTCTCAAAAATATTTTTTTCATATATACTAAATTTTTATCATTGTAAATTATGAGTCTCAATTATATATCCAAGCACATCAAAAAGTTATAAAGTGGAAAGAAAAATAATCACACATTTATCATATTTTTGTAAGGTGTTCGAAAAGACTAAAAGTTTCCCTAGAAAGAACTAATTAAGGAATAAAAAAAATGGAAAGTGTCTACCTCATTGTATGTTGACCTTTCCCATATAAAAAGATCATGGAAATGCTAAATGAGTTGATATAAGAATTTTTAAGAATGAAGGCACAAAATTCATAACACTAATCCTAAAAGCAACAAGAAAGGCAATGAATAAAATCTTCCTAGTTATTTTGAAAGAAACTTTAAAAGGTTTTAAATCCCCTTCACACCCCTTTCTAAATGAAGATAAAATAAATAAGTTACCAAATATTTCTTAGAGTTTAAGGTGGTGATTTTAATATGATTTGAGAATAAATAAGATAAAATAGATGAAATCAAGTTTTGTTGTAAAGGTGATGAATTTTGGGGGAATAAGATGAAAATAATTTTGAACCTAGTTGACTCATTAAATGGAAATAAGATAGATTTTAAAGGGGCTTTATTTAAAATATGTAATAGTTAGATATGTACTAATACATTATATTCTCTATTAGATAGTTATTTCTTCCATAAACATTTCTTACAATCTTATAATTTATTAATAATAGTGATTTGTGCATCCCTAGACACTCTTTGATAACCACACTATTAATGTTTCTATTTTTACTAGAGGATACTCTAATTGAAAAGCATGTATACCATTAAGGATAAAATTTAGACTTTAAGTTGAAAGAAAATGTCAAATATTTAGAATAAAAATGGTGGGGATGGAATACAAGCTTCAAGAATCTCCTTGTAATAATTAATTGCAATAATAAATGATTAAAATTAAACACAAATGGATATGTCACCAATAATTTTTAGATAAAATGACTAAAATTAGAGCCAAGATATCTTAGTTCAAGTATCATGATAAAGGTATCAAATTCTTGTTCAATGTAAACATAGCCAAGTTTGATAGATAAAAAGTTGGCCCCATTAATACTAGGGAAGCATTGTCTAATGAGATTAAGTTGACACTATATTCAATTTTTAGAAGTTAGAACCCTAACATTTATATGAGGCTTGTAAAATATAACCTTATTAGGAGGAGTAGGAGAGGAGAAATGAACCCATAATAATTATACTTATACAGATAAAAATAATAATAATGTTTAACCATTTCAAAATGTTAAATTTGTTTCACTAATATGGTGATCAATAGCTAATTTGTACAAGGAGGTGAAATTTATAGGGAAATGAAGACTACATAAGAGGAGAATTTATAACATAGTAGCTTCGTTGTAGTTGTTTCTTGAGCATTAACTATTTTCACTTTTTTCTTTTGTTGTTGAATATTTTATTTGATCTCTTAAAACTTATCAATGGTACTTGAACTTCATAATTATTATTTTCTTCTTTTTCAATTATTATCATCTTAGAAGGAATACCATTTCAATTAGAGCAGGGAGAAATGTATTTTTCTTTTAAAGTATTTAAAATATTATATTTATTTGATGGTTCCTTCTTAACCTCTTCCACTCCTTGGAAAAAATTATCCAACCACTTGAATCTCCTTATATTAATCAATTTACTTCTATGATTTATGTATGTGTTTTTAGTGATTTACTCTTTATCCTTTCAATTTATTCATGATATACTTTAATATAGTTATAACAAGTATATAATAGTTTTTCATAATTGGATATGCCTTAAGAAACTCTTTAAACGTGAAATTATTTGATGAGGGAAGATATAAATTAAGGTTATTCTTTCTTACTTACCTCATGCTCATCCATATTTTTTGTCCATAAATATCTCAAATCAAATTGGATTTTGCAAAGAGGATAGCTATATTTTAAATATTCGCTCTTAGTCAAAGTCATTTATTTCTTTGTACAAATTTAAAATTGATTTATGTAATTTAATTTTTAATAGTTTTAACATAGATATATGAAGAATAGTTTTAAATATATATATATATAGTAAAGTGGACATATTTTTATATTTTCCTAATAAGTATAATGCCTAATTCTCCTCAATGGGTTAAGATGACTCTTAATAACATAGTTAGCTCATGCAAATGTAATAGTGTAAAATACGGTCATGAAGGTGCATTTAAAAATGATTTTTCCCCTATATGGGGGAGATAATGTGATGAGGAGCATATATATGTAGTGGGTGAGGATCATAAACAATGAATCCCTATCCAAGTGATGAAGTAACATAGATCTAATTGGCTTGATAATTATCATGTCATAATCAATTATGAGGGACCATGTTGACAAATAATCATGTAAGTGTAAATAGATAATGATGTGATTGTGAAGGTATATGTAAATCTAATTGTCCCTAGATGGAAAGGATAACACAATAAATATCATTAGGTGAAAATGGTATAAGAAAGGTAATATGTGATGAGGAAGCACCATTTCCCACATACAATAGGATCACCAATAGTATAATTTAAAATGCATGATATTATTTGGTTATTTCATATATTTTCAATTGGGAGTGAAAAACCAAATGCACAAGTGTTGAACTAGGGAATAATGGTAAAAGGACTAATCCAATTGGGTCAAAATTTACCAAAAAAATTACTTCTATGAAATTTGGATTATAGTTAGATTTATATGAAGGATGAGTTCCCCTCATGGTAAAGCTCATTGGACAACACCATTTTTATTTTTTCATTAATTATCTTTGGTATATGTACATAGATCAAGTATAATGAGTTTACTGATTGTTTATCCAAGATCTCAAGCTCTTTTAATTGTTGTTCTTGATATGTGTAATCATCAATGCTATCACTAAGGGAGATAGATAATGATAGAATCTTAAGCCCAAGAGGCATTATGGCCTCCGTTTCATAAACTAAAGAGTAAGCTTAATGGGAGTTTGTATTCTAGTACAATATGCCCATAATGTTGGAACAAGCTATGTGTGCATATTAGTACCATTTTTTCAATTAGCTTTTGTAATATTTATTTAATAGTCTTGTACTAGAAAATTTAATAATACCTTCATTCCTTCTAATCCTAATAGAACTATTTTATTATACATTTCATTCAAACAATCTAGTTTCTTTCCTCTAAATTTATTCTTCGATTCATACATTTAGTTCACCAACCATTTTTGGAGTAGTGTCATAAGACTCAAAGGAAAAATATGAAGAATTTTATCAAAGTTTCCATTGTATGCACCCTAAACTTTATACCATGAACTGTTTAATGAATTGTTTTATATAATGCCTCAAATAAATTTCCAATAGTGTTTTTGACGGAGTATGATATAAATAGTGTTTTTGATATAATGCCTCAAATAAATTTCCAATAGTTTTTTTGATATAATGCCTCAAATAAATTTGTTAATGAACTATTTGATATAGGGAGCATACAATGGAAACACTATTTCTATCATACTCCATCAAAAATTACTGTGAATTGTTTGATATAATGCCTCAAATAAATTTGTTAATGAATTGTTTGATATAGGGTGCATACAACGGAAACAATATTTCTATCATACTCCATCAAAAATTACCATGAACTATTTGATATAATGCATCAAATAAATTTGTTAATGAATTGTTTGATATAATGCCTCAAATAAATTGGAGGTTCCCTAGTAGAAATGTATGCAAAATGTGGAAGCATAGACGGGGCATGTTTATTTTTCAACAAAGTAGAAATGTATCATAGAAATAATGTATGTTGAAAATACTTTAGAAACTTTCAAACAAATGCATTTTACATTCAAAAAATTTGCAAAATTTTGCATTTAGGGTTTTGAAATTCAATAAACAAATGCATTTTCAACTCTATGAAATTCAATTTTTTTAAACCTAGTGCTCGATATGCAAGTTGGGTTGATGAACTTTGGAAAGATGAAGTTGAATTTGCGTTCACCGCCGGAGAGATGAATTCATCACCTTTTACAATCACATTCAGTTCATCGCACGCATATAAGCACAGGGAAAGCGGTTCGACCGAACCCCTTAAAATATTTTTTTTTTTTAGGGTTTGGGTGTTCGGTCGAACCAAGGGTTCGGCCAAACATATAATGTTGTTCGATCGAACCAATGGGTTCAACCGAACCCGTCGACTATGGAAAAGGGAAAAAAAGAAGAAATTTCCTTCCTCATCTCAATTGTAAATCACTATTGTGGTTTGACCCTGCAGTGTTGTAATTTTGGAAAAATTGGCATAAACAAGTATAAATACAAGGTTGTTTCACTCATTTTCACCTAATACTTACAAGAGAGAATTGCTAATAGCAATTTTATGATTACAAGAGTTCACAAGAGTATTCAAGGACATTTAAGAGAATTTTCTAAGGCATTCAAGAGAAGATTTCTTCATCATGTGTTACAACAATTCAAGATCTATCATCATGTCAAGGTCATCAAGCATCAAGCATTTTCTTGAGCTAATGTTGTGATGAATTTAATATCCAAGATTAAGCATTGTTCCACACCTAATTCAAGATCAATATCTACATTCTACATGGCCACTTCATGTTAGATTGTTAATTTACATCTCAAGACATCATTCAAGGTATCATTGTTCATGTTTCATTGTTTCATCATAAGATTTAATTACCTAAACAGGGTTCAACCAAGGAAAAACCCCATTCCCTATCAAAACAACACTATTTCTCTCTCTTTGTGTGATTGAAAGTTTGTAGGTTGAAGAAAGACTAGATTTGGAGCCCTCAAAAGTGCCAAAATGAGAAAGTTAAAAAAATTGTCAAATTTTTCATGAAATGTTTTCAAGAATCACTGAAAATTAAATATAGAGTAAGATATCCATGTTATTTACATGAAACCAGTGGGAAAGTGCCTATTTAATCCATCTTCATAAACTCACAAAGTTTCACTTCAAAATTTTACTCCTCGAACACTTTACGAAAAAAATGGGACACTTCATGACAAAATGGGACTGTTACACCACTTATGGAATATGAGTGCTAGTACACCTATTTTCAAGCATTTTCTATAGATCCTGGTTTAGCAATTCTAGATTCTGATTTCAGCCCAAAACACTAAACTAGGACTAAATTTCCTAGACTAGCATATGAGTCCTAGTTGGCATTAAACATCAAGATTTTATGGTTTTGGAGCTTATCTTGTCCTCATCTTTCTTTCAAGTGCACATCTGTTCATTCTCAGTTTGTTATCCTAATTTTTAGTTTCATTTCCTAGGTCATTTAGTCAAGTTTGCATGGTACTTTCATCATTTACATTTCTTGTCTTTCCAAGCCTAGCATGGTGGAAAATCCCTTTGTAGTCTCTAATCATACCCTAGAACACCCTATTGCAAGATCTATTTCTCTCATCCTATCATTGGATTGAGATCTCTAGTGTTTCCTTGAATGAAACAAGAGTTAAATAGGACCATATCCTTGTGCTCCATCTCCTAAAAGGTGGGGCACCCTATTTCCATTGTTACATTTTGGTGAACCCGACATGAACACCTTTTTTTTTATTTGGAGTGCATCTTAGTCTTAGATCTAGCTTACATTAACTTTACATTATATTTTTACATTAGTTGATTTGCATCTACGGTTTATAAATCTTGCATTAGTGAAAGTGAATATATGTTGTATGTATTCATCTTTCATCATTGAATTTCATCTAAAATCTACATTTTCACTTAGCCTAGACATCATCGTAACCAGAAAACCTAGAAACAACTTAGAATTTCTTGAAAATAGTGCAAAAACCCTAATCTAGGACTCATACGCCCCTCTAGGTGATTTAGTCCTTGTACATGTTGTTTTTCCTACTTTCTGGGTTTTCTATGTTGTACATTTTTCAACATTTGATCCTTCCAAAAACCCTGACTAGGACTCAAAAGCCCCACTTGGAGAATTAGTCCCAGATCGGACCTAAAACTATCTTTTACAACATTGAAAACCTTGTTTCTACACTTTTGTTTTCTATCATTAGATATATGTTTTAGTTGGTTGCATTTCTGTTACATGCATTTCATTAGATCTAGCTTAATTTGGCTCATTTCATGCATGGATTAATTTCAAATTGGCATTTTTCCATTACATAATCAGTCAATTATCATGTTCAAAATCTAAAAATTACGTTATCCTTTTGCATGTTTGCTCTATCATTGTTGCATTTCAAATTTGTAGGACAATCATTACTTCATTTTTTCATTGCAAAAATCTACATTTATCATACTTCATGTTCTATTTTTAGATATTTTTGAGTGTTGTAAGAAAGTTTTAATAAGTGCATATGAAAATGAAGTCCTCTCCCCTCTCTTTTTGTTCATCATTGTCCCTCTTCTAGTATCACTTCTATGAGTTAGGTTAGTCTACTGAAAGAGAATACAACCTTGTGAAATCATAACAATCATATGTGTTCTTCTCCTAATATCTCTCCTATTTGTGAAGAAGATATCTCAATGTTAGAAGAACTAATCGATGAGAATTTTGAGAACCCTAGTTGTTTCTCTCTTCCTACCTCTCCTATTAGGCAAGGAATTACTAAACAAGGGGACATAACAATAGGTAATCATGATGACCACATAACACAACAAGAGACCATTGAAACCTACCTACATAACACTCCAACTAGTCTACATTCATCTCCCAATATCTTCCCCCTTGTGATAATGCTGTAAACGATGAAGATATGTTGGTGTTAGATAATCAAAACTTTAAGATCTATGACAAACCTCTTTATCTTTCTTCCCCTACCTATCCTATTTTAGAAGGCATAATGGGACAAAGGAATGAAATTATGGACAATCATGACAATCACATTTTTTCTTCTCCTAGTATCTCTCCAAGTTGTAAAGAAGATACTTTGATGTTAGAAAATATAATCGATGAAAGTTATGAGTCATAGTTTCCCCTTTTCCCCTAGGGAAAACCTTATTTAACAAGATAATCCAACCATTGATAACTCCCTTACTTGCAAAGTGATGAAGTCATTTTCGATGTACCAACCTTTGAATGTCATGAACATCTAGTTTGTAGTTCTCCTAAAAACTCTCCTCCTAGGGAGGATATCATAGTGGAAGAAAATGAGAGCATTGACATGTATCTTTCAAACAATACTTACATGACTTCCTTAGATGATGGTGAAAAGATAACACTAGACTCCTCTTCATTAGAAAGACATCAAACTGCAACCACTAAGGTTATGAATGCACATTTTTCCATTAGATCCCCCTTGATTAATGGACCTCCTACATACCCTGTGGGACATCCTAAGAAACCTCTGATTCTTTGCCCACCTTCACAATGACCAAAAAATCAAATCAAATGCAAACTTATCCTTTATCCACCTAAGAATAATTTTTCATAACAACCAAGTTATAATATCATTTCTCATACATATAACACTAGAAAAAATTTACAACCAAGAAAAAAAATCAATATCTCTCCCATTGCCTAATCCTATCTTGCCTAGTGCCCCTCATTTTCCTTCACATAATGAAAAAAAGTAAAATCTTGTTGAACAACTAAATAATACTCCTGCTAAAATATCATTATGGGACCTTACTCAAGCCTCCCCTCATTATCATAACATGACTCAAAATTCTTTACAACAAGCTCCTATCTCCTCTAATGTTCAACCAAATGGAATACAAGCCACAATTCATGGAATAAATTCTAACATTGTTTTCACCAAAGTGAGCTCCCTCCTTTGGATGTGCAAAACCAAAATGATGCTTCATGATAATAGCTAACTATAATGGGTGGGAAATAAAAATAACCATCGTTGACAATGGCTCCTCCCTTAATGTGTTTAGAGTGACCCTTTTGGATAGACTTGATGTGGATAAATAAAAAATTCAACCTAACTCTTTATCTATTAAGGGATTTGACAATGTAGGAAAACAACTGCTTGGTGTAATCACTTTGCCTATTACAGATGGAAAGGCCACATTAGAAACACCAATCCATGTTATGCCTCATGATATTTCATATAATCTTATTTTAGGAATACCATGGATTCATATAATGAATGGGGTGCCTTCTACTCTTCATTGTGTAATGAAGTATTTCTACAACAATAAATTGTACACACTTGAAGTTGACCCTGTACCACACAGTAGTTTAAACATTGAGTCTAAAGACAAGGAAAATCCTTTGAAAATATTTACACTAACTATACAAGTGGAACTCATGCAAGAAGGAAAAAAAGAAAGGTTTCCAAAACCCTTCACAATGATATCTCTGGATGATTTGGGGTCATTGGATTTTATACCTACATTCATGGGAGAATGCAAGATCATAAACAAGGACTCTGGAAATAGAAAAGAAAAAGTAGTAATGTCAAAACAAAATTTGGAAGACCCTTTGAAAGCATCCACCTCAAACACTTTAGAACAAAAGACAACAAATTACACAACTTTGAAAAAATTAATTACAAACAACCACCAACTCCAAAAGAAATAAAAAATCTTTATGGAAAATGCTATGAAATGATGAAGTAACTTGGATATAGTGGAAAAGGATGTGGTGCTAGAGAACAAGGTATCCATGTCCTTATAGAGCCTCACACACAATAAAAGACTAGTGCTCTTGGTTATTGTCCCTCGAAAGAAATAAACAAGCCTTCACATAACATCAATACTATTACAAAAGATCCCCCTAAGGTGACTTTAACATTAGTGCATCCTAAACTAATAGACACTAGTGGTCTTATTTTTTTAAAAGAAACAAAATAAACAGAGAAACCTTTGCTTGATATCAATGTCATCATGAAAAACACTAATTGTATGAACCACGATCCTAGTACCTACAAGAGACAAGAAACAAACACATTAGAAGATTCAAGTGCAAGTTAAGATCAAAGTTCCCCATAAAATCCATTTAATCATATTTAAAATAGGAATGAAAGCAAGAATATATTGAAAGAGCAATGAAATACATTGAATCCTATTAAGAATATGCAAACTCTTGATATTACGGGGGAGTTGGTGCCAATTTGATGTGTAAATTGGCCCTTTCCCAGCTCCTATGCAAGCACTTAATGATTTTATGATGATTGATCCACTTTTATTGAATATTCAAGTGTGCTCCAAGATGAAAAACCTATATAACCTAGCCATGACTTGATGAAATGGATAAGAATTTCTATGCTTGAGTATGGGTTTGAGTATAGTAAGTTTGCTCAAATTGTGGATGATGAAATGAGGAGAGAAACCTATTATTTATAGAAAGACAAGATGGAGAAATGCCCAAAATGAAGCAATGTGGGACTAACTTTCAACCAATGGCAAGGTGCCACTTGTCAAGAGATGGATGGATGAAGGATGTGCACATTTTGATGAGTGTTCCTATAAATGCATTTAGGTGGAATTTGAAAGTAATGAAATGATATGTAAGAGGGAAAAAGGAATGACTTAAATACCACTTGGCTCAATGCAAAGATGAAATAAATGTCTTTCTAGAAGGACAAAGTCCACTTGGAAATATTTCAAATTTGGGAGAATATTCCTCTATTATGCCATGTTGAGAGAAAATAGGGATTTAATAAATGAATTAAATCTATTTTCATGTGTAAGTGGTAAAAGCTAGAGGATGGTACATGGATGAGGATTAAATTAATCAAGGTTTAATTAATTTAATGAGGGATTAGCTGATGTGACAAATTTGACTTAGATTTATGGGTTGATTTAAATCAAAGATGAGAGGAATGTGATTTTAGAGATAGTTAAATAAATATTTTGATTTATTTAGCTAAAGGGAATGATGGTTAGATTAAATCAAATAAAGGTTTAATTTATTTAATTTAATGAGATGAATGACTTTAGGGATTGATCAAATAAAAATTGATTTATTTAATTAAATAAAGGAGCTAAGGTTAATTAGATCAATATTGATTGATTTAATTAATGAGACAGAATGATTTAATCAGATAAATGATTTATTTAATTAAGAGCGGAAAATTGATGAGTTTAATCAAATAAGGGTATTTGATTAAATGGTTAGACTGAGGAATGATTAAGGATGAAATTGTGAGGAATGATTAAGGATGAAATTGTGTTCATATTCGGGATCAAGCGTGTAATGCCAACCAATACATTTTACGTGTCTACACTAATGATTCAAATTTGATATATTTTACACCCTCTTGTAAAGGAGAGTACAAAATCTTGAAATCTAAAGAGTCTTGTGTAAGTATGACATCTTGTACTAAGAAAGAGATATCTTTGTCATAAAATAAAGGAACATCTCCTACTATTGATCAATAGAGTATCTTGTTGAGACTCCTCCAAGATTGTTTGATATCTCTTCCTCCAAGAACATGGAATAAATTTTAGTACAAGAATTCATTTTGTGCATATCATAGAGTTCATGGTCATTCTACTAATGAACGTAAGGATTTAAGTGACAAAATCCAAGATCTTAAGGAGTGTGGTGCTCTTTCTTGTGTTGAAGCACCTACTTCCTCTAATTGATACTGATTTTCATTCTATTATGTTTCTCATCAATCATTTTGGCTCATCCTTGTCCTACCCTAAGTGGGGGCAAGGGGTTAGATAGCTTTGTCCTCATATGACACTTGTCACTGAATCTTTTGGCTAGTTGATTGCCTTCCATGTCTATATAAGAGCAAGCTTGGGATGTGGACAAAATTCATTAATTTGGCTTGCATGTGATTTACTAAGTTATACACTTTGGGGGAAACCCCTTCCCTTTTCATGACATAGCTTATTGGAAACATATGACTTGGCATAGGGCTTTCCAAACAAGCTCTCATATCTTCTTCTACTTTAAATCATTTTCTCACATCAATGGTGTTAGCAACTACTTTAAAGTGAGGGCATACATCAGCACTCACATTTGATTGTGTGTTTTCTTTATTCTTGTGATGTGTCCTTTTCTTGGTCGTGTCATTGGGTTTCATTTCCTTCGAGAGTTTTATATTTCTTTGACTTGTCCTCTCTTGGAGACATTAGGCACAATGTTCCCTAAGAAGAGACCTTACATCAACTAAGCAAAATCCCTTTGAACATTCCTTACACTATGTTGCATTTACAATACTTGTTATATGGCCAACTTGCATAACACACTTTGCTTGACTTTGGAGCCATCTTATTTGTTCATGAGTTCCAAGCATATGAATCTTTGCTTGCCTCATGAAGATCAAATTTCATTGTCATGTAACACCTTATCAAAGTTATTAGGAGGTATAACTTTGGTCTAGTTGAATAGGAAGTTGAACTTATGCATGACTTTCCCATAGACACTGGCTTGTGTGAGCACATATTGGTCGCGTGCGTATATATCTCACCCTTTTGGATACTCACCCATCGGATAGCCTGAAGTTCCATTGCCTCAAAGTGAGTGTATATTTTTTGAAAAAAATCTTAGATCTTATCCACAACATGCAAGACAAATGGTCGAAGCTTGATCCAGCCCTTTTGTTTTATTTTTTTCTTTTCTTTATTTCTTTGACACTATATGCTTGTTCCTTTTTGTTACTTTTTATATCATTTACATGTGTGTTCCTTTGTGCTTATGTTCATTTGCCATAGGATCTTGATCCTGAGGGCTTGATCATCCCTCATGATCGTTGTCATCCTATCTTACTAGCATTGGTACATTTGAACCCCTCTTGATGCAAGTTTTCCTACTTTAGTGTTAGTTTGAAGCAAGTTCCTCCTCTAACTAAAGTGGGAGCTAGATGTAATGACAAAAAATTTACTCTTCTGCATTTTCCTTTTTTTTTGGGCCCTCCTTGTTAAATTGAGCTTAATATGGCCTTGATTTAATGTTGTAATGTGTTTAACACATTCACATTAGGTCTTGGGCCCTTGTAAACTAAATGGACTTAATTATAACATATTTAAGGTGTTGTAAATTTTTGTATCACACTTTCACACTAATCTAGGGTTTCATTAATAAATTGGGATTCTTTATGTCTTATTTGGCCCTATTTTGAATCTACAAGCCTTAATTAATACATATTTCTAAAGATAATCCCAACATAAACCAAAATCCAATAATAATTCATGTCTTTTTGAATTGTATGGCCCAGATTTAGTGATCTAGGACTCATACACCACCTTGGGCATATAGGTCCCACCTAAGTTTCGAGGCCCTAATATAGATTTCACAAATCAAATTTGTAGTCAACTCTTTTAGAAGGAGGAAGGTGTTCGGATCAAATAGGTTTCCCCATCTGCTCTTACAAGTCTTTCAGGATATTAGTGGCAAAGATCTTTTGGATGTTGTTACACAGGAGTTCCTTCTCTCTAGGCATCTCAACAAGCTTAATAACACTTTCCTGGTGCTTGTCTCTAAGAAAAATGAATCTCCATGCTTTGTTGACTTTAAACCAATAAGCATTTCCATCTAGAGCTCTTCTTATCCATTTTGTTGAAAGACATACTCTTGGGTGAATAGTACAATTATGCCCAATCCACCTTTCTCCTTAAGGAGGATGCAATGAGAACAAGAAGCAATAGGCCTTTCTTTTTTATTTCTCCATTTGGAACAAATAAAATTATGGATTAGCTGGGTGAGCTAATTATAGTAGGATTTGGAGGGAATCCAACAAGAAGAAGTATGGACATGACTAGCTAAAAGGATTTTATTAGCCACCTGAATATGGCCAACCATTGAGAGAAAATCATTAGTCCAAGTTAACAGTTTGTATTTGAATTCATTGAGAAACCATCTCCACATTTCCTTCAAGAGTAGAGTTCTTCATCATGTGTTGCAGCAATTCAAGATCTATCATCATGTCAAGGTCATCAAGCATCAAGCATGTTGTTGAGCTAGTGTTTTGATGTAGCATTCAAGATCCAAGATTAAGCATTATTCTACACCTAATTCAAGATCAAGATCTACATTCTACATGGCCACTTCATGTTAAATTGCTAATTTTTATCTTAGGACATCATTCAAGGTATCATTGTTCATGTTTCATGTTTCATGTTCATGTTTCATTGTTTCATCATAAGGTTTAATTACCTAAATGGGGTTTGACCAAGGAAAAACCCCATTCCCTAAAAAACAAAACTCTTTCTCTCTCTCTCTGTGTGATTGCAGGTTTGTACATTGAAGAAAAAGTGGATTTGGAGCCCTCAAAAGTGCCAAAATGACAAAGTTGCAAAAGATGTCAAAGTTGACATGAAAATTTGTCAAGACTTATGGAAACTTAAATCTATAGAAAGATATCTAAGTTATTTACATGAAACCAGTGGGAAAGAGCCTATTTGCTCCATCTTCAGAAGCTCACAAAGTTTCACTTCAAAATTCTACTCCTGGACACTTTGTGACAAAATGGGACACTTCACAACAAAATGGAACCGATATGCCACTTGTGGCGTATGAGTCCCATTATACCTATTTTTTAGGCATTTTCTATAGATCCTGGTTTAGAAATTCTAGATTCTAATTTCAGCTTGAAACCCTAAACTAGGACTAAATTTCCCAAACTAGCATATGAGTCCTAGTGGGCATTAAACAGTAGGATTTCAAGGTTTTGGAGCTTTTCTTGACCTCATCTTCCTTCTAGGTGCACCTCTGTTCATTCTCAATTTGTTATCCTAATTTTCAATTTCATTTCCTAGGTCATTTAGTCAAGTTTGCATGGTACTTTCATCATTAAAATTTCTTGTCTTTCCAATCCATAGCTTGGTGGTGAACCCCTTTATAGTCTCTAATCATACCCTAGGACACCCTATTTCAAGATCTCTTTCTCTCATCCTATCATTGGATTGAGATCTTTATGGTTTCCTTGAATGAAACAAGAGGGAAATAGGGCCATATCCTTGTGCTCCATCTCCTAAAAGGTGGGGTGCCCTATTTTCATTGTTACACTAGGAAGTAAAAAATTTATTCATAAATCAACAATATGACTATGAAATATATTTAAGTTAAGTAATCATGCCAAATGTTCTTATACCTTGCTAATGTCTAAAATATGTTGAAATAAATCACTCTAAGGGACTATAGTACTTTTTTTATCTAAAGATACATATGCAAGGTACATAATCAACTACATAAAGGTTTATTGTAACTAATTTCTCTTGAGCTAGTGACAAGTATAGGGGTCAACAAAAAAATTGAGTATAAATTTTTTGTTACACTAATTATTCATTCTAATTGAACTATAAAAAAACTATTACGGTGACATATAAGAAAACTAGATCATAATTTTAACATGAGATTTAAGAACTAAGAGATAACTCACTCTCATTTTCTAGGACCTCACTATCATAAATCTATTGATGAATAACATTTTTCCATTTATGGAGAAAAAATCCTAGCATAAGAGGTATAAAAGAGTTCTAGGATTTAGGACCTACATTTTTGGGACCTAATAAATAATAAGTATATTTTTATTCAATTTGAGCATCAAAATATGTTGAGTGATCACACTATTGATTCATATTCCTTTAAATATGAATTCAATATTGATTTTAATGATCTAATTGAAGAGGCACATACTAATATATTTCCATGTGTGTGGAACAAACACCTTCACAATTTTTGAAACAAGCTATCTTCACTAGAACATAGAAAATAAATATGTAATCAACTTAAATATATTCAATATTAAACTATACTTATTGGAAAGCTTAATTCAAGTTCTAAAAACCTACCAGATTATTTTGGCATATTCATTCCATTTGCTGGTCCAAACCAAGATTGGAAATAAAAAAAATCTAAGGAAAATATAAGGCATAAAGTGGAAAGATCACTTATAGGACCTTCATTTGAAGGAATTTCAGAAAAAGGTATTAAATGACCTTTATTTCAAAGTGTTCCATTTTAGTAAAAAAATGAAAAAAGTCTTCAAATGAAGATAATTTCAAAAAATAGAAAAATAATAACTTCCATTCAAAGGTCCCTTTTTTACTATTTTTGGAAGTTACCTTTGTTAGAAGGTTTTACACCTTTGAACAAAGGTAATTTTTTATTGATATTCAAACGAAGGTATATTTTTTCAAACAAATACCTTTGAACAGATGTGTTTTTCACTTTTCACCCCATCTAAATTCAAAAATGCATGGTCCACATAATTGGAACTCACTATTTTGAGTTCAACTTATAATAATTTACTAATTGATAAATTTTATTGTGATTTTCATGTACATCATGGTGCATGTAGATTGATACATCCTTAAGGTGAGAGAGCATTGGATGAAAAAACAATATATGGTGAGCCTACACTTTCAACTAATGATTTTTCAATCTATATTGTATCTTCTAAATTTTCATTGAGTTATGATGCTTGCTAGTTTAAATATAAAGGTTAGAGTAAGAACACATGCATTTGGATTGATCATGAATATGGAGGGTTTCCCCAACTATTGTTTTTACATGACTAGTATGTTGAATTTGAACTTGCATTGTCTAAATTATATTTCTCTTAATATAAATACTAGTTTACTAGACTTACAACCTTAAAAGGTAACTTATTTCTATTAGATTTAAAAAAAAATAGCTAAGAATGAGTGATTATACCCATTCTCCTAAGCCTTTGTACATAGTGCTAGATTTTCCTAGTTTTCTTGGTATCTATTTTGCTTGGTTTTTTTCTAGTGTGGTTAGTTAGTTGTTGTTTTGCTTTGTTAGCAAGATCAGTTTCAATTTTATTTTATTTTTAGTTTTTTTTACCTTATTTTCTTGTAATTTTTTAATGTTTTGTACTATTTTTTTTATTGTTATTAGTTTTGAGGCCCTCTTTTGTCAATCAATTACTTGTTTCATAATGGTAAGAGGGTTTTTTAATAGTAAAAATAGCGATAATATTTGTTACTGATTTTTTTCAAACCTTTCTTAATGAAAACTAGTCGTTAGCTTAGTTATTTTAATTTCATAGCAACTATATCAAATTATATATTTGTTGATCTAATTAAATTTTAGATGACTCTTTGTGTTTGTGATAATGCTTTCATGAGGCTTTACATATCTACACATGCTAATATTTCTCGAGTTAATAGTGTTTAGGAAAAATAATTTAGTAGTTGAGCACCCTAACTTTGTACCTCCAAAAACTATATGTAGTAATTTTAAATTATGTTCAAATTTTTATAGAAGCATACATAATAAGACCCTTGCTTACCCCTTGAATTTTTTAATATGATGCCACTTTAATATTTTTTTGTTGAGGTATTTGTAAGGAAAGCGATGGTGCAAAAACGCCTTCCTAATACAAAATCCTTAGGAAAGAAGTGTAGAAAGACCATTCATTTTAACAAGTTACATACATTGAGATGTACATTCATAGAACAAAAGGAGAGACAAAATATCACACACAAAGATAACACTAGATATATGTGGGAAAACCCTTACGGGAAAAAACCCCACACACCAAGTAAAGTCTCTTTGTATTACAATAAATAGATTACATATAGAGTTACAAACTTCATTCTCAGATGTTAACTCACATCAGAAATACAATCCCCTTAGTTGACCTCACTCATAGAAACTTTGCGCCTCAATTACAATGCTCGTAAAAGTATACCATGTAAAACCACACAACCACCATTAGGTTTTCATTAATTTCATTATCTTCACTAACAAGCTTCCTTCCCACATCAAGCTGCCCATTAATAAATTTGGTTACAAAGAATATTACCATATTCAAGCTCTTTATTGACCCCAGAGTCAAATCAACCATTTAATGCAAATATATCGCTATCAAGAAATATAGCTTTTGGTCCAATGATCATTGATTCACAACATCAATATAGAATTAACGAATGAATTTGTACCACATTTCGACACATCACTCTTCCATTGTCTACCACCGATGTAAGCAAATCCCATTGATGCAAGGAAAACTCAGCGATTCCCCTTTATAATTTATTAGCTTGTTCCATGTGGTCCCCACTATCCACACAACATCCATGTCACTGTCATATGAATGATGTCACCATCCACAAACTGGTCCCACCATCCATCGGTCATGTCACCAAGTTAGAGAAACCTAAACTTCACAACCTCCAATGAGAGGTTAGGATATTCCTAAAACCCACAACAACAAGATCACCATGTCAGGAAGTTATGGAACTTACAAACCCCATGACATGTGTTACAAAGTACAAAAATCCAACGATCCTATGACTAGCTCAATGTCACCATGTTATAATCTTTCAGAATCCCATGACTTAGGTTTCTAGGTTCAATATTTTGGTGATAGTTCAATAATGAAGGCTAACAAAGGGAAAAATGTCAAGTCTTTAAGAGAGGTCCAAGCCAGCAAGTTGAGGCACATTTTCCAACAAGCTCCCACTTGATGAAGACTTGTTTCCTTCATCTAAACTCAAATTTATTGAAGATCGTAGGCCCCAAGGCCCATTAAACTAGCACACCACCTATACTTGTTTGTGCTCGCAGGCTTTGTCAATGCATCATCGACATTCCCTAGAGTATCCACCTTTTCTAGAAATTAACCTTTCCATCTTCCACCATATCAAGAATGAAATGATATTGTGCATCAATGCGCTTCATCCTAGCATGGAAAGTGGGATTTTTCACCAAACAGATAGCACTTTGACCGTCGCAGCATATCATAATCTTCCCTGCATTAAACCCAATATCTGAACATAAATTTCTAAGCCAAGTGGCTTCTTTGTAGGCATGTGTTGTTGTCATATACTTCTCCTCAATAGTAGATAAAGCGACTATAGCTTGCCGCTTGCTCATCCAACTCACTGCACCAACAAATAACATGAAGATGTATCCACTGGTGGATCTTCTGCTGTTAATGTCCCCTATCCAATCAGAATCCACATACCCATGAATGCTAAGAGATCTTTGTGACCCAACCAATTTTCCATGATAACATAAAGAAAACTCTAAGGTACCCTTCAAATATCTAAAACTCTCTTCACAGCATCCTAATGCGGCCTTCCTAGATTTTCCATAAATCAACTAAGAACTCCCACTACTTGGGAAATGTCTAGCCTAGTATAGACCATTGCATACATTAAACTACTAGCAACACTTGCATACGACACCCTAGTCATGTCCTCCATCTCAGTAGGAGACTTCAAACAGTCTTCAATAGATAGCTCCATTCCCTACAACACTAGAACAACTAGTTGCTTGCAATCTGTCATATCAAATCTCTCAAGGACAATAGTAGTATACTTGCTCTAGTTGAACCAAATATTTTTTCTTCCTTTATCCCTCCTAATTTCCATTCCCAAAATATACCTAGCTGCACCTAAATCTTTCATGTTAAACTTTGCTGAGAATTGAGATTTTAGATCAGAAATCATAGTCTTACTATTTCCTATGAAAAACATGCCATCCACTTATAGGGAAATAATAAGAAATCAATCATTTTTAGTTTTGTAATACACAAAATGATCATATTTTGATCTCACAAATCCCAACGATAACACAAAGGTGTCAAACTTTTGGTACCACATTCTAGGTGATTAATTTAAACCATACAAATATATCTTTACCTTTTTCAACAAAGTGCTCAAGTTGGGACATATAAAAATTTTCTTCCAACTCTCCATGAAGAAATGTTGTCTTCACATCCATCTACTTGATCTCTAAGTCATACGCGGCTGCAAGTGACAAAAGAAATCTGATAGATGCCAGCTTAGCTACAAGATAAAATATTTCTCCATAATCAATTCCCACCACCTAGGAATAACCTTTCATGACCAACCTAGCCTTATACTTCTCAACACTTCCATCCAGACTAGTCTTCTTCTTAAATACCCGTTTACAGCCAATAGGCTTTCGCCTTTCAGGAAAAGGTACCAAATCCTAGGTTTCATTCTTCTTCAATGATGTCATTACTTCATTCATGGCTTCTAACCAGGAATTTGAATCAGACATATTAATTTCCTCTTTCATAGTCCTAGGCTCAATAGTGCTATTAATCAAAGCATAGGAACAATTTTAATCCAACATAGAAAATCCATACCTATCAGATTGATGCTTTTCACATGTAGATCTCCTCACAAGTTGAGGCCGAAGTCGTGGTTCTTCTTTAGAAATCTCAGAGTTACTAGAACTCTCCTCAATTTTAGGTACACTTTGTAGATCCTCTTTATCTAGAGTTTGAGGAATTTCAATTGCATCATTCTTCTTTTCCTTTTTATATATCTCTAACTACATACTAGCTATTGAAGGCTTCATCTCACAAAAGATTACACTTTTGTTGTACAAAAACTTCTTAGTAAAAATATTCCAAAGCTTGTATCCTTTCACACCAATGACATAGCCAATGAAGATACATTTGCCAACCTTGTTCTCCAACTTTGATCTCTTCTCATTTGGCACATGTGCATATGCCTCACAACCAAAGACACAAATATGTCTTAAAGAGGGCTTCTTACCAGACCATGCTTCCAAAGGTGTTTTGTCAATAAGAGTTGAACAAGGTGAACACTTTATCAAGTAACATGTTGTAGCCATAGCCTCCGCACAAAAAAATTTCTCTAGACCAGCACTATTCAATATAATTCTCACTCTTTCCATTAGCGTCCTATTTAACCTTTCAACAAATCCATTCTATTGTGGAGTATAAGGCATAGTTTTATGCCTTTTAATCCCATGGTCTTTGCAGTACCTTTTGAAATTTTTAGAACATAACTCACCACCATTATCTGTCTTCAAGCATTTAGTTTTCCTTCCATTCTAATTTTCTACCAATTTTTTAAACTCTTTAAACTAGTTGAACACTTCTAATTTACTCTCAAGAAAGTACACAAATTCCCTTCTCAAATAATCATCAATAGAAGAAACATAATATCTAGACTTTGATAAGGAAGGAACATTCACTGGAACAAATACAACATAATGAACATAATCTAGTATGCCAGCAGATTTATGAGGACTCGAATAAAATGAAACATGATGTTGCTTTCCAAAAATACAGTGTTCACAAAAATCAAACTCAAGGTTACAATCAACAAGCCCTTCAACAAAATTTTTATTTTTCAAATCTTTTAAGCCTTTCTCTCCTATGTGAACAAGTCTATGATGCCACAACATGGTTTTCTCTACTAGGAGTTTCACCTCCATCAAGTTTTCACCCAAAGGAACTTTATTATCCTTCTCTACATAAGTACGTTTTCTTGACTTTACAGAGGTGTTGTTACATTGAACAGGACATATACCCAGCTTGTACAAAGTTCCTATGTGTGCACCCTTAGCAAAAACCATTGAGCCTCTAGTCATCTTATAGTCTCCACTCTAGAAAGAAACTTGCACACCAACATCATTCAGCTTACTGACAGAAAGCAGGTTATGAGCCAAACCTGGTATGTAGAGAACACCATCAATCCCTTTGATTATTTTGTGAGGGAATTGTGTTTTGACTCTTCCATGACCACCAATTTTTGGAGTTGAATCACTTGCTAGGTACACTTTTCCACTAGCATACTTTTCATACTTACTGAACCAATCTCTGTGAGATTTCATGTTAAAATATGTACTTGATTCAATTGGCTAGACATCATCAGATGTCTGAGTTTCCAAGGCTACAATGAAGGCATTTTCATCACTCTAAGAAGAGTCATTATTTGAAGAGTTATTCTTCTTCTTCTCCTCCTCCTTACAATCCTTTTGAATATGACTAGTCTGCCCCTAGTTCCGACTGTAGATACCTAAATTTGGACACTTGATTTATCCAAATTTATCCCCTTTCATCTAAGCATCCCCTTATCTGCATTAATTAAGTAATATCACTATTATTTAATTAATCCCTCTAAAGTTCTTCTAATCCCTAAGGTATCTAGTTAAATAATTAAATACCTTCCCCTTTCATCAAATGAATTAAATAAATATGCCATTTATTTAATTCCCTTTATGTCCCATCCTCTATCATTTTTATCTAAAATTAATCCATCTTCTAATCTCATCATTAGGGATGTGCACATGCCTAATCCTTGATTAGGATGTGTCGCATCCTCCAACTTTTGCAAGTTGGCCTCTAATCTCTCTTAGCCACCTAACCCTCCTATAATCCTTCATTAACTAGCCTAATCAACCTCTCAAGGAATTTTTAATTCCTTTTATCCTTCCAAGGAATATTAAATTCATTTTTCTCTTCCCCATGTGATCTTTGGCTTGTCACATCAAGTCACAAGTGAAATCTAACCCTCTTCTAATCTTCATTAATTAGTCTAATCGAGTACTTGCACAACCTTAATCACTTAACTAAGTCAACCCTATTAAATGCTTTCTCCTTTTGGAAAAGGCATCTCCATCCCCCAATGCATTTAAAGGAATTTTAAAATCCTTCTCTCTTTCCCATGAGAATATTTTAGGATTTTTTAATTCCCCACATCTCCTCTCACCCACATGGGGACAAGTACCTTCTTTATGAGAAGATCTTGTCTCAATCCCAAGGTACTATGTACCCTCTCCATGTCATGTAATATCCTTCCACCTCATGTACACATCATCCTTTTTAAGCCATATCACATGCCACATGTCAAGATGTGAGGTCTTGTGAGTTCTCAACTCACCTTAGCCCTACATCTTGATCTTGGTGGCTCAATCTTGACTGTCCATTTCTCTAGAGATTTCCAAAATCTCTATAAATACCCCCTCTTTTCTCTCATTTTGGGGGAGATCATGCATTGTAGCCAAACTCTTGCGAAATTTTTCTAGAATCCATACTTAGCCATTTTCATGCTTGCACTCACTTGCATTCACCTTCATAGCATCATCTAGCTTGCATCTCTTGCCATCCAAGGAGTACACAACACCAACGATCGAAGGGCCAACCAAAGGATCGATTCAACACAAGGTAAAAGGTTTCATGTGTTGTTTTTGTTTTGTGTTGATTCCAACTAGGCTAATCTTGAGGTGTAGGTTGTTTTAGTGTTATTTTGCATTACTTTGTTTGCTGCTCATTTTCTACTACCCAAAGTCGACCTATCACACCAGCATTTCACCTTGGACTTCTTACCAGGAGACTTTGATCTCCCTTCATATTTGGATTTGGATTTTTTGTCTTTCTTCTTGCCACTCTCCTTTGATCTAACCCAAATAGCAAGAGCCTCCCTAGCCATCTCAAAAGACTTCCTCTGCATTTCTTCTAATAGCAGCGAAGAAACCACATCTTCCATCTTGAAAGTAGTTGTTGTACTTCCAATAGCCATTACTAGATGGTCCCAAGTGTCGGGTAAGGAGCATAACAAAAGCATATAGTGATCCTCCTCCTCTATCTTCACACCTACAGATGCCAACTGAGAAACAATCATATTAAATGAATTCAAATGGTCTGCTATAGATGCACCTTCTTCCATCTTCAAGGAGTACAACTTCTTCCTTAGGAATAGCTTATTCACTAGAGACTTTCCTTGATAAATGTCACCAAGTTTCTTCCATTATGAAGATGTAGTCTTCTCCTCATGGACATTTAGGAGTACAGAATCTGCTAGACAAAGTCTTATCATCCCTCTATCTTTTCTATTTGTGAGGTCCCAATCTTCTTGCTTCATAATTTGTGGCACATTTCTACACACAACAATCCAGAGGTCTCTATCCACCAACAGATCTTCCATTTTTAGTTTCCACAACTTAAAATTTATGCCATTAAACTTTTCAATTTATACTTTGCCTAATGTACTTGACATCTCAAACTATAAATGAGATAATTAGTTCTTCTTTTGCAAGACTCCCACTAAATAGGATTAGCAAAAAAAACTAGCCCTACTCACAAGGATAACACAACTGGCTAGGCTTTGATACCACTTTTAAGGAGAGTGACGATGTGGAAATTCCTTCCTAATGCAAAATCCTCAAGAAAGAAATGCAAAAAAACCATTCATTTTAACAAGTTACATACATTGAGATGTACATTCACAAAACAAAAGGAGAGACAAAATATCACACACAAAGATGACACCAGATATACATGGGAAAACCCTTATGAGGAAAAAACCCACACACCAATTAAAGTCACTTTGTATTACAATAAATAGATTACATACAAAGTTACATACTTCACTCTTAGATGTTAACTCATAGGAGTAATACAATCCCTTTGGTCGACCTCACTCATAAACTACTCTATGGCTCACTCAATTACAATACTCATAAAAGCATACCATGTAAAATAGCACAACCACCATTAGGTTTTCATTAATTTCATTATCTTTACCAACAAGCTTCCTTCATCTCAGGCCACACACGCCACCATCTAGCACGCATTAGGTTGCCCAACAATAAATTTGGTTACAGAGAATATTACCATATTTTTTCTCTGTCAAACCCCAAGTCAAATCATGCATTTAATTCAAATATATCGCTATTAGGAAATACAACTTTTGGTCCATTGATCATTGATTCATGACAATGATGTAGAATCAATGAATGAATTTGTGCCACATGTCAACACATCACTCATCCATTGTCTCCCACTGATGTAAGCAAGTCCCATTGATGCAAGGAGAACCCGACGATGCCCCTTTACAATTTATTGACTCGTTCCATGTGGTCCCCACTATCCATGCAGTGTCCATGTCACTGTCATGTGGCTATTGTCACCATCCATGCAGACCAATCCCACCATCTATTAGTCATGTCACCAACTCTAGAGAAACCTGAACTTCACAACCTCCAATCAAAGGTTAGGATATTCTTGAAACCTGCAACAACAAGAAGATTGCCATGTCAGGAAGTTATGGAATTTACAAACCTCGTGACATGTGTTCTAAAGTTCAAAAATCCAACGATCCTAGGACCAGCTCAATGTTTCCAAGTTATGATCTTTCAGAACCCCTCGACTTAGGTTTCTAGGTTCAAGATTTCAGCAATGGTCTGACAATGAAGGCCAATAAAGGGAAAAATGTCAAGTCTTTAAAAGAGGTCCAAGCCAGCAAGTTGAGGCACATTTTCCAATAGTATTTAAGATGATCCAAAAATATTACACTGATAATTATGTCAAAGGCATTCCCTATGTGAACTTAACTAGCTAACTTCACACATCTAGGATGCAGACTCTTGTAAATAGTATGCAAGATGATTAAAGTCATTTGGATTGATAAATTTTCATTCATTAGTTTTTGATGATGAATAAACTTCTTGTAGTTGTGTGGATGGTGGAATCATCTTCATCAAACATATATGCTATGGTTGAATGTTGGATGTTTATTTCAACTCTAGGTTACCAAAAATATCTACAAAATCCTAGGAAGTGATAGAAGATTTCCTTTTGTCTCTTGAAGGAAAAGTGCATGTAGTCGATTTATATTTAAGATGCATGCTCTTCAATTTCTATCAATGAAATTCTCAATAATTTAATTTCTAAATCTCAAAGCTCTGTATAGGTTTAATTATATTATTTCATGACTAAGTTGTAATATTTTCTGATAAAACTTCACATTGATGAACACGGAGGGAAATGGAGGATCTAAAGAAAATAATTCAAGCATAATAGTTGGATTTACTCATGAAGTAGTTCTTATAATAGTGACTTCTTTCTTTTCCCTTTGTAAGTTTGGGCAACCCAACCTTTCTGAGGAAATGGTGAAAAAAACATCCACTAGATTTTTATAACAAATTTTTCAATAGCAAGGAATTTGTAACTAGAGATTATCAATGGTTTCTCTCTCTAGAATATTCTTTAATTACTTGGATCCTCCATGCTAGAATACATGAGGCTTGGACTCCACAACTTTTTCTACCATTCTTTGTGCCTATATAAAAATAGGGGCTTTGGAACAAGAATTTTGTTAGATGTAACTATAACTGCCCTGATAGAAATTTATGCAAAATATGGAAGAATAGACAAGGCACATGAAGTGTTTTCAAAAGATGCCTCAAAAAAATATGGTCTCATGGACTGCAATGATTGCAATATATGCACGAAATGGATTTATTGAAAAGGCTTTAAAAATTTTCAAGAAAATGAAATTGTCAAGTTTAAAGACAAATTCTACAACTTTTACTTGCATATTCCCTGCCCATGCCAAAATAGGAGCTTTGGAATAGTGTATGGAAATCCATTAAAGCATAAAGGATTTATGAAATTTATTAGATATTATGGTCGCAACTTCCTTAATAGACATGCATGCAAAAAACTTGAAGCATTAACAAGAAATGTGAACTATTTAGTAGAATACCTAAAAAATGTCATCTCATGGACTATAATGATTGACGGATATGTACAAAATGGATTTTTTGAAAAGGATTTAGAAACTTTCAATAAAATGCAATTGGAAGGTGTAAATCCAAATTCCACAACCTAAATGAGTATCCTTCATACCTGTGCCAAAATTGGATATTTGGAACATGGTATGGACATCCATCAAAGCATCGTGGAAGGAGGATTTTTATCATATATTGTAGTTAGAAATCTGCTAGACATGTATTTGAAATGTGGAAGCATAGAAAGGGTAGTGAACTATTTTATAGAATGCCTTAAAGAGAGATTCTCTCATGGAATGCAATGTTGTAGGATGTGCATGAAATGGATTCTTTTAAAAATAATTAGAAACTTTCAAGAAAATACAATTAGCGGGTGTAAAGAAAGATCCACAACTTTTTGCTAGCATTCTTTGTGCCTACTCCAAAATAAGAGCATTGAAATATGATATATACATCCATCAAAGCATAAACAATAAAGGAATTTTATCAAATGTTGTAGTTGCAATTTCCTTGGTGGATATCTTTACAAAATATGGAAGCATAAAAAAGGCACATGAATTATTTGACAAAATGTGCCAAAGAGATGTCATCTCATAGAATGTGATGATTGCAAGACATGCACAACATGGATTTTGCAAGGATGCTCTCAAAATATTTGAATTAGTGAAGCACTCTCGAACATATTCTAACATGGTAATCTTTGCTTGTGTTCTATATGCATGTAGCCATGCAGGTTTAGTTGATGAGGGTTGTACATACTTCAATCATATGAGTAGCCCTTATTGCATCAAACCTACAATTGGTCATAATGTTTGCATGGTTGACCTTCTTGCCCGAGATGACTATCTTGAAGACACTCTACACTTTATCATTAAAATGTCATCTCATGGACTGCAATAATTGAAGGATATGTACAAAATGAATTTTTTGAAAAGTATTTAGAAACTTTCAATAAAATGCAATTGGCAGGTGTAAATCCAAATTCCACAACCTAAATGAGTATCCTTCATACCTATACCAAAATTGGATATTTGGAACATGGTATGGAAATCCATCAAAGCATCATGGAAAGAGGATTTTTATCATATATTGTAGTTAGAAATCTGCTAGACATGTATGTGAAATGTGGAAGCATAGAAAGGTTAGTGAACTATTTTATAGAATGCCTTAAAGAGAGATTCTCTTATGGAATGCAATATTGTAGGATGTGCACGAAATGGATTCTTTTAAAAATAATTAGAAACTTTCAAGAAAATACAATTACCAAGTGTAAAGAAACACTGTAACTTTTTGCTAGCATTCTTTGTGCCTACTCCAAAATAGGAGCATTGAAATAGGATATATACATCCATCAAAGCATAAACAATAAAGGAATTTTATCAAATGTTGTAGTTGCAATTTCCTTGGTGGATATCTTTACAAAATATGGAAGCATAAAAAAGGCACATGAATTATTTGACAAAATGTGCCAAAGAGATGTCATCTCATAGAATGTGATGATTGCAAGACATGCACAACATGGATTTTGCAAGGATGCTCTCAAAATATTTGAATTAGTGAAGCACTCTCGAACATATTCTAACATGGTAATATTTGCTTGTGTTCTATATGCATGTAGCCATGCAGGTTTAGTTGATGAGGGTTGTACATACTTCAATCATATGAGTAGCCCTTATTGCATCAAACCTACAATTGGTCATAATGTTTGCATGGTTGACCTTCTTGCTCGAGATGACTATCTTGAAGACACTTTACACTTTATCATTAAAATGTCATCTCATGGACTACAATGATTGAAGGATATGTACAAAATGAATTTTTTGAAAAGGATTTAGAAACTTTCAATAAAATGCAATTGGCAGGTGTAAATCCAAATTCCACAACCTAAATGAGTATCCTTCATACTTGTGCCAAAATTGGATATTTGGAACATGGTATGGAAATCCATCAAAGCATCATGGAAGGAGGATTTTTATCATATATTGTAGTTAGAAATCTGCTAGACATGTATGTGAAATGTGGAAGCATAGAAAGGTTAGTGAACTATTTTATAGAATGCCTTAAAGAGAGATTCTCTTATGGAATGCAATATTGTAGGATGTGCACGAAATGGATTCTTTTAAAAATAATTAGAAACTTTCAAGAAAATACAATTACCAAGTGTAAAGAAAGACTCTGTAACTTTTTGCTAGCATTCTTTGTGCCTACTCCAAACTAGGAGCATTGAAATAGGATATATACATCCATCAAAGCATAAACAATAAAGGAATTTTATCAAATGTTGTAGTTGCAATTTCCTTGGTGGATATCTTTGCAAAATATGGAAGCATAAAAAAGGCACATGAATTATTTGACAAAATGTGCCAAAGAGATGTCATCTCATAGAATGTGATGATTGCAAGATATGCACAACATGGATTTTGCAAGGATGCTCTCAAAATATTTGAATTAGTGAAGCACTCTCGAACATATTCTAACATGGTAATCTTTGCTTGTGTTCTATATGCATGTAGCCATGCAGGTTTAGTTGATGAGGGTTGTACATACTTCAATCATATGAGTAACCTTTATTGTATCAAACCTACAATTCATCATTATGTTTGCATGGTTGACCTTCTTGCCCGAGATGACTATATTGAAGGCACTCTACACTTTATCATTAAAATGCTTGTTAAAAATGTGGTGGTTGTGTAAATATGTTTTCTACGTACCTATAGATCACATATGAATATAGGCTTAGGATTATTTACAACAACAATTTTTTTTTTTGTGATCCTAAATTTTTTTTGGTATATATTCTTCTCTCAAACATTTATGCAGAAGTGGGTAAGTAGGGTGAGGTTCAAATGACAAGAGAATTGATGAAAGATCAAGGAATTAAAAACATCCCTAGATTTAGTTGGATTGAAGGCCATAAAATGGTACATTTTTTTTGTGTAGGTGACAAATCACATCCAAAAACATAGTAGATCTATGCAAATTTGTAGAAATTGGACTTGGGAGATGAGGGGAGCAAGGTATTTTTCATATTCAAGGAATTTACTAAGTGTTGTAGAAGAGGAGGAAAAATAATTATTCTCTACTACTGTGCAAAAATTTGACAATTGCATTTCATTTTTAAACAAAACCCTTGGAACAATTATCATATTTGTTAAAACCTTCAAGAATATGTTGATTTCCACACTACAACAAAATTTATCTCCAAGATTGTTGCAAGATAATTTTTTTTGTGAGAGATGCAAACCAATTCCATCATTTTAAATAGAGACAATTTTCTTGTAGAGATTATTGATGATGTTAAATGAAACAATCTAAAAATTGAGCTTGCACTATAATAATGTTCATAGTGTTAGACCTTCTATAATAAAAAAGGAACAAGGTTTTATTTTAAATTTCTAAAATTTTATTTTTTATTTTTATGTTGAGTATTTCAGAATCTAGACCATTTTTTTGGCTTCATAAAAGTAAATGCATAAACTGCAATGCAAATCATTGCTTATATATAGACCTTCTTTATGATAATATGTATATTCTATGATAATATGCTTGTATAGTATGCTTGTTTCATAATATGCTTATATGATAATATTAGCTATATTGAAAATTAGAAGAAAAAAATAACCCTAAATCCACCTCATCCATAAACCTAATTCATTTTTATTAAATATAAGAATTACAACAAAAAAGACTTGGATCGTTTGGCAATCCCTATTAGACAAACATGAAATAAAACAAATGGCTCTATTGATTTTAAAAGATAAAATGATAGATCTTCATGAATCCAATATAATGATTGATAAATATCAAAGGAACTAATAAAATTTAAATCATTGCTACAATTTTTTTCATCCATCTCGACAATTTAAAACCCCAACATTTAATACAAAAAAAATCAGCAATCCTTCTTAATCCTATATAAAGATAAAAGATGAGGAACACTTAAAGTAAATGAAAAAATATTTGACTAGAAAGAAATGAGAGGTCATTTTGTGAAGTATGCTTTTTTAGATTATTTGTATTATCTCTTCCCAATGTTAGGTCAACCATTTGTGATTAATTACATATTCCAAATACATTACAAATTTAGGGTATAGAATTTTATAGAAGTGCATGTATGTTTTGTCTCATTTATAACTAGATATTTCTAATGTTGCTTCAATGCTTTTTTAGATCATTTGTATTATATCTTCCCAATGTTAGGTCAACTATTGTGATTAATTACATATTCCAAATACGTTACAAATTTAGGGTATATAATTTTATAGAAGTGCATGCATGTTTTATCTCATTTATAACTAGATATTTCTAATGTTGCTTCACATCACTTTTTCTAGTAAGATAGCTAATAGATTTGCAAATTCACAAATATTTCAAATCTAATTTGATTTGAATCTATCTAGTTTTAATTAGAAATAAACTCTTATAAATTATAATATGAAGACGTAAAACAAATTGCAATTGTGTTTATGTTGTAAATGGAACATACACGTGTCATTTGAGAAACTCGCATAATGCGGTTTATTGATTGTTGTTAGAGAGAACGGAAAAAACATTTGTATATTTAAAATTAAAATCACAATTTATATTACACTATAGTTGCATAGTCATTGTATTAAAAAGTTGTGTATGATGATATTTATAAATTGATATTAATGAGACCCAAGTTTGAAGATGGTTAGGAGACAGCTAAATAGGGCATTTCATCTCTATTCATTTTTTTTTGCCATTTTCTCTGTTCGTTGTTCCTCCAAACTCTACCCATTTTTTTTGTCCTCGACATCATTATTTCTATCTCCCTCTCTATATATCTCTCCCACTTATATACACGCTCTTTGTTCTCCCTCCTTATCTCTATCTCTAACTCTATCTCTATCTCTCTATCTTCCCCATATCTCTCTCTCTCTCCCTCCCTCTATACATCTCTCTCTATTGCGTGGCTTTGTTACATTTCTCTCACTCGTGCCCCTCTCTCTCTCTCTCTCTCTCTCTCTCTCTCTCTCTCACACACACACACACACACACACACACACACACAGATGCACATACCTCCTCTATCCCTCCTTTCTATCCCAATCTCCCCCTCTCTCTCCCTATTGCAAACATAACATAAGCTTGTTGGTAATTAAGCCTGATTTTCTTCCTAATTCAAAGGTTTTGTTTCAATCATGTTTGGATCCCTATAATTGGATGCATAGTTTATTTGAAGTTGTCCCTTCTTCATTTAGACCTTCCTACCAATTGACCTCATGTACTACACAATAATATACGAAATAAAGATTAAAAAAAAATCATACTTACCTAACACCTTTTCGATGTACCCATTGCACACCAAGATGTGATTGATAATTATATATAATAACAACATAATTATTTATTAAGTCATATTTTATTAATATATTATTGTCACACACAATTTATTATTTTTATTCATAAATATAAATTTTAATTAATAATAATAATCAACAGTAACAATCTTAAGATTATCCCTAATATTTTATAATATTATTTTTTTTAAATTGATAAATTCAAATATTATTAGAATTATTGAAACATAGAATCTTTGCCCTAGCTTAGGGCATAAATTTAGTGGGGAATGGGGAAGGACATCCGTCCAGACGAGCTAGCGTGCTTGCTTTGAGGAAAATCGTGGCACTGACCACGGTCTAGACGAGCTAGTGTGCTTGTTTCCAGAAAATTGAAGGCATCTCTGGACTCAACGCTTTCTACAACAGTGAGGCTCCAGCGAGCGAGGATGACACCTACTACAAATCAACAAACGATCCGATCGGTCTCCATGATTTAGCCGCGTGTAATAATGAGAAAATGACCCATTGAAAACGTTACGAAAGTTTGAAGGCACCTTTTCCCTCCCTACTAATTACTGTCCTGCAGGAATTTATGTTAAGCTGGAAAACTTGTCGCAGAAGATCAGAATAGAGTATGATTCATCATTCTGTACTTTTTATTTCAATGGCGAACTAGAGGGCCCAGTAGTCGTGCACCCTAACTTTGCGTTTCTAATTATCCTACGTCGAAATTTCAAATCACTCCCAATTTTTTACAGCAGCTTACTTGGCAAGTTCTCTGCTTATAACTAAGGTTTCAAGGCCACATCATCAAATATGATGCCACATCAGCATGCATTTTTGTCAAGGTGTCCAAAAAGGCCCCAAAAAATAGTGAGACCAATTCTCGTGCATTACATCATGAGTAGTTGAGCACTGATGTGGTATCACATAATTGGTTGCTTTCTAGATCAAAAGCATACATTTTGTTTAATTATGGGTAGTCAAATCACAACTATTGGACATTATATAAACGACTATTGAGTATTATATTTACAATTGGGTGCACGACTATTAGACCCCGCACGACAATTGGGCCCTCTCCCCTAGCAGTGATACATTTTGTGCCGGTATCTCCAGGGCTACTGTTTCAGCTTCCGGGCCGTAAGCTTACACTTCGTACGCTTACTATCTGGAAGCGCCCCTCATAAATGACATTCGCCTGGTACCCAGAATATAAGTAGACAATACAGCTTTCGCCAGCGAATATGACACCGTACTACAAATTAACAAACCGATGTGATTGGCCACTAAGGATTATACCTACTCACCGGTTAAATAAGGCACCAATTTCCTCCTTACTAAGTACTTTCCTGGAAAAATTTATGAAAGTTGAAAAACTTGTGGCAGAATATCAGAATACAGTTTGAATGATAATGGTTGTAATTATTATTTCATTGGCGAAATGGAGGCTATTAGTTGTACAGGTGATACATTTGTACTGGCGTCTCCGAGGCTACTACTACAGCTTCCAGATAATGAACTTGTATTCAAATATACTTACTGTCTAGAAGTATCCCTCGTAAATGACACTAGCAAAGCACCAAGAAAATATTGGCATTGGTTGGTGTGCGAAGATTGGAGTGTCAAAGAGAGAAAAAATGCTAGGCGGAAAAAGATCACAAACCTAACTCTGTAACCGTTCTCCCACCCGCGACGGCGAAAGACGAGGATCAATAGGGTCCAAGCCTGCCTTGGCCGGGTCCCAGTCGTTCGGTGATCCACGTGCAGTACAGATAAACGACGCTAAAGCCCTAGATTCTCTTGCTGCTGGGTCCCGCCTAACCCTACTTATCCACGTGCAGTACAGATAAACGACGCTAAAGCCCTAGATTCTCTTGCTGCTGGGTCCCGCCTAACCCTCCTGAAGCAAGTATTTGTCTGCCCTCCTAACCATCCGACCCTTGTGGAGGCAAGACCATCTCATTTGAATTCCGAGATGCTATTGTTGATGTCATAGAAGATTATAAAACAATATCTATTATTCTCTTTTTTCCTTAAAAGGTGTCCCATACAGCCAAGATTTTTTCAAATGGACCCGTACAAACTGGGAACATAAGGGATGGATGGATGGATAATATGATCTTTAGGTTTATGTAGGGGATATGTAGCATGTGCCTTCATGGACCCAAATAATGATATAGTGTACCTCCAGCTGTAGTTATTGCATAATATGTGGGTAAACATGCTACCTTCAAGTTTGAGATATTGATTTTCACTTAGAATAGATCTTAAAATCAATGTACTCTATGTGGGTGGAGCTACCATTCCTTAATCTAGCCTTCCACTCATTTTTATATGATATAACAGTTCAATTAGCAAGGCTCATCTAGTACAAACCTAACACTAGAACAAATGAGCTAGTTTGAAAGTGCACCCCTAAGTTTGCATGGAAATGAAAATAATCCAACCACCCTCAGACACCATCAAGCTTTCAAGCCCTGGCTTTGAATTCACTTAGCAAACAATTTATCTCAATAAGCATAATACTTGTTTCTATTGCTGAAAGGAAGGCCACTTCATTAGAAAATTCCCTCACTACAACCCTTGTCCATCACATTCTATTGCTGTTGATCCCACTTCTTCAACCCCCTTTCAATTGATGCTCCTAAGAATCCTTCCTCCTCCCACTCCCAACAATATTCCTCTTCAATTCTCTCCCATTACATGACTCTATATAACCTTGAACCCCCTTCCCCTTCTTCTCCATGGTAATGCTTCATTCAAAGAGACCCTTCAATATGAAAAAGGATTCTAAAATAGAAAAGAATCAACCCCCACTTTCCTTTTCAAGAGGTGAAAAATGGTGTTCTATGCTGACTTGAATGAGGTTGTAGACCACACACACTTTCACAAGCTCTTCACTCAAGGAAAGCACCTAGAGATCTCAATACAAGGAGAAAGAGACCTAGCTCAAGGATTGTCCTAGGAGCTGATGAGGATCTAATTAGGGCTCACCACCAAGTTTGGACTTGGAAAGAAAAATGAAATGTAAGATGCAATACTACACCCTAGTTCAATGCAATGTACCATGAAATGACCTAGAAAAGCAAATGAAATGAAACAACAAACTGTAAAACTGAAAGTGTGCACCTGGAAATTGGAGAGAGATGGAATGAAGCTCTGAAATCCTGGAATTGTTGATTTTTAGGCCTAATGGGACTCATTCGCCATTTTGTGCTAATTAGTCCTAATTTTGGAAAACTATACCGAAGCAGGTTTCAACCAAAAGGGTATCCAGATCTGTAAAAATATTTGTCAGACCTGCATAGTGGAACTCATTTGCCAATAGTGGTGAATCAGTCCACTTCTACTTTTCTGAAAATTCTGAACTGGATTTTGTTCCTCTCAATCTGCTCTTCTCTTCCAAATAGGTTTCTGAATCCGAAACTGCAAATTATAGCTTGTGGGTCTTCTCCATGCTTCTCCAAGGATTGATGACAACTTTGACAACTTTGAATCTTCTTGAATCCTTATGACAACTTTCTCCAACCTTGCTCCTAAGGAAATCTACAACCTAGACCTACAAATCACACACAAAGGAGAGGGAAAAATGTTGGGGGATTAGAAGATAGGGGCTTGCCTTGGTCAAGCCCCTTGTTGGTAATTAAACCCTGAATGAAATCAAATGGAAATGAATGATAATGAATGAACAAAAGGAGATGTTGCAACTCACCGAACCCTTGTGATAGATTGTTGCAATTATGCTTGAGAGGGTTGCAATGGATGTAGATCCTGAATCTTGCTTGAATTGATTGGATCTTGAATGAATTGCTAGCTTGAATCATGAGAACCTACACCACAATTATTAGCTCCACAACAAACATGATGCATAAAACCTTTGACATGATGAATGATGCTTGAATAATGTTGCAAAATGTTTGATTATATCTACTCTTAAGGACTCTTGAATGCTCTTATGAATGCTCTTGATCTCAAATTTGTTATGATGAATTCTCTCCACAAAATTCTTAGATGAAAATGAGTGAATGAACCTTGTATTTATACTTAATTATGTAATAAATCCTGAAATTACAACACTACAAGCTGACATTAGATCTAGGAGGCCAAAATCCCACCAAAATTTGAATTAATTTTAAATTTTGAGTCAAATGAGACTCATTCGCCACAATTGGCAAATGAGACTCATTCGCCACAATTTGCGAATGAGACTCATTCGCCACAATTTGCGAATGAGACTCATTCGCCACAATTTGCGAATGAGACTCATTCGCCACAATTTGCGAATGAGACTCATTCGCCACAATTTGCAAATGAGTCCCACCTAAGGGGACATATTTGCCAAGGGTGGCGAATGAGTCCCACCTTAGCTTTTTAAGGTGGGTTTTTGAGATTTAGATGATTTTAAATGCCTTTGTCAGGATTTACCTCAAAATTCCACATAAATAAGGCTTGTGGATACAATTTTGGGCCAATTAAAGTATACTAAAGCCCAATTATTAAATAAGAACCTTAGGAGAGTGTGAAAATGTGTTACAAAAATTTTCAACACCCAAGAAAAGGCATTAATTAAGCACATTTTGGTTAAAAATAGGTCCATTAGGTTCATTTAATTAACAAAATCCTAGAAAAGTGTGAAAGTGGGTTACAACACTTTACAACACCCTTGCTAGGCCTAAATTAAAGCATAAAAAGAGGTTCATTAGCCTTGTTTAATTAAAAATGTCCTAGAAAAGGGTGAAAGTGGGTTACAACACTTCACAACACCTTTACAAGACATTGGTAAATGCATTTTATTTAATTTGTAAGGGCCCAAGACCTAGTGTGAATGAGTTAAAATGCATTACAACACCAAATCAAGGCCACTTTTAAGCTTAAACTCAATAAGAGGGAGCTAAATGATATGAAAATATTACCGACGATAATTTTTGACACTACATTTAGCCCCCACTTTAGTGAAAGGATTAACTTGCTTCAAAATCACACTAAAGTAGACATTCAAGAGGGGTCCAAGTAAACCGATGTGGATGACAAAGGATGGCAATGATCAAAGGAGGTTGTGCAAGCCCCCAAGATCCAAGATCCAAGATCCTTCATCAAACTAACATAAGCATGAAGGGACACACACAAGGTGTATGATTTACAACAAAACAATATACACAAACATACAATGTCAAAGACATAAAGAAGAAAGAAAATAATAAGATGGGTGGATCTAGGTTTGAAAAAAATGTGCTCACTTTGAGGCCACGAAACTTTAGATCATTTGTGGAGTGAGTATCCACAATATGCTAACTTTGGGGCCATGAAACTTTAGGTCATCTATGGGGTCAGTAATCCAAAGAGGTGAGGCACACGATTGGTATGTGCCCACATACGTGAGTGTTCACAGAAGTCATTCCTTCATTTGGCTCCCATACAACCATACCAAAGCTATACCTCCTAATAACTTTGATAAGGTTCCATGAAATAATGATCTTCTAGCTTCATGAAACAAGAAAAAATTTGTATGCTTGGAACTCATGAACAAATAAAATGGCACCACAGGCATGCAAGGTATGTTATGCAAGGTTGCCATATAGCAAATATTGTAGATGTGAAATAGTGTAAGGAATGTTCAAAGGAATTTTTCTTGGTCCATGTAAGGTCTTAGGGAACATCATGCCTAATGTCTCCAAGAGAGGACAAGTCAAAGAAATATCATGCTCTTAGAGGAAATCAAGCCCAATGACACCACCAAGAAAAGGACACATCGCAAGAAGGAAGAAAATCACACAGTGAAACATGAGTGTCGATGTATGCCCCCACTTAAAAGTGATTGCTAACACCATTTTTGTGAGCAAGTGCTTTAAAGTAGAAGAAGATATGAGAGCCTGTTCGGAAAGCCCTATGCCAAGTCGTATGTTTCCAATAAGCTACATCGTGAAAAGGGGTTGCCCCCAAAAGGTGGTATATCACATGCGAGTCAATTTAAGGCATGTTTTCCACATCCCAAGCTTGCTCTTATATGTACATGAACGGTGGTCAACTAGCCAAAAGAGACAACCACAAGTGACATACAAGGACTAGGCTACCTAATCCCTTTCCCCCACATAGTGCAAGAAAAGGGTGAGCCGAATAGGATGAGAATAAGCATTAGTTAGAGAGTTAGGTGCTTCAACATAGGGAAGAGCACCACACTCCTTAATATGTTGAATTTTGTTACTCAACACCTTAAATTCATCAATATCATGACCATGGATTCTATGATATGCACAAAATGAATGTTTATAGTAAAACTTCTTTCGTGTTCTAGGAGGGATATCAAACAATCTCGGAGGAGCCTCAACAAGATAATCTCTTGATCAAAAGTATAGGATGTTTCATTATTGTGCAACAAATATATCTCTTGCTTAGTACAAGGTGTCATACCTACACAAGAATCTTTAGATTGCAAGATTTTCTTCTCTCCTTTACAAAAGGGTGTAAAATCTATCGAATTCAAATCATTAGTGTTTTGCATGATGATATTGACATTAAGTGAATATTTATTTGTTTGTTGCATTTCTTGCAAAGGATAATAATCAAGACCACTAGTATCTATCAGTTCAGGATGCACTACTGTTAAAGTCGACTTAGAGGAATCTTTTGTAAGAGTTGATATTAAGTGAAGGCTTGTTTGTTGATTTGATTTCTATCAAAGGACAATAACCAAGACCACAAGTTTCTTGCGTGTTAGGCTTTATAGGGACACAAATACCTTATTCTCTAGCACCACATCATTTTCCACTATAACCAAGTTGTTTCATAAGTTCACAAACTTTTCCATAAAGCTTTTTCATTTCTTTTGGATTTGATAGTTGGTTAAAGTCAATTTAATTAAATTTTCTTGTGTAATTTGTTTTCTTTTGTCCTAAAGCGGTTGAGGTGGATGCTTTCGAAGGGTCTTCTAAATTTTGTGTTGACATTACCACTTTTTCTTTTTCCTTTTCAAAGTCTTTGTTTATGATCATGTATTCTCCCATGAATGTTGGTTTGAAATCCAAGGAACCCCAATCATCTTCTAATAGCTTTGTGACTTCCTCAATGTGATTCTCTTTGTCTTTTTGTTGTACGGGTTATACTTGTGTAGTTGGTGTCAATATTTTCAAAGGATTATGTTTTCCTTTTTCAAGTTGTAAAACATTTTAAGGCTCAAGATCTGCTTGGATTGTGTACACTTTTTTGTTATAGACATATTTCATTATACGATGAAGAGTTGAAGGCATTGCATGCATCTCATGAATCCATGGTCTACCTAAAAGAAGATTGTATGAAATATCACCAAGCATAACATGAATCAGGGTTTGTAATGTAACTTTGTCAATTGTAATAGGCAAAGTAATCATTCCAAGCGGTTGTTTTCCCACATTATCAAACCCACTAATAGATACAGAGGTAGGTTGAACTTTTGATTTTTCCACACCCAATCTATCTAAAATATTCACATTGCACACATTAAAGGCAGAATCATTGTCAACAAGAGTTCTCTTTATTCCTGTCTTATTATAGGCAGCTATTATCATGAAAGACTCACATTTTTTTTACACTTCTAAAGGGGGGAGTTCACTTTGGTGGAAAACAATTCCAGCATTTATCCCTTGAATCATGGCTTCTATATCATTCGAGTTTGCACTAGAGGGAACCACAATTTGTTGTAAATCTATTTGAAGGAGTGTGATAATTAGGTGAATTTTGAATTAGGTTCCATAGGGATATCTTTGCAAGAGTATTTTTAAGTTGTTCAACAAGATCATACTCCTTCCCACTATGCGATGTTAAATGAGGAGCGCTAGGGAAAATGGGATTAGGCAAAGGTAATATTGTCAAAGTCGGTTGTTGTGGTTACAGATTCATTTGAGTGTTGTATGTATGAGCAATAGTGTTATGACTTAGTTGTTGTGAAACATTATTCTCAAGTGGGTAGAGGATAAGTTCAGGTTTGTTTTGAGTTTGTAGTTTGTGTGAAGGTGGGTAGAGAATTAGAGGATTCTTAGGGTGTCCCACGGGATATGTAGGAGGTCCATTAATCAATAGGGATCTAATGGATAATTGCACATTTATAACCTCACCAATCTTGGCTTGATGTATTTCTAAGAAAGGGAAATCTAGAATCACCTTTTTACTATCACCTAAGGAAGTCACATTACTATTGTTGTCATTTTCTTGCACCATGATATTCTCCCTATCAGGAGAGTTTTTAGGAGAATTACAAACTAAATGTTCTTGACATTCAAAGGTTGGTTCTTCTAAATAAATTCATTGCAAGTAGGGGAATGATCAATGGTTGGATTTTCTTTCTCAATAAGGGTTTCCCTAGGTGAAGGGGGACAACTAAGATTCTCATGACTTTCATCAATCAAAGTATCTTCTTCACAACTAGGAGAGATACTAGGAGGATAACAAACATGATTTTTATGGTCATTTATGATTTCATTCATTTGTTCCCTAATATCTTCCAAAATAGGATAGGTAGGGGAAGAAACATAAAGAGGGTTGTCATAGATATTAAACATGTTTTCCTCACTTACACTTTCATCCTCTAAAACATTATCACAAGAGGGAAATATGTTGGGAGATGAATGTAGACTAGTTGAAGTTTCAATGGTTTCTTGTTTTGTTATGCTATCCTCATGATTACCTATGGTTGTTTCTTCTTGTTCATCAATGTCTTTCCTAATAAGAGAGGTAAAAAGAGAGAAACAACTAGGATTTTTAAAAATCTCATTGATTGGTTCTTCTAACACCAAAATATCTTCTTCACCAATAGGAGAGATATAAGGAGAAGAATGAATATGATCATTAGGATTTTCCAAGGTTGTAGTTTCTTTCACTAGGATGTTCTCATGAGCAACGGGTGAATGGAGACTAGGTAAGGTTATGTTTAGAAATGTGTTTATGGTCTCATTTTCTTGTGCTACAATATCTTCCCAAGGGGAATAAGGAGAAGGGAAAACAAGACCTTCATGATTTTCAACAATTGTGTCTTATTTCACCAATATACCTTCATCACTAAAAAGAGAGGTATCGGGAGAAGAGAAACTATGATCTCCATGATTGTCTATGCTTGAAATCTCTTCTATCACATCATTCCCACAAATAGGAGAGATAGGAGGAGGTATGATCTTTTTCTTAGCATACCTAGATATGTAGGACACAAACATTGTTTGACCTAGAATGAAAAGTACTTCTAACCATCTCATTCAATGTTTCAAGATTATAAACAATGTATATCCAAAGACAAAAAGTACTTTTATCCAATGTATGCAAAACTTGAAGAATGCAAACAATGTATATCCAAAAAAGAAAAGCACTTTTATCAAACTTATGCAAAGCTAAGTTATGAATGTTAACATTTTATATGCAAAAGTGAAAAGTACTTTTATCCATATGATGCAAAGTTTTAGAAATGTGAGCATTTTCAGATCTAATGATGCTTGTAATTGAAATGATTTCAAAAATGACTCCCCTAAATTGATGTTTTCGACCTAGATGCATAAAATAGATGTTCCTAAAACTTTCTAGACTTATAGTTGTGTGTATAAAATATTTGAGTGCATAAGCAAGTAATACAACACACCAATGAATCATTATATTAGAGAATTCAAATGATAATTAAATCAAATCAAAACAACAAAATCTCTAATGGCATCTCATTGTCCTCTATCTCCAAGGATTTTTCAAGTCATAATGGCTCTCAAATTGTGTATGCACATGACTTTCTAAATGACAACCTAAAGAACAAGATGTTGGAAATGCAAGAAATCTTTCCTACACTACATGATTGATTGATTGTTAAATGATATGCTAGGATTAAGATGTTGCTATGATATTGATAATGCTATGCTATGATAATGATGAATCTATAGTAACTAAGATGCAGCTAATGCCAATGCCATGATAAATCTAATTGATTCTAGAATGAAAATACTAAAATGACAATGCTAAGATGATGCTAATACTAGAATGATAATGCTCCAAAATTTTGCAGAGTTCAATTATGCTAAGCTCTCTATATGAAATGCTATAAATGAGGTTGTATTTATAGATTTCTCCAAGGCATAAGCTTATGTGGAAAGATTCAACGGTCTAGATTTGATCTGGGGAGATGGATGGTTGAGGACGAAGAGGTTAGAGAGAATCAAGGAGTGTGTTCCCTTTAGTAGAACAAACTACCATGTGTGGAGAGGAATAAAAGGGAGGTGAAAGCCAAGTGTCTCAAAATTGGTTATAATTTGTTGAAGATATATGCCAATTAAATATTAAGAATATATAATTTCATGAGACACATGATGACGTGATAGGTGAGAAGTTAGTAGAAATGTGACTAAATTCAAATTTAATAAAGAGTTAATTAAATAAAACAAACTAATTAAAGTTATTTATTTAATTAAGACATGAAGAAAATGATTTAGATAGGAAAAATTTAAGAAGGTGAACTATATAAATAAATTTTTCAATTTATTTATAAGTAGACGAATTAAAGATTCATTAATTAAATAACTTTTATTTAATTAATTTCCTCTAGACCAATTTCAAGTGTATACATTTTTCCCCTCTTTGAAGTGATGTGTTTGCGACACATTACATCAATGAAAAATTTGCTAGTGCTGATAAAAAAAATTGATATGCTCTAGACGTTAATTTTTGAGTGATGATGTATACCCCCTCGAGAGATAAATCGGGAAGGTTTAGAATTTTTAGGATTGTTGAAAATTTTGAAAAATTTTAAGATTTTATGATGATTTCCAAATTTTATGATGTTGAAACGATTTATCTCCCGATAAATAATACTAATCCTCCCATTTGATTAATTGATTAATTGATTCCTTTTTGAAAAATGAAATAAATCCCACTTAATTACCCCTTAAAAAGGTAAAAAGGTGAAAAAGAATCTCATTTGATTTCATTTGCATTTGGAGTTTGAGTTGATTGAGAAATTGGAGCAAAATGGTGATCCCATACCAAACCCACCAATTCAAGTGAGTTTGACGACACAATCGCCTGACTATGTATGGACCTCTTGTACGTACCCTGAGAAACCTCATGTTGAAATTTGAATTATATTTTTCTCGCATTTTTCGTGTTTTAAAATTCTACCTTTATGGTCTAGCGCATAGGAAGCCCGCTTTAGCACATAAAGTTGATGTTTTAGTGCATAAAGTATTTTAGCACATTTGGTTTATGATTCAGCACATTGATCAAATGTTGTAGTGCATATAACTTTTTAGCACATTTAGAGCATGAAATGGTGCATATGATGCATTTTTTTGGTGCATTAGGTAGTTTAGCATATTTTGATCACATAATATTGCATTGATTGATTTGTTTAGCACATTGAGCAATTTAGTGCATATATATGTTATGAAATAGTGCATTTGTTGACTGTATTGGTGCATAGAGTTCTAGCACATTTGTGCCCTATTGTGGTGCATTGATGGATTTTGATGGTGCATTCATGATTTCAGCACATAAAAGCACTATTTTAGTGCATTCACACCATATTAGGATTTTTTTTATTGTTCTCCTTGTTTTTAATGTTTGATGATCATGTCAACCATAGTTTTGATGATGTTTGATGATGTTTGATGATTGATCTCATGATACATGATAATCAATGATAGGATAGATGATGATTGATCTCATGATAGATGAGGGTCAATGATAGATGCTTGATGAGATTTGATCAAAATCTTGATAAGTTGATTAGATTGATTGATAGGTTGCTTGATAAAATGTTTATTTACAATATGTTATGATCATAGGAGGATTTTAGAGTTCTTCAGTTTGAGGAACACTTCCCAAAGAACTGGGACATGATTCCACAGCTAGTGCAGGCTGATTTGGATTTGATTGGGTGATGTGGTTTGACTTCTCTAATGGATATGCCCTAGTATAGGATTATCAAGGAACTTTTGACTGCTTTAGCTGAGAGATGGCATAGTGACCACAACAAATTCCATTTGGCTACTAGTAAGATGATAGTTACGCCAGAGGATGTATATCATATCTTAGGGATTCTTGTTGTTTGTGAGTTAATTGTTTATGATCACACAAAGTAGGGAGGTACTTATGCACTGAGGAGGATTTTCATGATGACAAGATTAGTGGGTATGAGATCCCATGGCAAGAGTTGGTTGCTTCATATCATCCATTACCTTGTGTTCTAGTTAGGTTCATTGGAGGATTTCTATGTCTCAACCGTAGGTCAAAGGGACTCTCAGGTGGCTAGGGTCAGACACTGGAGAGCATGATTACATAGGGGAGTAGATATGCATGGGGATCTTGCATGTTCGCACACTTATATCATGATTTATATTAGGTAGTGTACCTTGGAGCAGCTAGTCTATTAGCTGGGGTGATGCTGCTATAGATTTGGGCATGGGAGCACATAGTTGTCACTCGGCCTATGGTAGATAGGAATCGTCTAGTTGGAAAACCATGTGTTTATGGATATACAGGTCCTATTGTCTAACCTAAGCTGGGAAAATTGGAGTACTAGTGATGAGTTCTTGATGATCTGGAGACTCTGACATGGCAACAATATTTAGACTATGAGCAGTGGCTAAAGGATGACATTGAGATGCCATATGTTTTCACTTACAGGTATTTGATTGGGTAGACACCATTTGTCCTCAAGATATTTATGCTTATGAGAGTGCTTTTCCAGTATGGAAAAGCTTAGGTGATCCCTAGGGATCTGTTTTATATGCTTAGAGACGATAGGACATTCCAGAGTGGGGACCTGCATTATCCTATCATGCAGCTTATTAGGAGTATTTTGGGTTACAACCATAGATATGGGATTACCATCCAGAGATTGCAGATGCCTTGATGACTGATGATTATGTGCACTATTTCTTTACACATCCTTTCCTGAGGATATCTAGTCTAGATAAGCTAGTACCAGTATTGGATGATGATGAGAGGGCACCACCACATGCACTGAGACAAAGGAGAGATGGGGGAGATGGTGATGAGGATGAGGGAGATGGTGGCAATGGAGGATATGATGGTAGAGATGGAGGAGATGGGGGAGATGGAGGTGATGGAAGAGATGCAAGTGGAGGTGGACTGATATTGGATGTCAGAGTGGCTCGGAGGAGGAGATCTATGGTACCCTCTAGATAGAAGTAGATAGGGCCCTCACAGATTTAGATTCATGTTCCCTCTCATTAGTAGTAGGCACAAATAGTCACCTTATAGGCATAGGTGTAGAGCTTACAGGGACAGCTGGCACAGGCATAGGCACAAGCACAAATCGCCTCTCTGGCAGCAAAGAGAGATGAGGCCAGACAGAGATGCAAGCATATGGGAGACTTGGCAGAGAGATTATAGAGAGTTTCTAAGGGGACCACCATAGTGGATATGCTTAGAGAGGTACAACAGTCAGCCAGAGAGGCGGAGTACTATAGGCTATGGTATTATGAGGTAGTTCCTCCATAGCGGCATGCCCCAAGTTATGCACATTCGGTTAGTGCCAGATCAAGTTGGAGTCAATGTGGACCATGAGCAAGGGTGTGACTATGCCACCTCCCAAATATCCATTAGGCAGGGATCTAGGTGCAGGTTCATCTAGTGGTGTAGCAGGAAGCTCAGTTAGGTCGATAGTGTCTGGGGGGAGTAGCACATAGTTCTTGTGTTCAAATTTGATGTATTGGCACTTGATGATGTATTTACTTGTTTAGTTGGGGACTTTGTGATATTCTACCACATATTGATGATGTATCTCTCCATGTTTTATGATATCATTGTACACTTGACATTTATTTTGAGATTATATGAGATGCAACAGATACTTATTGATCTATATGTTATCTATATGCTTGTATAATGAATGCTTATGATGGATGCATTTAATTTTTGTTATATATGCTATGTGATGTTTTTATATGATTATGCCATGGTTGTGTGCATGGATGGAATGATAAAACGATGATGCATGGATTATGATGCTATATGCTTTATATATGATACTTTATGCTATATGGGATGAATTTGATTATGTAAATGTGATGTACTTTATTTTTGTATTCTGTATTTTTCTAATGCAAATATATGATGTAATACATGGATGAATGATTCATGTTAATTCTTTCTAATGTATGTATGATATGATAATGCTTATGCAACTATATGTGAATGATCTTGTTTTTGTTTATGTCAAATGTACTCAATCTTTTAATGAGAGAGATAAAATCATTTTGAAATTTTTCAGCCTTGGAAAAAAATCTAAAATGTAGATACAAAACTAATATGGGTGCAATCTATCTTAACCATGCAAAACTAAATGTGCAATGTTTTCATTGTGTCAACCGATTTGTTATGCTTGGTATCATCATTGATCTTTAATATGTTGAAAGTTAGTACAAACATTGATGGTATAATTAGACCATGATGACATGAGTACAACTTCCATTGATTTTTTGATATTGCAAGGTAACACAAGCATCTAGGCATAATTGAACCGAGATGACCTAGGGAGTATTTCTTGCGTAAAATAGACAAGAGTTTATCCCTTTCCTATGAAAATTTAGAATGTCATCAATGATACTTTGTAGAGCATGTCCCATGACAATTTACATAGTAATAATGATCAACTCACAAACAATAGACAAAGAAAAATCATATTTCATCCTAGCTCCTCTAGTCCATGACATCCTTGAGTTGCTCCAGAGAAATGATAACAAAAATCAAGATACAACAGTTGAACATTCATGCTAAAGTGATTAAACCATGATTTAGAAGAGTATCATCCAGTTAGATTTTGGTTGTTTTTTATTGATTATGCTATTGATTTGGATGGTGGTTTTTTCGAAAGATTGTGATGGATGTTCAATGTTGAAATTTGTATTGTGATTGTTGTATTTGTGACATTGTATGACTATTGTTTGTCTATTGTTTTAAGCTCAAAGAAAGTTTCCCCTAGTGAGTTTAGGATTTTTTCCCCCAGTGAGAAACCAACCATTTATTGCGACTATGCACAATGATAACCAAGCCAAGATGAGATATGACCGTGACGCCCAGATATGTACATGAGGTTTTTTTGATGATCAAGCATAGTGATGGAAAAAAATAGATGACCGACATACATGAAAATAGATGGAAGAAGCTAATATATCACAAATAGCACCTATTTCCAGGTTTTCACTACTTGCTTTTATTGCACTTTTTCTAATTTTATGATTTTTTGTTATCACCAAAACACCTATTTGCCAGGTTTTCATCAAGGTAACATTTTTTTATTTCTCACTTTTTTTGTATTTTTCCTTTTTTTCTTGTTTTGGATTTTTTACTTTTTTTCTTTTTTTTATATTTTTCATCTTTTTTAAGTTTTTTTGTATTTTACAACTTTTTTACTTTTTTTGCATTTTTCAGTTTTTTTGACTATGCATTGGATGAGTTATGTGTAAAAACTCTTGAGATGAAGTTTTTTGATATGTTCTTAAAACAAGTCCCCTTCAGGTGTAGATAATTGATATGCTCTAGATCCATAGACTAATACAATGATAAAAGGACCTAGCCAATTAGGTTCAAATTTTCCCTTATTTTCCTAATCCTATTGATTACGAGGATTCTCTTTTAGGACCAAGTCACCAACCTAAAATGTTCTTGGTTTGACCTTGTGATTGTAGCTCCTTGACATTATTTTGTGATAGGATTTCAGATGATCAACATCATGTTGATGGCGTTCATCTAGCAATTCCAATTCTTGTAGTTTGGATACCCAATAATCTTCCTCTAAAATGATTCCTTTCAAGGACACCTGAAGTGAAGGTAACTCAACCTTAGTAGGTAAGATGGATTCTAATCCATACAGAAGGGAATATAGTGTGGCTCTTGTAGGGATGTGGATGCTAGTGTGGTATGCCCACAAAGCAGGGTTTAGTTGAACATGCTAGTCACATCCAGCCTCGTTGACAATTTTCTTCAGGATTTTCAAAATGGTCTTATTTGAGGCTTTTGCTTGCCCATTCCCTTGAGGGTAATAAGGTGTGGAAAATCAGTGTTGGATATGGAATTTTTCACAAAGTTCTTATACATCCTAGTTTTTGAAAGTTCTACCATGATCAATGACAATGGAGCTAGATTCCATACCGACAAATAATGTAGATCAAGATGGAGGAAATTTGTTTACCAGTGATGGTGGTTAATGGGACAAATTCAACCCACTTTGTGAAATACTTTGTGGTTGTGATTATGAATTTATGTCCATTAGAGGAAGATGGATGTATCTTACCCACAAGATCAAGTCCCCATTGACAGAAAGGCCAAGTTGATGTGAATGGTTGCAGCTCTTGCGCTGATGCATGTATGAGGTTTCCATGGAATTGACACTTCTGGCACTTCTTGACATATTGAAAAGATTATTTCTCCATGTTCGGCCAATAATATCCCAAGCATAGGAGTTTCTTAGTGAGAGTAAGACCACTTGAATGAGTACCACAAATACCTACATGAACTTCTCGTAAAGAGGTTTCAAATTTGTCACATTCAATACATTGAAGGAGAGTACCATCAAGACCTCATCGACAAAGTGTATCAACTATCAGGGTGTGTCAAGCTACTTGACAAATAAAGTTATGTTTTTGGTTCTGGAATATATTAGGTGGAAGGGTATTGTCTCTCAGATAGGTATAAATCTTCCCATAGATTGAGGAATCAGTGTCAGTGAGATGGTACACGACTTGACACTCAGGATTGTCATAGGCAAGATTAAACAATTGTTCCAACATGAATTCATAACTTCATTTTTCTGGTATTTGTAATGGAGAAGCAATGGTTGCCATGGCATCTGCAGCTTTGTTGTCTACTCTGGGAATTTGTTCAAACTTGATCTCAACAAAGTATTTCTTGAAGTCATCTACCATTCTCTTTTATGGCATCAACTTATCAAAAAAAAATTCATAATCATCATTAACCTGATTGATGACTAATAGAGAATCTCCATAAACTTGTAATTCTATGATTTTCCATTCCAATGCTACCCTAATACCAATGATTAGTGCTTTATATTCAGCCATGTTGTTAGTGCAAGGGAACATCAACCTGTAAGATTTTGGGATATTGTGTTCTTGAGGAGTAACAAATAGGATTCCTGCACCCGATCCATGTTGAGTGTAAGACCCATCAAAGTATAATATCCAACGTTGTGTTGTTAGTGTGAGGACATCGACATCTAGAAATTCAATGTGCATAGGATGGTCATATTGCCATGGTGCTTCAACTAACTGATCTGTTATTGCTTGGCCCTTGATTTCTCTTCTATCCACATACTGAATATCAAATTCACTCAAAATCATCACCCACTTTGCTAGTCTTCCTGTTAGAGTGGCTTTGTTGAGTAGATATTTCAATGGATCTATCTTGGCTATTAGTTTGATGGTATGTGTTAACATATAGTGTTCCAATTGTTGAGTAGCAAACACTACTGCTAAACATGCCTTTACAATGAATGTACAGTTAAGTTCATAGCCATTCAGTGTTCTGCTAATGTAGTAGATTGCCTTTTCTTTTCCTGTAGAGTCTGCTTGTGCTAGCAAAGCTCCCAAAGATACCTCAGTAGTTGTTATGTAAAGTAGGATTGGTTTTCCCTTTATTGGTGGTACCAAGATAGGTGGATTCATCAGATATTGTTTCAATTGATTAAAGGAAGCTTCACATTTTTTATCCCATTAGAAAGAAACATTCTTGCATGTAACAAATGAGTAAAAGGATGACTTTTATCTGCCAATTTTGTGATGAATCTTATGATGGATTGGAATCTTCCTTACAGGCAGAGATCTTAGTTGGCTAATGTTCTTAGGAGGTGGCATTTCCATGATGGCTTTGATTTTTGTTGGATCTACTTTGATGCCTTTAGCTGAGACTATGTATCCTATGAGTTCTGTTGATGTTCCTCCAAATACACACCTCTTTGGGTTTAACCATACATTGAATTTTTCCAATTGAGTGAAGATTTTATCCAATATTTCTAGATGTCCTTCCCTAGTGTAGTATGATTTTGCTAACAGGTCATCCACATAGTCCTCCATGAATGTGTGCATCATGTCATGAAATATTGTTGGCATTGCATGCTAATAGGTGGCTCCTGCTTTCTTTAATCCAAAAGGCATGACATTCCAACAAAATCTACCCCATGGGCATGTGAAATCTTTTTTTTCTTAGTCTTCTGATGCAATTTTTATTTGATTATAGCCTGAAAATTTGTCCATGAGTGATAGCATTGCATGTCCAGCTGTTAAATCCACAATGATATCTATATTAGGCAAAGGAAGGTCATCCTTCAGACAAGCCTTGTTAAGATCCCTAAAATCTATGCATATTTTGATATTGTTGTCTAGTTTAGAAACTGGTACAATTTTTGAAATCCATTGTGCATAGTCAATTGATCAAATGAATCTTGCATCCAATAACTTTTCAGTTCAACTTTCACTAATAGGGCGATGTGTGGATGCATTTTTCTCAAAAAAAAATTTACTAGCTTAACTCCAGGTGGTAGGGATAAATGATGTATTATAAGATCTACATCTATTCTTGGCATATCAACGTAGGGCCAGGCAAAATTGATTTGTCTTTCTTCAAATAATTTGGTGAAACTTGGCTTTTCTTCCTCTATCATTGATGTCGCTAGATGTAGGGTTTTTATTGTTTTTGTTGTATGAATGTTAATGGATTGCATAGGCTCAACCAATACTAAAGATCTCTCATGATAATGCTCAAGAAGAGTGTCAAATCTCCCATCCTTTAGTGCCTCAGAGGGGTATGTGCAAGATCATCATGGAAAAAATAGGCCTTTAAGTAGCAAAAAAATCAGAGTTAGGCAACTTGACGTAAAAATTTGAATAAGTTATCTATATTTTTTCAAAAATATGTAAAATAGAATCTGTAGAAAATAGAATTTAGTTTCTAAACTACTAGGTTTGTTTAAAAAAAAATAACTATTTGGTGAAAATTTGAAATTTCAATGCAATAGTACTTAAATTTTAGAGAAAAAATAAGAAGTAGGTATCTGTCTGACCACCCTAACCACAATAAAATGATAATATTTTTTTATAAGATTTTAAATATAAGAAGAGGACTAATGTCCTGATGTGATGCATATTTTTGTAATTTTTTCCAAGTAAATAATTAATTATTATTTTTATTATAACTTTAAAAAAATATAAAACTTGTATGTAAACCACCTTAACTTGGTCAAAACTTCATGAAATTCAATTTTTTTTAATCCTATAGTATGTGAAGCATAGAATGTGACACATGTTTTGGATTGAAAAATGTGATACCATTTGAAAGCTATAGATGTTTTTCAATCACCTATCAATCGGACTTTAGTCATAATTTGAATAGAAAATGAATAATAATTACTTATTAAATTCAAAGTAAATCATAATTTATATTGGTGGAAAGCTGAAAATATCCTTTAAAACCCTTTTCGTTTCATCAATTTTGGGTAAAAAAAAAGTCGTCAGCCACATACCCATCATATTGCCACTTTTTGGCCCATCATGATCTTGCACATACCGAGAGAGGTTTTCACTATTAGATATGCTCTTTCTTTTTACTTTTTCATTATTTAATATTGCCATTGCATGGTTTTCACCATTAGATCAATTTTTCGTATTCTTTATTTTGCAGCTAAGAGATTTGGCACTCCCCTTGTTTGAAGCTTCGTTATGAAATTCATTTGTGGAACTTATTTTAGGATTTTCAGAACAAAGGAAGTTTACAATGGCATCATCATTTGCAAAGATAGGGATATCAAGTAGCTCGTTTTGTTCCCAATCAATGAGTTTAGGGTGTACCAAATGTAAGGAATCATCAGATTGGTCAAGGTCAAAGGTGGTAAGTGTCATGATGGAAACATTTTCAAGGTGTTTGATAGCAATGTCAAGGTCTATAATGTTACTCTCCTCTAAATGATCTATCTTGCTCGATGTTTGATCATACTCACTAGAGTCATCAATATGTAGTGATCCAAATTCAAGTGGTCTAGACCCTGAACTCTGTCCCTCCATATGTATGGGTGCATACCTCTTTATCACATCAATTTCTTTGTCTTCAAAAGATACCTCAAATAGTGAATACCATTCATATTCATTTGAGTCTATTTCAAAATTGGCTTGAAATTGGAGGATTCACTCACAAATCTATTGAGTGTGGTTTCTTCTTTTGTCTCTTCTTTGTACCCTAGTCTTGTCTTGTCTTTTTTATTGATTGTGATAGGTTGAATCAGTTCCACAATACCTTCTTTTCTTTTGCCAATAGGACCTTTCCCTTCATATCCCATATTTTTATAAGATTGTAAACCCTTTACCATATGGTTCTATTAGTGTGCTGGAAGTTGTTGCCTGGGCTTGTTCTTCATCTTTGTAAAGCCAATTCAGAATGTCTTTGTCTTTAGATTCATCAACTAGAGTGCCTGCTTTTACAAATTTACCATCAAAGAGCATGGTGGGTTATGAAGATTGTTGTCTAGATGTTGATGGCTGCCCATATGATTTTGGAAAAGGTAGCAGTTGTAAAAGAAATAAGGACTACTCAATGGAATACTCACCCATGCCTTTATCTTTCAACTGGATCTTTTTCTCAAAAAATTTTGACAAAGAATTTAGTTGGCTTTCATTACAGTTTGAGGAAATGGGATCACCGATGACTTTATCTTTTGACTGAATCTCCTTCTCAAGCTAATTTGACAAAGAATTAAGTTGGATTGCATTGCTCAAAGAAATGGAAGTAGGAGCTTCTCTATTGTGTGGCACAAAAATATCTTGGACTGTCTTGAGAGTATTGCAATATTAAGGATTGTTGGAATCAACTGAAATGGTGATCTCTTGTCCGTTGTAGGAGAATTTCAGACATTGATGATATGCTGAGGGCACTGCTTGCTTTTCATGGATCCAAGGTTGTCCCAAGAGTATGTTGTATGTCAAATCTTTGTCCAAAACTTGGAAAAGTAAATATTTTACAACTAGTCCCACTTGAATTGGTAATACTATTAGTCCTTAAGAGGATCTTTCTTCATCATCATAAGCTTTTATGGTGATCTTTCTTCTGGAATCTATGGAATTTTTTGAATATCCCAATGCACAGATAAGCTTTAAGGTGTAGATATTCAAACCAACTCCTCCATCTATTAAAACATGTTTGACCTGATGTTTATGTATTAAAACCTCAATATGGAGTGGAGCATTATGGGGATGAGTAAGGGATGCATCATCATTTTTTGAGAATGATAAACAATGGGGTACAATCAAACGTCCCACCATGGCTTGGAATTGACAAACTTCCAAATCAGTTGGTACAGTGGTGTCCACCAAAGCTATTTTCAAAATTTCTTTATGGGCTAGTGAAATTTTGAGAAGTTCCAATATGGATATCTGTGTTGGGATCTTTTGCAATTGGTCTATGATATTGTATTGCTTTGAAGGGGAAACAAGTGTTTTTGATGTACTTCATTTCAATACAAACTTGGACTACACTCTTGTGGTCATGTTTACTAGCAAGTTGTCTTGTTTATTGTTGATTCTAATGACATTGATTTGATTATCAGTTGCAACAATGTCATGTTTGTGCTCAATTGTGATGTCATTAATTTGATTATCAGATGCGACAATTTCTTGTTTGTCATTGATTTCCATGTCATTAGTTTGATCATCAACTGTCGAAATATGAAGGATGGTAGAATCATAGACATAGTTCACATTTTTCCCTTTGTTTTTTAAAGAGGATTCCCCTTTTTCATAGTTAGGTAAATGGTTTTTGAATGCTCCATGATCAACATTTGTTTGAGGTCCTTCTATGGATATTTCACGTCTATCTATCAAGTCTTGCACCAAATTTTTTAGCTACATACAATCATTTTTTTTTTACCTTTGTTTCTATGAAAATCACAATAATGTGCATCATTCCACCATGATGGTTTAACTCTTGGTTCCCAATCTCATACCTCTGGTAATGTTATGAGTTTGGTTGCAAGAAGCTCTTTTAATGCTAATTCAAGTGACTATCCCAAAGGTGTAATTTTTTTTCTATTTGATGGTGTTCAATATGGTGGTGGAGTTTGTTTAGATTCGGTGTTGTTTTAATTATTTTTGGGTGTGATTCTTGATAGATTGAAGATTGGTTTTTCATTATGTGTTTTAGCTACACCATCGTTACTAGAATTCTTATTTCTTTGACAGAATTTTGGTTTCTCACTGCTATTACAATGATTGGAGGAGTTTTTTGAGTTGTTTCCTTCATTATAGATTTCTAATACCCATCTTTTAACCAAGGCTTTCTCAATTTTGAGTCCATTTTCAATCATATTTTCAAAGCTAGGTAGACATTGCAATTCGAGTCTATAGCTCATCTCACTATTGAGATTGTTAATGAAGATTTACATATTTTCTTTTTCAAGTATAGGATGGGGATATCTAGCAAATATTCTTCTCCATCTTTGTAAAAATGTGAGGAACGATTCATGTTTTTTGTTGCAAAGATCTTTCATGGTTATTTCATGTTGAATGTTGTAGGAATATTAGGTGATAAATTTATTGACCAGCTCTTCAAATAATCTAATACTGGGTGGAAGCTTTGAAAACCATTCCATGCATTGACCACCCAAACTTCTTTGAAAATTTTTCATTAAATAAGTCTCTTTGTGTACAGATTCTAAGCTCATGGTGCGAAATTCTCTTATGTGATCTATAGGATCAGATTCGCCATTGTATTTGTCATATTTTGGAAGATCACAGTTTGGTGGAAATGGTATCTTGTTCAAACTTATATCAAAAGGATAAGGGTAGATGTCTTGCAACAAATATCTTTTGGTTGTTCCTCTTTGCATGCCTTAGATTTTTTGTTGAATATTTTGCATTTGTTGAGTTAAATCATGCATTGGATCTTTGTTTCATGAGTCAGCTTATGTTCTCTTGGGAGCTCCTTTCAATTGGTTTACATCAAAGTCATTAGGTAGTTTCACACCTTCGTTTTCCAACATCAAAAAGTATTTCTCTCCATCTTTTTCTAGAATTTTCTCCATGAATTTATGGAATTTAGGGTCTTGTTGAGTGTGTTGAATGTCCTCATCAGTTATTTCATCCATTTTAGGTTGGTGGAATCTACGAAATGGATTTTCTTCAGCTTTAGCCATGGTGGTTTGTGTTTCAATTTCTTTTTCTCTGAGTTTTTGTTTTTGGTCTCTTGTTAAAACAAGAATGCAAGTGAAAAAGGTTTTTTATACTTTGATCTTTGTTTAAGGAGTGCAATGAGATACCGAAGTCAAATAGAATGATGGATTCTATTGATGAGACTAGGTTGAATTTGATTGTACAAAATTTTGTTTTGTGATGAAGGATGATAGATCCTGATGATGAAACTTAGCTAAACAATCAGATGATAAGATTCATGATTTGGCACTTTAAGATGTTTTGATCCAAGTTTAGTTAAAGGAAATTCACTTGCAAAGGCCGGTTTCTTCAAGTTTAAACTAATGTTTGAATGAGGAATGATTTGTGCTCTAGAAAGGACCCCTAAATCTGGTTTTAATTGTCTAATAGACATTCAACTTAGCTCTCTATTTGTGAATCAGATGGATACGCTAAAATAGGGTAAAAATGCATAAAATATTGCACACATGTGCTAATATAGAGCCTATATGCGCTAGACTGTCCCCTAGATGCACCAGAACAGAAAATGTCTGCACTGAGAAAATGAGGTATATATGCTAGAAAAGAATCCAGATGTGCCAGAATATAAGCTAAATGTGCTAGAAAATAACCCAGATGCGCTAAACTTCCCCCCTTATATATGCTATAATAGAAAGTTGATGTGCTATAAAATGATATAATGTGTCAGAACGTGGGCTAAATGCGCTGAAAGATAAAGCCAATGCACTAGAAAAGACCCTAGATGCATTGGAAGATGGAATGAATGGGCTAGAAAAATCTAGGGATGTGTTAGACTACCCCTAAATATGGTTCAAGTTATCTAACAGATGTTCAACTTAGCTTTTTGTTGGAATATCAGGTAAATGCACTAAATAGATTGCAAATGCACTAGAAGATGAGACAAATGTGCCAAAACATGACCTATATGCACTGAAAGGTTGGATGAATGCACTGAAATAGGAAGGGTATGCACTGAACAATGATGACAATGCTTTGAAATAGGTTGTAGATGCACTGAAAGATGGGGTAAATGTGCTTCAATATGACCTATATGTACTAGACTATGAACTAAATGCACTAAAATAGGGATTGTATGCACTGGAAAAGTTGTATGCACTGAAAAATGAGCCAAATGCTCTAAAATAGGAAGCTAATGCGCTAAACTAGAAATGGTCACCATTTTTTGAAAGTCTATCTGGTTTTTTTTTTTCAAATCAATGAATTGGGTGTTTCAAGTGAGTGATCTTTTGAACAGTAAGTTTTCCTAGTTTTCTTGTTTTTGAATCATATGACTTAAGTGTTTTACTGGATGATCTCTTGAAAAATTATTTCAAACACAGCAACAAGCAGTAAAACAATTTTTTCACCCTATGATCTAAACATTAAGTGTATGTTCAAGGATCTAGTTTGATCCCTACGATTTCCACTACTATTGAACAAGAGAAAATAGATCAATCAGACCTAATTTCAAGGGTCATTAATAACATCACAACCCACATCTTAGAACTACGTTAGCTCACACAGTGGTGTCACCCCCTAGAGGGTGCTCATGGTTTTTCATGTTTTGGGTCTTAACCAAAGTTGAATCCTCCACTTTTGGCCATTAATCCCTAGTAGTTATATGGTGAGTATCTTGGGGGAAGATTCTTCCCTCTTGCACTGTGAATATTATAATGTTCAGGAATTGACTCGGCTAGCTACTACACTTAAATTTCTTAGTAAGGGTTTCCATTCGGTGCGGAAAAATGATAAACTCCCTCAAGAGACCTCCCAACCTTTAGAACAAAGGCTTTGGGGATGGTTATCAATACCCACTACCGTTGAATGTAAGTTTCCTCACAATCAAGTTTGATTATAGTGGGTTGGAATACTTGGCTTTAGTTGTTCCCACTTAGGTCATTCCCATAGGGTGAGTACTTTTTCCCACTATGGCAGGCCTTCTAAAGGTGCTATTACAATAAATGAAAGAGTGAGTTTGGCATTTTGGTCACCCAGTGAAGGGGAGAGCATAGGCCTATCACTTTAAAAATGCAACACACATGGTGTTCATTAACCTTGTAATCAAACTAGATGCCTAATTTAATCAAAGGAAAATAAAAATAACTCTAGTCGCTGCAAACACCATTAGTAGTCTCAAATAATTGTCTTTGATAGCATTTAAAGCACCTACAAAATAGAAAGATATCAATCAGTTCCTAGAATTTTAAGTTTCTGCAAATAAAGATAAATGCACTAAAATAGAGACCATCTGCGCTAAAAGATTCACTAAATGAGCTATTACCCACCCTAAGTGTGTTATTCTAGAAGGAAAAAAATGAAAACCAAATCCTATATACGCCTGAAGAGAGGACAAATGCACTAAAATATGTCATGAATGTGCTAAAATAGAGACCAAATGTGCCAAAAGAGCATATCGATGCACTAGAACAGTGACTATATGCACCAAAAGAGTAGGTAGATACATGCTAAAAGAAGCTTTGGGTGCGCTACCTTGAAATTCATGACCAAACCTATGAACAAAAACTTGCTAGAAAATTGTCAAAAATGGTGCCCGGGCCCCACAATGGGCACCAAATTTATGTATGTATAAAATATGTGAGTGGATCAACAAGTAATACAACACACCAATGAAACATTATATTAGAGAACTCAAATGATAATCAACTCAGATCAAAACAAAAGACTCTCTAATGGTGTCTCATTGTCCTCTATCTCCAAGGATTTTTCAAGTCATAATGGCTCTCAGATTGTGTATGCACATGACTTTACAAATAACAACCTAAAGAATGAGATGTTGGAAATGCAAGAAATCTTTCCTACACTACATGATTGATTGATTGCTAAATGATATGATAGGATTAGGATGTTGTGATATTGATAATGCTATGCTATGATAATGATGAAAATACAGTAACTAAGATGCAGCTAATGCCAATGCCATGATAAATCTAATTGATTCTAGAATGCAAGTACTAAAATGGCAATGCTAAGATGATGTTAATACTAGAATGATAATGCTCTAAAATTCTACAGAGTTTAATTATGCTAAGCTCTCTATATGAAATGTTGTATACAAGGATATATTTATAGATTTCTCCAAGGCATAAGCTTATGTGGCGAGATTCAACGGTCTGGATTTGATCTGGGGAGATGGACAGTTGAGGGCAAAGAGGTTAGCTAGAATCAAGGAATGTGTTCCCTTTAGTAGAACAAACTGCCAAGTGTGGAGAGGAATCAAAGGGAGGTGAAAGCCAAGTGTCTCAAAATTGATTATAATTTGTTGAAGATATGCCAATTAAATATTAAGAATATTTAATTTCATGACACATGATGAGGTGGAAGGTGAGAAGTTAGTAGAAATGTGACTAAATTCAAATTTAATAAGGAGTTAATTAAATAAAACAAACTAATTAAAGTTTTTTATTTAATTAATACATGAAGAAAATGATTTAGATAAGAAGAATTTAAGAAAGTGAACTATATAAATAAATTTTCAATTTATTTATAAGTAGACAAATTAAAGATTCATTAATTAAATAACTTGTATTTAATTAATTTCCTCCAGACCAATTTTAAGTGTATATAATAGTATATGTTACCAACAAGCTTAGGAAGCACATAAGTGAGATTTTAAATTATGTAAAAGGAAATTTAAAATCTAGACTAGGACCGATTCACCTAGAGGGGCGAATGAGTCCCAATTAGGGTTTTTTTCAAAATTTTCAGAAATTTTCACTTGATTTTGATACTTTTTATGTTATGTGACCTAAAGACTAAATGAAAATACATATTTTATATGATTTTCAATGAGATGCAAAAAATGCAACCTATATACACTTTCACTAATGCATAATTTAGAATCCTAGAATGCCAATTAACTAATGCAAATCCTAATGCAATGTTAATACAAGCAAGATCTAGGATGATGATGCACTCCAAATTAGATTTCAAAGTGTTATAAATGCAAGTTCACCAAAATGAAGAGGTGAAAAATGGGGTTCTATGTTGACTTGAATGAGATTGTATACCACACACACTTTCGCAAGCTCTTCACTCATGGAAATCCCTAGAGATCTCAATGCAAGGAGAAAGAGATCTAGCTCAAGGACTATCCTAGGAGCTGATTAGGATCTAATTAGGGGTTCACCACCAAGTTTGGACATGGAAAGACAAATGAAATGTAATATGCAATACTACGCCCTAGTTCAATGCAATGTACCATGAAATTACCTAGAAAAGCAAATGAAATGAAACAACAAACAGTAAACCTGAAAGTGTACACCTGGAAACCAGAGAGAGATGGAACAAAGATATGAAATCCTGGAATTGATGATTTTTAGGCCTGGTGGGACTCATTCTCCATTTTGGTCGAATGATTCCCAATTCTAGAAAGCTATATTGGAGTAGGTTTCAGCCAAAAGGTTATCCAGATCTGTAAAAATCTCTATCAGACATGCACTGTTGAACTATTTTTCCAATAGTTGTGAATCAGTCCACCTCTATTTTTCTAGAAATTTTGAATTGGATTCTATTCCTCTCAATTTTCTTTCTCAAGTCCTGATAGGTTTCCAAATCCAAAATTGCAAATTACAACCTATAGGTCTTCTCCAAGCTTCTCCAAGGCTTCATGACAACTTTGACAACTTTAAATCTTCTTGAATCCTTATGACAACTTTCTCCAACCTTCCTCCAAAGGAAATCTACAACCTAGACTTGCAAATCACACACAATGGAGAGGGGAAAATGTTTTAGGTTAGTAGATAAGGGCTTGCCTTGGTCAAGCCCCTTGTTGGTAATTAAACCTTAAATGAAATCAAATGGAAATGAAGGATGATCAATGAACAAAAGGAGATGTGCAACTCACTAATCCCTTGTGATAGATTGTTGCAATTATGCTTGAGAGCCTGGCTAAAATAGATGTAGATCTTGAATCTTGCTTGAATTGATTGTATCTTGAATGAATTGCTAGCTTGAATCATGACAACCTATACCACAATTGTTAGCTCCACAACAAACATGATGCATAAAACCTTTTACATGATGAATGATGCTTGAATAATGCTGCAAAATGCTTGATAATCTACTCTTGAGGACTCTTGAATGCTCTTGATCTCAATTTTTCTATGATGAATGCTCTCCACAAAATTCTTAGATGAAAATGAGTGAGTGAACCTTGTATTTATACTTAATTATGCAATAAATCTCGAAATTACAACACTACAAGCTGACATTAGATCTAGGAGGCCAAAATACTACCAAAATTTGAATTAATTTTAAATTTTGAGTAAAACTCATTCACCATAATTGGTGAATGGGTCCCACCTAAGGGGAGTCATTCGCAAAGGGAAGCGAATGAGTCCCACCTCAGCTTTTTAAGGTGGGTTTCAGGATTTAGATGATTTTAAATGCCTTTGTCAGGATTTGCCTCAACTTTACACATAAATAAGTCTTGTGGATGCAATTCAGGGCCACTTAAAGCATAATAAAGCCCAATTATTAAATAAAAACCTTAGGAGAGTTTAATTAATTAATCACATTTTGGTTAAAAATAGGTCCATTAGGCTCATTTAATTAATAGAATCCTATAAAAGTGTGAAAGTGGGTTACAACACTTTACAACACCCTTTCTAGGCCTAAATTAAAGCACAAAAAGAGGTTTATTAGCCTTGTTTAATTAAATTTTTCTTGAAAAAGGGTGAAAATGGGCTACAACACTTCACAAAACCTTTACAAGACATTGGTAAATGTATTTTATTTAATTTTAAAGGACCCAAGACCTAGTGTGAATGAGCTAAAACACATTACAACACCAAATCAAGGACACTTTTAGGCTTAAATTCAACAAGAGGGAGCTAAACTATATGAAAATTTCACTAACGACAATTTTTGACACTACACCTTTCTATAACCCAACCTCCTAGTTTACATCTTCTACCTTCATTACCCTTGATTTCCCTACCAACTAGCCCTATGAATTTATTCTCTTTTCTAAACAACCCCTTGAGATATCCTCCTATAAGTCATATGATATCATATTCTTGGTATACTTCTAGAGAGAGACCTATTATTAACAACTCTCTTGACCCTCAAAATTTAATGATATTTATTCAATTTACTACTCTCCTCAAAGATCAATAAATCCTTTACTCTCATTGAATTTCCACATAAAGTCATAGAATATGATGGGATTGACTATTCCATCTTATAAGTATCATGTTAAAAAAATTATCCTAAACATACTAAACAACCAAATAGATGTCTTAATGCTTCAGGAAGTGAAAGTCATAATTGTCTTCATGCATCACTTCCTATTATTTAGAAAGAGCCCCAAATTTTTCATACTAACCATCTTGAGGGTTGTGGGGGGCTTGTGTTGGGTCTTGTACCATGGCTTGGTAAGTCAATTGTTGCTTCTAGAATAGATCCTAATAACTACTATTCTTGGGTTTCCACCTTGTTCCAAGGCATTATTATTATCTTATGCTCCATTTATGCCCCCAACTCTTCTACCAAAAGAGCAACTATGTTGAAATGGATACATACTAATTTACCTATTGTTGAGTGGGTGCCAGGCGGAGAGTTCAACATGGTGGAACACCTTGTTTGTCCTGGTTGGGATAGCCACCCTCGACTTTGACAACTTGAGTTTGAAGCTTGGACCCTGGCCCAAAATTACTTAGGTGTCCATGATCTTATGATCGGTAAAATGTAATCTTATAGGTCCCATTCGTTCAGATGGAGAAAATTTTATGAATTTTTTTGTGGAAAATGTCACTTGGATAGATTTTATATTTATGCCAACATTCTTCTCCATCCTTCCTCTTCAATACATTTCATCCATATTAATTTGGTTGGGCCACTCTTTCAAACCATTTCTTCCTAATGATCTCCATACAAATTGAACATTTCTTATCTTCAAAATTAGGAGTGAATTTATGGCCTCCTAGCTATTGGAATTCTTAGCCAAAGCCTTAGAATGAAAAATGGATATGTTGGTGGGAAAGAGAAATCTCACATTATACACTCTTTTTATTAAAAATTTTGGAAGAATAGTTGTGGCTAAACATCGAAGGATTGAGAAATCCCTTAAAGGGAAACTAATACAAGGAATAAAACTCCTAGATGTTAATTTGCACAGTATTCCTCTACAACAATCAATTTATCACACTAAAAACCTTCTTCATAAAATGGTTGCTTATAATAACAAAGATACTCAAGTGAGGGCCCATCTACAATGGTTGAAAGATGGTGATAAGAGTGCCAAGTTCATCTTCTACTTCTTTTAGCATAAAAATAAATGAAAGGGACATATTTCTATTAGTATTTTTGTTAGTAGCTCACTACAGACCAACCAAGATATGATCATGAAAATATTCTATGAATATTATAAAAATTTGTTTATCAATCATTCAAATAATGGTTGCTTGATTCCTATTTTGGAAAATAACCTATCTAGTTCTAGTCCCCATAAAATATAGTGTAATTATAATAAATTTATAGATCACTATCTCAACTTGGAAGGGATTGAGGAGGCTATGTACAATTTGGCATCGGATAGGAACCTAGGTTTCGATTGCTTGCCTATTGAGTTTTATGGCATGCCTTGGACTCATATTGGGGAGGATTTCTACATTGTTTATCTTGAAGGCATTGAAACTAGGTCTCTAAGAGCTATTATTAACCAAGAACTTATCAATATTATTCCCAAAGGGAAGAAAGAAGATACTATGAATGTTTTTCACCCTATAACATTTCTCAACAAATCAATTACAAGATCATAGAAAAATTCCTAGTCAAAAGAATCAAAACCATCACCCAAGAGATTGTTAGTGGTGCAAGAGCACCTACACCTCATCCTCCATTTTTCCTCATTTGATGAAAAAAAGTGGTTAGGAGGTTAGAATGAGTATTTTTTAGTATTTTTGTCATTAATAAGGTCAATCAAGACCATTGAGAAAGATCTAGGTTGATTTTTTGAGTTTTGAGTCTCAATACATACACAAATGCACTCTTGCACTAAAAGATGCTCTTGTACCCTTTGAAGGAAAAAACATGAATTTGTATGTGAATGTGCAAGGGTAGGGGTCTTAAGAATGTAATAAGGCTATTTTAAATCCATTATAATGGTTTTAAAAGTCAAAGGTGTTAGGACTGAAAGTTGCTTCAAAAAAAATGCAAAATTGTGAAAATTTGTCATTTTGTCATTTGTTGTAATTTCACTATTAAGGATGTAATCACACTTCCAATGGTTCCATCCTTCAAAAATCAGTTGAGATTCATTGGTAATGATATGGAAAAGTTTAAATATCCTCCTTTTGGTTGAGGTAGGCTGTTGGTTGAAGTTTTGAAGCACTAAATATTGAAGTTTTGAAGCACTAAATATAATAAAAAACTCTATTTTTCTGTTTTTCCAGCATTTTTCACTGTTCTCATGCTTGGTATGGTCTAGTACATCATTTTACGGGATCCCAATTGGAATTTTTTGAAAGAGGGCAGAGTCTACTTTCTTTTGGTGGTGATTTGGCTTGTTTTCATTGAGTATTGAGTAAGTTACATCAATTTTAATGAAAGTGGGTTGCAAAACAAGGGTTTGGTCACCAAAATGGATGTAACTCCCATTTCCACCATGGGAAAAATCTGAAACTTGGTGGATTGGTATATTCAGTACTCCTTTACATGCTGCAATTTGTTTCAGATTGAAAAATGGAGGTTTTCAAAAGTTATGTGATGCCCTAGGTCTGGTTTTACCTTGAAACAGTCCAGAAAATGATCATTTGTAAGCTTTTCTTTTGATTTCTGAGTATTTTAAAGAAATAGAATGGATGAAACATGTGAAATAGGTCTTGGGGAACCTTTTGGAGTCTTTTAAATGCATTATGTGTGTTTGGGTGTGCCTTGACAAGTTGAAAGCTTCCTTGTACAAGCCTAGTTAAGCCTTGTTTATGGCTTGTAAATCAATCTTTTAATACATTTGTGTTGGGTGTTTGATCCTGTGCTTTTGGGAACTTGTGGGGGATATTTTTAGAAGTATAAAACCTGATTTCATTGTTTGGTTAATGCCTTTAATAAGTTTTTATTTTGACTGTCCTAGTTGGCAATGTTGCAAGGTTGCATGGGCTTGTGTAAGAGTGATGAGAGAATGGGAGTTCTTGAGTGTAAAGTCAGGTTATTTGGTCTTGTTTTGACATGTTGAGAGTGTACATAGCATCCCCAAGTCCTTAAAACATGTTTGGGTGTGTGAGTTGAGTTGGGTGATCAAGTTGCTTGTTGGAAGGAATAGTGAAGTTGATGTGTGCATTGAGAGAAGCTATTGGAAAAAGGTGTTGCTTCCCTTGCCACTCTGCATCAGTTGGGCTTGAGAAAACCAGATTCCTAGGAAGGTAGATTTAATTAACTAATTAATAGCATGGGAATCATCAAAATGATCGCAACAAATAGCTCAATATGCCTTGATACTCAAAATTGATTTTCATAAGGCTTATGATCATAAAAGGTGGTCATTCATCCTTGAAGTGCTTCAATGGTTGGGATTTGGTCTTAGCTGTTGTGCCCATGTTCAATGTTATTCATGGGTGTTAATGCAACACTAGCTATTAATGGAGCCCTCTCCTCACAATTCCTCTCCAAAATTCATTTACCAAGACTACCCTCTTATCTCATTCCTTTATGTCCTCCTAGCTAATGCTCTTGGATATCTATTTCATCATGCTTAATCAAAATATCTGATTCAGGAAATATCTCCACTTGGTAACACTACTACCCTTAACTCCCACTTTGCTAAGGAAAACATGATTTTCATTAAAAATACAGTTTCCATGAATATTTTTGTGTTGTTTCAAGCTCCCAGTTAGCTATGCACAAGATTTAGTTTTGGATGACACATCCTTTCCCTCATCCACCATGGATTCTAAAATAGTGGAAAGAGATCAAACATGGATCCATTACAGTATACCTTGGTATTGATTTTACAATTGAAGTTTCTTTGAAAGATATGTGGAGGTGGTTTTTAAACAAGTTCAAATCCAAACTATTGGCTTGGAAATTTTTCTTATTTCTATGGATAGGCATATAAAATTTTCCAACAAAGTCCTCTTGGCTAGTCATTTCTATATCTCATCTTGTTGGCTACCCTCTAAATTCTACTACAAAAAACTAACTCAACTCATATTTAGTTTTATTTGGTTCAAATGCAGAAATAAAATAGCCATGCCTATTGCTTCTTGGTCTCACTGAATACTCCTATAGAGTAGGGGGATTCATCATCCCTAGAACTCTAGGTCATGGGAGAGTCCCAAGGAAAAAAATTCCCTAAACTACCTCAGACATTTTGATGGGTTGAGAGAGAGACTAAAAAGGAAGGGAAAATGGTGCATTGATTTCCTTTTACTAAAGATAGGTGTGCTTAGAATTGGGTGAGTCAGCCTCAAAGGTTTTGGACTACAAACTAGACAAATAACTGTCTGAGGATGATAGTGTGGGAGCCAAAATCCAATGTGGCACATTGGTGTCTTAGGGACGTGTTGGCATCCTATACATACAAGGGTCTAGAAAACAAACTAAATCCACTAAGGGCTTACTAACGACCTAACTAACATATTTTTATAGTTTTATGAAGAAAGTATAGAAAGAAAAGAGTACAACAACAAGAATATGTTAAGCTATTCTAATGAAAAAATAATAGAGAAAGAGCAAGAAAATGTACCTTTCACATGCAATCTTGTCTTCTAACTGATTCCAAGGAATGAGGATGCACCTACACACAAAAGAATGAGAAAAGGTTGGGGTTTCATTTTGAGGTATGCGTCAGTTAGATCTGCATTTTGGTGTTCCCACCTCCACAAATAGATACAATGCCACAAGATAGATAAATTGATAGAGAATAGAAATGAAATGATGCAACCAAAACAATAAAATCCAATATTACCTTCCCCAACTATGAGCACTCAAGAAATAGAAGAAGGAAGAGAATAGCACCACCACATAGAGAAGATGAAGCTTGATAATCCAACAATGGCAATGGTGTTGCAACAAGAATTTTTTGTTGAAGCTAAGAGAAGATCTTGTAGTAGCAAGAGAAATGGTGTAGAAGTAAGAACCAAGTGTCTAGAATGGAGTGGGAAGTGTGTAGAGCATGAAAATAATGAAGAGTGAGTGAATAGAGAATCAATAAATCCAAGAATTAGAGTTTGAATGTAGGAAATAGAGGTAAAAGGTTAATTATCACCAGTCAAGGAAGTATAGAAGCTATTACCTTCACAAAAAATCGAAGACATAATAGTTTTATATATTCTAGGGACATGAATCCTATCAAGATGCTAGTGTGGCATGCATGCACCCCCAACATTTATTCCTCCACTGACATAAAAAGACAAGGCCATGCAGATGGAAAATATAATGGTGGTGGGGACTGCATCAATGAACTTATAGTTTCTAAAGTAAAGGAAAATAAGTATGGAATTCACTAGGGGTGCAAATTCACACCATGAAAACTCCAAAAGGAGAAGGGTTATTTAGAAATAATTGATCCTTTCATGCAATGGGTCTTTCTTTTATCAAAATGGATTATAAAATATTTGGAAAGGAATTCTCCATGAAAAATTTTGAATTGGTACTTTATAGAAATATCTACAACAATTAAATCATGGAGTACAGGTTAATTGAATGAAAAAATTATTTTAGCCTCATACATTAAGATCCATTTTCTAACCCCTCTGAACTGTATATGGAAATCTTGGTAACTGGTGTCACACAATATTTCTTGGTTTAATCAATCATTTAGCCATGGGCTTAGTTTCATGAATTCTTCAATATAGTGGAATCATCTTAACCAAGAAAATAAAAATATGTCGGTGATGATTCCTAGATTCAAATCTAAGCACATCTTCAAGAAAGAAATCCAAATATTAAGGAATATATGTAATCCTTCAGGATTTAGATGGAAAACATGCCACAACTAAAGCTATATTTCACTCTAAGTTATAGAGACAAGTTTGATATTATGGAAGTTCAGAAAATTGTGCCCCCAACCTCACTATCCTTATTTCTTCTAACTACCATTTTAGATTTTACAAATTGGAGGTAGCTTAATAGCCAAAACTAATAGGTTTTCCTCTCATGTTTCTAAATAGAAAAATTGTTCTAAGCTTGCCCATTTCTCACTAGCTTAACTCTCTCTAGAGATGCAACCTTAGATAAAACAATTGAAATAAAATCAACCATCAAAGTTAGAAATCCAAAGTTGATTCTCAATCCCAATTCACCACTTGGAAAATTTTGCATTCCAAAGTCCCTATGGAAATATGCCTTATTTTTTTCCTTTTGCCCCTTGCTTTTCCTCTCTATGGTAAAAGTGAATATTTCAAACATTGTGTCTAGTTCTACCCTCATATTAAATTAGTATGGATTATACTTATGGAATCCATAACTATCCTAATAAAATTTCCTTGGTCTTGGATATCTACTATTCTTAGATTTTCTACAACTCACAACATAATATCTAGCTCAGGTTTTCTTATCATTATAAAAAGAATTTGGAATTTTTTATGTATGGCTACCTTTTCACACTCATTTTCTCCACTAGATATTGAAGTTGAAACTATTTTTCCTAGCCTTCATACCTAAATGGCATGCATATCTCCTTAAAATACCAAGGAATTATCAATGATGAATTTTAGCTACAAGCTAAATGCCTTCACTCTCAACTTCAAGATAAAGTCTCACCATCTGTGTCACTTTTATCATACCATCCATACCTATACAATAAATGATAATATTAGTTGATAATGCCTAGCTTGGTATGGGAGATTTGTATCTAAAGCTTATTCAAAATTGTTTCTCTAACAAAATATGTACAGATTACATCCTCAAATTATAATTTATTAGAGTTTATTTCAATTTGAATGGGGGCTTGAAACACCACCCATGTTGCACAACTAATTTTTATTTTAAATAGACTATAAAAACAATGTATTATTCTCTAATTATTGTATTTATGCACCTCAAATTCAGTAAATATTTTATGGTGTACCTTGTTATTTTTTACTTTTGTAATTGTTGTTCATTTTGTAGTTATTTTGTTCACTAATATGAATACTATGACTTTCTATTTGTATTTTTTTCACTTCATTCAATAAAAAAGAAGAAAATACTAGCATTCATTAAAGTTTCACTTTATTGTCAAGTGTAGCCTATAATAAACTACAATTTATGCATCTTCATTTAAGAAAAGAAAATATACTATTTTTTATATGGGAATTGTTTAAAGTTGTATCATTTTTTCCTATATTTTTTTGTAATATTGTGATATTAGTGTTTGTTTTTCTTAATTTATTATCTTGTTTAATTTATTATCTTGTTTATAACAATATTGGCCAATGTCATGGAGTTTTTTAGTTCATGTATTGACTCCATGATGCCTCTAGCTTTCAACCCTAGTTATGGTTGTATTGTAATCCTTGGTAGATTTTCTATTTTAGGTCCCAATTAGCTACCTGTTGGTAGTTCTTTTTTTTTTGGTACGTAAATAAAGTTTTGTTAATATGAAATTTTTTTGGGAAAATGTGTCTCAACCTTACAATTGTATGTAGTTTATTGTTGATAGGATGTATATATATTTATATATATGTTTCCTAGTTACACTAATAAGTGTATACAATGGTAGCATGGAGCAAAATGTGAACATGCTAACTTTTTAAGAAAATTTCTAGAATCGTGGGCATACATTAAATAAAGGATATATTATAAATCTGGACCATCCGTTATTAGGTTTTAGATCTAATGGTAGATATTTTGTTGGCTTGTTTTTCCCTAGAATGTAACTCTATTTTATGACGGCATTGTATTACGACTGCAGTAGAGATTGTGATGATTTCTAAGAGTCTGATAGTGGTCATGTTATCTCTTAATCTCTAAGTGGTGATACTCTTGTGAGAAGCTTGCTTTTCAAGTATATTGTAATCTTTTTGATTTACTGAATAATATATTGGTCAAATTTTGGAGTGTGGGTTTTTTCTCCCAAAAGGGTTTTCCTACGTAAATCACTATGTCGTGGTATGCATGATATTTATGTTTATTTTTGTTTAATTTTTTGTAACTATTAAAGATATATAGAATTTTTTCATTATTCTCCTCTCAAGATTAGTGTAGGAAGTTGTTCCACTACCTTAGCTTCCTTACAAGTGGTATTAGAGCTTGATCACCTTTGGTTTCAGTTGTGGGTTGTTGGGTTTTTTGAACTAATCTAGATTTGAGTGGGAGCTTGTGCAAAAGATACTGTGTGATCTTGTTGTAGGAATTTTTAGATGGCAATTTCATCAAGGAGAATAGAGGTGGAGAAATTTTCTAGATATAATTTTGAGATGTGGAAGCTAAAGATGGAGGATCTATTGATAGATCAAGATATGTGGGATGTTGTTGATGAGAATGTTTCAAGGCCTGCAGATCCTACTTAGGCTACTCAATATGATGTTATGGACTATAAATCCAAGGGTCTAATCATATTATGCTTGGAAAACCTTTTTTTTAATTAATGTCCATATGGAGACCTCTACATAGAAACTATGGAAGAATCTTGGTGATATGTATCAGGCCAAATCTTTAATGAACAAGATTTTCTTGAGGAAGAAGTTGTATTCCTTGAGAATGGAAGAGGGTGAATGAATCATAGACCACCTAGAAGAATTCAATATGTTGGTGGCTCAATTGGCATCAATTGGTGTCAAAATGGATGAGGAGGAGAAATGTTAGACCCTGCTTTGTTCTTTGCCTAATTCATGGGATTCTCTTGTTCTGATTCTAAGTCTGAGAAGGAAGATGGTGACACATTCATTGCAGCTTTGGCAACTCATGCAGGTAATGATGCATGATTAATTGACTCGAGTGCATATTTCCATATGACCTTTAATAGAGATTGGTTTTGTGAATATGAAGAATTTGATGGAGGTAAGGTGTACTTGGGTGATGCTTCTCATTTAGACATTATTGGTTATGGTAAAGTTAAAATTAGGTTTATTGATGGTAGAATAAAAAGGATTAATGGTGTGTTGCATATACCTAGATTATCATGAAATTTTTTATCTATGAGAAAACTAATAGATACAGGTGTGCAAGAAGTATTTTCTAATGCAAGATGCAAGATGGTCAAAGGTGTTATGGTGATTGCTAGAGGTGTCAAATATGGAACATTGTATAAGCTTGATGCATGCACTATTGAGTGCAATAGTACTTCTATGAAAAGCAAGTCTATGGAAGAAATGAGGGTTTCACCTTCAGCAGATGCTCATGGTTTTTGGGTACCTAAAGGTGCTCTTTCTTCTAAGAAAAAGTTACCTATAGAGAAAACTCTGTTATGGCACCAAAGACTTGGCCACATTGGAGAAAAAGGTCTAAGGACCTTGAAAAATAAAAACCTTGTTAAAGGTTTGTCTTATTGTAATCTTGAATTTGATTTTTGTGAACATTACATTTATGAAAAACAAAACCACGTTCAATTCTACTCTAGTTCTCATAAATCTCCTGGTGTATTAGATCTTATTCATTATAATGTGTTTGTTCCTATAGATGTTCCTTTGATTGGTAAATCCACATATCATGTTTCATTTATTGATAATTATAGTAGAATGGCATGGTTATATTTCCTAAAGAGTAAATCTTAAGTTTTTAGGAAATTTAAAGAATTTAAAGTAACAGTTGAGTTGCAGACTAGAAAGAAAATAAAATGTTTGAGAACTGATAATGGCGATGATTTTTTCTCTAATGATTTTGATAAATTTTGTAAATATTATGGTATTCATAGACAAGAGAAAACTCCATATTCTCCACAACAGAATGGACTTGTTGAAAGAATGAATAGGACACTGATGGAGAAGGCTAGGAGTATGTTGAGTGGTGTTGGTCTAGAACAAATATTTTGGGATGAAGTTGTTGTCACTGCATGTTACCTAATTAATAGGTCTCCTACATCAACTATTGGTTATAAGATGCCTATAGAGGCATGGTCATGTCGTAAGCCTTCATTGAGACATCTTAGAGTTTTTGGTTGTGAGGCATATGTACATGTGCCAAAGGAGAAGCAAACAAAGTTGGAGAACAAGGCTGTAAAATGTATCTTCATTGGATATAGTTAATATGGTGTGAAAGGATACAAGCTTTGGGATCCTATTACACAGAAGGTAATACAAATTAGAAGTGTTATTTTTAGAGAAACTAAGCCTTCTTCTACTACATTGCAGCCAAAACAAAATAAACAGGAAGATGTGATTCAATTTCCTTCTACACCTAAGAAATTTGAAATGAGGCCCAAGGATAGACAAGAAGTTGAGGAGAGATCATCTAGCTCTAGATCTTCAGAAGAGGAGGAAGAACCTCCAACTCAACTTGTTCATAAGTCTACAAGACATAGACAACCACCTGAAAGGTATACACCTAATGATTGGAGATGTATTTTTGCTTTGACCACTAACATGGATGAACCCAAATTTGTAAAAGAGGCACTAGGTATGAATGATGCAGAATCCTAGAAGATTGCTATGGATGAAGAAATAGAATGTTTGAAAAAGAATGATACATAGGATCTTGTACCATTGCCTGAAGGATGAAAACCTGTTGGTTGCAAATGGATGTTCAAGAAAAAGATTGGTTCAGATCAAAGTATTGAGAAATACAAAGCAAGGTTGGTTGTGAAAGGTTACTCTCAAGTTGAGGGTGTTGATTATGGTGAGATATTCTCTCCTATTGCAAAAATCACATCCATTAGATTTTTGATTTCTTTTGAACTGGTGCTTTTGATTTAAAGGATAATCAAATGGATGTAAAAATTGCTTTCCTTCATGGTGATTTGGAGGAGGCTATTTATATGACACAGTCAAAGCACTACGTGGTGAAAGGTAAAAGTAAATTAGTTTGCAAATTGAATAAATCTTTGTATGGCTTAAAATAGAGTCCTAGGATGTGGTACTAGAAATTTGATACATATGTGTTGAGTTTTGGATTTGAGCAATCTAAATTAGATAATTATGTTTATTATAAACTGATGGTGATCATTTCCTATTTATTGCATTATATGTTGATGATATGTTATTTATTGGCAAAGAGAAAGGTGTGATTTCAAAACTGAAATCTCAACTTGCTACTAAATTTGAAATGAAAGATCTTGGTGTAGCTAAACACATTCTTGGGTTGGAAATTAAAAGAGATAGAGTGTGTTGGATATGGCATTGATGAATTACATTATAGGCTTTGGGATTTTGAAAATCAAAAAATTGTGAGAAGCAAGGATGGCATATTCAATGAGAAAGTGTTGTACAAAGTTAGTTGCAGCAGCATGAGAAGAAAGAAAATGATTATGTGGTGTTGGATGATACACCAAACAACAATGTTCTATTGGTTCCTCATGCTCCGCAACAACAAATACCACAAACTCCAATGAATGTTAGATGATCTTCAAGGATAAGTAAACCTCTAGAAATATTTTCTCCCTCTTTGTATTCTATTTTATTGACTGATGTTGGTGAACCAGAATGTTATGATGAAGCTATGCAGGTGGATACCAAGATTCACTGGGAGCATGGAATGGAATAAGAAATGGACTTCTTGCTAAAAAATCAAACTTGGGAATTATGCAAGTTGCTTGCAGGTAGAAATGTTTTACCAAACAAATGGGTTTATAGGCTAAAAGAGGAGGATGGAGGTAAGAAAAGATTTAAAGCCAGATTAGTTGTAAAAAGATTTGCACAAAAAAAGGGTATTGATTTTGATGAAATATTTTTTCCTTTTGTTAAAATGACTTCTATTCATACTATTTTAAGTATTGTGGTTGCTGAAGATTTTCATTTAGGACAACTTGATGTTAAAACAACCTTTCTCCATGGTGATTTGGAAGAGGAAATATATATGGAATAGCCACAAGTATTTGAGGTCAAAGGTAAGGAGAAAATTGTGTGTAGATTGAAGAAAAGTCTACATGGCTTGAAGTAAGCACTTCAGCTATGGTATATTAAATTTGATAGTTTTATAGCTAAGCAAGGCTACAATCGGTGTAATTTAGATCATTGTGTTTATTTTAAGAGGTTAAATGATGATAGCTACATTATCTTATGTTTATATGTTGATGATATGCTTGTAGCGGGGTCTAACATGGATCACATAATAGAGTTAAAATAGTAGTTAGCAATTTGCTATGAAATATTTAGGGGCAGCAAAGAAAATCCTTGGTATGAAGATTACAAGAGATAGGAAAAATAGAAAATTGTTTTTTATCCTAGGCCGATTATGTTGAGAAGGTGTTGTAGAGATTTCATATGGAAAATGCAAAAGCTATCAGCACACCTTTTCCCAGTCATATTAAGTTGACTAAGGATATGTGTCCAAAGACATAAGAGGAGGAAGAAAAAATGTCCAAGGTACCATATGCTTCAACTGTAGGTAGTGTAGACATGCAAAATCAACATCATGCATCTAAATCTAACTAATTAACATCAAATTTTTCTATTAATCAAATAAAGGAATTTATTTGATTAAGTTCCTCCTTTAATTAAGCGTATGTGCAAGATCATGATGGGCCAAAAAGTGGCAATATGATGGGTATTTGTAGGGTATGTGGCTGATGACTTTTTTTTTACCCAAAATTGATGAAATGAAAAGGGTTTTTAAAGGAGGTTCTCATTTTCCACCAATGTAAATTATGCTTTACTTTGAATTTAATAAATTATTATTATTCATTTTTATTTGAATTACGACTAGAGTCTTGATTGATAGGCTAATTGAAAAACATCTATAGCTTTCATACGGTATCACATTTTTAGAATCCAAAATATGCATCACATTCTATGCTTTGCATACTACGGATTAAAATAGAAAATTGAATTTCATGAAGTTTTGACCAAGTTAAGGTGGTCGACATACAGTTTTATATTTTTTAAAAGTTGTAATAAAAAATCATAATTAATTATTTACTAGGAAAAAATTACAAAAAATATGCATCACATCCGCATGATTCCTCTACTTATGTCTAAAATATTATAAAAAATTTATCATTTTATTGTGGTTAGGGTGGTCAAAGACACCTACTTATTTTTTCCAAATTTAAGTACTACTACATTGAAATTTCAATTTTCACCAAATAGAATTTTTGTTTTAAAATAAACCTAGTAGTTTAGAAACTACATTCAATTTGCTCTGATTCTATTCTTACATATTTTTGTAAGGAAAATTAGATGCGAAAAAAATTCTCCTAACGTCAATACCTCGGAAAGAATGCATACACTTTAAAATTTACAATTACAGTCAAGTTAAGATGCACTATGAAATAGATTATAGAAACAGAGTTTTGACAATCACACAAGAACACCAGATGTACGTGGGAAAACCCTTACGGGAGAAAAACCCACCACACCAAGAGAAATCACTTTGTATTACAGTAATTGAGATTACATACAACAGTCAAACTTATCTTACTGGTGTCTGTTTACAACAGCATTCACCATTTACAATATTGCACAGGAACATTCACAATTACAGTTCACATAATAGAATTCATTCACTGATCCAACCTCCCAACAATCTATCGATTCAACCTTCGAACTAACCAACTAATCACACTCTGCAATCGCAGGGTATATCCATGGCGTTCCCTATCTGTCAAGCTTCCTCACAGAACTATCACAACAAACAGACTCCCAACGGTTCCAATTTGGCTCTTCTGATTCATCCACGAGATGCCACATTGGACGGTCATACTGTCAACAAAATTCACACTGTATTGGCATCTCAGTGAGACACTAACAGTGTCTTGCCGATGCCACATATCCTTCATACCGATGTCGCCAAGAGTCTCTATTATTGCTAAGACATTCTATCGAGCTTCATAAGTTACACCGAGTCACCATGCAGTCACCCAGACCTATCGCTTTCGCCAAGAGATCATAGCGAGTCACCAAAGGTATACCAAAGACACAAGTCACATCGAGCTCCAAAAGATAGTCAACAAGACATACCGATATCGCCAAGAGGTCTCATAGAGCAACATTAAGTTACACCAAAAGCATACACCTATCGGCAAGACCAAACACCTTCACCGAGATGTTATGTCGAGGCTCCGCAAGTCACATAGACTTAAGTGTTCTCATCAGCCAGACAGTCGGCTTTCGTCAAGACATCATACTGAGATCCATATGTTTCACCAAAGCTGTCAGCAGTCACCAAGACATATCATCTTCGCTGAGAGAACATATCGAACTCCAAGACTTACCCCGAAGGCTCTTCATCATCGGCAAGACTCACCAAAGTGTTGGGACTTCTTACCGAAACCACCGTGTTACACCGACACCACCACTCATCGCCAGGATTCACTCCGATGAACGTTTGAATGTGTCTCCATCAGCGTGACCTTCTCTGTTCGCTGGGACTTCTCACCGAACCATATGTTATGACGAAGACACTAGCAGTATTCCTATCAGTGAGACTTTAGCTTTTGCTGAGACTCTTCACCGAGCCGCCATGCTACACCGAAGATCATGGTAGCCCAGAGTCTCCCCGATACACGATTGAATGGCCTGCTGGCCAGAGGTCTCCCGAGCACTATGAGGTCATAACGAATACACCTTGTCACAGTGATAGCTTCAAAGAGCAACCTTTCGGCAAGATAGTAACAAGGCCACAGCTACTTGTTCAAAACATGATGATACACACTGCTTGTCGGCAAGACATTGAAGCTGTCAAACCGACTTGGCTCTCATGGAGATTTTAGCCTATATTGATTAAGACATACATTTCCAAAAAAATTGAAATAATATAGATAACTTATTCAAATTTTTATGTCAAGTTGCCTAACTCTAATTTTTCTAAAAAAATTTCCACTTAAGGGCCTTTTATTTCCATGATGATCCTACACATACCCTTAAATAAATCAACTTTATTTAATTTGATCCTAACATCATACCTCTTTGATTAAATAAATCAATTTTATTTAATCAAATCCTAATGCCCCTCTTTTAATTAAATAATTCACTTTATTTAATTAATCTCTAAAGTCATCCATTTAAATTAAATAAATTCATCTTTATTTGATTTAACACTAACATAATCCTCTTTAATTAAATAAATCAAATCTTTATTTAATTAAATCTAAAATCATTTTCTTCTCATTTTTTTTTTTTAAATCCTAAAATCTAAGTCAAAATCCAAAATCAGATAATCTCCATCTTAATTAATCAAATCCTGTTTAATGCTAATCCTAATCTATCAAATCATCTAGCTTTTGCAACTTGCACCATAAATCAATTTAATTGTTTTATTAATTCCTCCTTTCCATTCAAAAAGGCATCTCAAGTGGAATATTCCTCCATTTCAAATCTCCCTCCCAAATTTCTTGTCCTCCAACATAGCATTAACTCCTTTTGCATTGTCTCTTACACAAGTCAACTTGGTATTAACTCTCTTCTTTCATCCCCCCTAAACATGTCATTTCATCAAATTCAAATTTCAAACTTGCACATTGATCAAAATGTGCTCAACATTCATCCTCTCACATGTTGACAAGTGGCACTTTATCATTGGATCATTTTTAGTCCCACATCCTCGATATCTTCCAATCTTCAATCCTTATCTCTTATAAATAGAAGCCTTCTCTAGTTGTTGGGGGAGCCACAATCAATGTAAAATCATTATGCTCATTTGTAGAGGAGAATTGGAACCAAATTTATCATATTCATATCAAAGATCATCCATTCTTCAACCATTTTTATCATTTCTTAGCTAGGTTATGCAGGAATTCAACCAAGGAATCTCTATCTTCATCAAATCATCACAAAGCTTGCAAGGGATTGGGAAAGGGCCATTTTCCACATCAAAATGGCACCAATTCCCCCATGGGATTGAGATTTTGCATGCTTAAATAGGATTTAAAATCTTTTCTTGTTTTGTTCTTCATTTCTTTCCTATTTTGAGCATTATAAATGAGTTTCATGGGGAATCTTGTGTGTTTTATTTAGCTTCCTTGTTTCCTTTGATTACATACTTAACATGATTCAGTATCTCATTGAGATGTTTTGGTTTGCTTTGCCTTAAATTTTTAACCATGTTAATGTGTGTTGAAGTTTTGAGCATTTGTAGATTTTAACATCCACAAAATGGTGCTAGGAGGGAAAATCTAAAGAATCTAACACATTTTTTTGAGAAATTCTGATTTTTTTTATGTTTTTGTCTTCCTAGGTCAAACAATGCCACTGGGACAAATTGCGACACATATGCGGTCACTATTTTTCCAAATAGAGCTACTAGTTTCACTAGAGCACTGCTCAAATCTTCAAATAGTGTCACTTGGTCCAAATAGCGTCGCTACCTTGAGTTCAAACAATGTCACCTTTGCTTTCTTTATTTTTCATTCTAACTTAAAATGGTCGTATCTTGGTAATTTTTTGGTTTTTTTTAGAGCTTTTTTTTAAAATGGGGTAGAATTTCATAAGTTATCCAATGGTGTAGGTCTTTCTAAACTTTGATAGAGTTAAAATTTTCAAATTTTCACCTAATGTCAAATCACAATGAAACTTGGTCTAAATTTTAGGGTTTTATGCTTAATCATTTATCTAACCCTCATATCTTCTTGTTTCTTGATTTCATCTAACATTTAGAGCTTATATTGCAAGTTTTAAAGGATCATGGAGCATGGAAGTCAAAGAAAAAGCATTATCACATGATTGTAACAAGTGTTTTTAAACACTTTGGGAGCAACTATAATCCCATTCTTAAGGCTTTCTTATCTTCAAGTTTTAGGACTCAATAATTTTCATTTGGGCTTAAAAAGAACAATCAAAGGGATTAAAAAGAACCTTAAGGAACTTACTACATTTTTTTTGGGGCTTAACAATTGAACAAGCAAACTTCACATTTCAATCTTGGTGCTTAAAAAGAATCCAATCATTGCTTTGAAAGGGATTAAAATGAACATGTGCATCTTTGTTTTGTAATCACTTACCCAAAATAATATCATCTAAAAGACATATGTGCTTCTCTCATGCCTCACGGAAATCTTGAGAATCAAAAGGATTTTTGTGATATTGGGATGTGTAAGTGATTTCCTTCACACTTCATTTTGGAACTAAAATTGAAAAAATCTTGCGCCTATGAGTGGAACATATCATGTGTGTTCTCTCCTTATTTCTAAATGAGGATTGATCAAACTATGGATGTATTTTCTCACTTTTTTTATCTTAGAGGGCTTGCCTTGTGGGAAAAAGTAATCACCCAAGGGAATGACCCATCTGGGAACACGCTAAAGCCAAGTGACTTCCAACCGGTATATAAGTGTGGGTACTTGAGGAAAGGAAAGTATCACGAGGATTATTCTGATGAGAAGGGTAACAATGGTCTCTCACTGCATGGATGGTCCCCCATGAATGAAATGCCCCTACTAGAACCTCTTGTTTAGAAATGCCAAAATCCTTGATCTATTTGTTGGTGCAAGAACGGTCATTCTGAAGCCATCCCACATTTTTATGGCTCTTAGTAGAGATGAGAAGTATTCCATGGGAGTTTCATGGGTACTGATGCTTGGCTGACCCGAGAAGTGAGTGCACTATAAGGGGCATCCTGTGTGGTCAAGCATCTAATCATCCGCTAAGAGTAGGCATAGCTGGATTTATCCAAGTGGGAACTCAACAAATACTATCTTTCATATCCATAGGGTTGTGCATGTTCTTGGAATCGAAAACACTTTGCTTGATCATAAACATTGGGAAAACAAACATTCAACATGAGCATCAAATTTCAAACCCTTTTAGGAGAAGAAAATATCCTTTGACAAAATTTAAGTGTTATTGCTTGCCCTTGGGATTCTCATCCTTAGAGGCTTCTAAGCATTTGGATTTTATCTCAATTTTCTCCTACTAAAGTCAACATTAGGTAATTTTTTCCTTGATTTTCCTTGATTTTTTCATAACACACTTTGTGGGATAAGAGGGGATTTGAGACATTAGACATCTAGATTCAAAATCTAATCAAGAAAGTGTTTTTGGTAAAAAGAATCCATTAAGAAAAGATAAAAGACAAATTGAACCCCACACATGTGCTTGGTATCTTTTGGTCATATGGTTTTCATGCAAACATTTGTCTTTTGGTTTTGAACTACTCTTAGAGAAAGGCATGTTCTTCACTATCTTGGTCTCATAAACAAGGTCCCTATTAGGTTCATTTAGGATCAAGTCAAACACTTCATCCATTCCAAACATTTATCATCTCATCCCACAAACAACTTTAGAGCTTTAGAAACATGATTCTAAACTTGGGTAAAATCATCAAATTTGAAATCACCTTGTTTAGTTAGGAGCATGGGAATGCATCCTTTCTCATACCTCTAGTTAAATTAGCACCCCTTTGAAAAAGTTCATCCTAAGATCACATCTAACATATTAGGGTTTAAAATTTCATTATCCAAATAAAACCAATCAAAATCAAGTCCTAAAGTCTAGCATTGATCCAAAGTTCCTAAAAATTCAACACCCATATCACTCACCCTTTCATCCTTCATCTCATCATTGGTCCTAAACACTTTAGAGGTTCCCTTTTACGACAAGGTCAAAACACAAGAAGAACATGGAATATAAACTTGATCCATGCATCATGGGTAGTTCAAGTCAACCAAACTATCAAAGCCTTACAATGTTGATTGATTATCAAAATTCACATTTATACAATCCATACATGGGATCATTATCTCCTACAAACCTCAATGATACAACAAATGTTAGTATGCCCAGTCAAAATTTTGGAACACCTTTCCCAATGGTAGATTTAAATCCAAGCCCAAACCTACAAATCTATCAACCAAACACTTAATGCATGAGTCTTCCACAAAACAACAGCATCCCACCAAATCCATACATGCCAAATGTGAATATATCAAGTAAGTTTTCCAAACATGAACATTTCAAATCCACACTTGGAAAACTTTGGGATAAATATGTTCACAAATCATAACAATGTTGTTCAAAGTCCAAAAAATATGTTAACAACTTCATGTGTTGATCCAAGTCAAGGTAACACCATGCAAAATCAAAGTTACCTAAATCAAGACAATATGATTCCCAACCACAACAATGTTCAATTTCAAATACGAAATCTAAACATCATCCCAAATCAGAACATTGTCCAAAATCAATTTGTCAATGATCCCATGCAAACACCATAAGGATGCATTCAAAATTTGCTTGAACAAAAACCAAATCAACTATATCAAGGGAGTCAAGATCAAATTTGGAAAGATAAAATTGCTACACTTACCAAAATAGTTGAGTCATTGTGCCAAGAAACCTCTCCACCCCAAAATCAATACACTCTTCCATTGGCTAAACCATGTCATCAAAGCATTGAGTTGTGTCCACAACCACATCAAGAAAAATATCTCTAATGTCAAGAGGTTGGATATCAAGATCAACAACGTCGACAACAAACCAAATCACCATATCTCAAATATCAATCACCATATCTCCAAAATCAATCACCACAAGATCAATTTAAAGTACAAGTCTTACAGGGTAACAAATGAGAATATACACCACTTGGGAAACCAATTGAATTTATCATGAAATAGTTGGTGCAAGAAAAACTCATCACAATTCCCACTTATGAAAATTATCAAGAGCCCTTAGTGAAACCGCCATTATACAATGAAAATCACCTTTGTGATTTCCATAAAATCAAGGGACACACAACATTAGATTGTATTCAACTCAAAAATCTCATCCAAGACCTTTTTGATCAAAAAATAATAACTATTGGGGACAATGGTGAAGATTTAACCACTAGTAATAGCATTGACAATCTCTCCACCACAATGTTGAAAACAATGATCAAGATTTATCCATCAATGAGCACCTTGAAGATGTTTCTACCTCATCTAAAGATCAAATCAACATATATCAAGAGTCACTTTTCAATCATGATCAAAATCCACCAACAATACCCAACAATGATCCAATTCAAGAAATGTCAACATCACTTGACCCTATGGTTGAAGACATTCACAATATCTTTGCCACAATTGTTGAAAACAATGTTCAAGATCTATCCATTAATGAGCACATTGAAGATGTTTTTACCCCATTTGATGGTCAACTCACCATACATCAAGAGCCACTTTTTAGTGATCTATTTCAAGGAGTGTTAGAATTATTTGATCCCATTGATAGAATCTACAATCCATCGACCAATGATCATATTGAAAATGTCTCTACATCACCTTATGAGTTAGAGGACATATCTCAAGAATTTATTCCAAAGCATGATCAACATGTTTCACCAAACTCTAGCAATGGTCCTTTCCAAGACATATTGACATCCTTTGACCTCATGGTTATAGATATTGAAGGAATCTTCAACTCAAAATTTGATCCAAGTCCACTTAAATATCAAGAGGATATTGAGACACTTCCCATGCCTAATGAAGATATCCAAGAACCCTTTGTAAGAAATCCACCCTTTGAAATGGACCCATGTCAAGAACTTGATCCAATGGATGTTGAAAGGAATTCCAAAATCATTCAAGATAAATAATTTTTATCTCCAAGCTACTACAATGATCCAATGGACACTCTCCTATCTATACAAGATGTCGCAAATGATGATCACATCCACATATCAAATACTCCTCCATCCACCCATGGGATGCTTTCTTTGGATGGACATGTAGATGATCTTCATTCAAAATAGGATTCCTTTACTCCTAATATTATTACACAAAAAGGGTAGGTTATTGATTCCTATAGTCAAATTAAATTGTCAACATCGGGATTAGATATATCCCAAATTCAGACTAAGGACATCATGTATGAAGATATCCAACATTATCCACTCAAGGAAATAGGTTAGACAAAACAAGATATTCCAAAGTCAATAGAGTAACAAATTGAAATAACATCCTCTACAATGGTCATTTATCAAAGAATGCATTATAAAAAAGAACTCTCAAAACAGGAAAAATCAGAGCATAAAGGTGCTACTACCACACTGGGGGAAACTATGTCTCAAACAAATGTCAACATAGGAATCACGAAGAATCCTTGTGATGAAACCGATGCCAGTACTACAACTAGCCACGTCATGAATCTTCATCCACCCATCACCCCATCCATGAATTGGGACCAACATCAAAACAAATATTTGAATCAAAGTACAAAGAACGTCATCAAAGCAAAAGAAGCTAAGAAGCATTTCAGAAAAATTAAATACAAGTGGATACCAAAGAATACAAAGAAAGATTATCCCTATCAAACTCCATCAGTCAAAGAAACTATGGGGCAAAATAAAAAAGGGAAAACTACCCATCAAAGATGTCCACAAGGGAAAAATAAGGCTTCTCAAGTGGCATACAAAGTGTATCAAGCAGTTGGTCCTAATTTCATGGACACTTTCATACCCACCCATCATTGCTCATCTTCCCAAGTTTGGAGAGTCAAAGGTTCCAAACTGTCAACCAATTCATCTTTTATTCCTAAACACACAACTCCATCCACACCTCCACGCATGATATCCAATTCTCAAATTGACCATGTATTAGCAACAACCCTTTATCACAAGGATTCAGAAGGCATTCTATCGCGAGGTGCACACAAAGACAAAGTTAACCCTACTATCAACAAAGCAGATTAGGAATCCCAAAAGTTGCATTCAAGTGCACGTATCTTCAAAAAGAAACTTCTTCAAGTAGGATATCAATGGAATATTATGACATAAGCATCTACATTGACACCACCAGATGGTTCAACATGAGCTTAAAATCTTTCAGAAAATTCCAAAAAAATCAGAAAAATGATTGAAAACAGTAAAGAAAAAAAATTGTCCTCTAGTGAAAACCACTATGGTGGCGCTTTGGGTAGGTACCATGATGAAAACCTAGAAAATAGGTGTCATGTGTAGAATCAAGAATCTGCATGTTCCAGTTTAGGTGGAAGCATCGTATCCCATCCATAATAAATCCAACATTCCATCCATCTCAGCCATAATAAATACATTCATCCATGAATCGTTTATCCAATCCATGTGCATATATCTACATTCATAGTTTGAGTTATCTTGATCTTGACAAATTTTGGTGCACACTTTACACTTTCTTATGATAAACATCTTGACATGGGTCATTTTCATTGATCCTATCCTATCCAACCTTATCTGATCCATGAAACATTATCCAAATGAGCATTTATCTGAACACTGTATCTTATCGTAAGATTTAATCCTTGGAATCCTTTCCATGCTTACCATATCCATCCATCTATACACCTATCCAAGCATCCATTCATGATATTCCTTACATTGCTAGACACTGGGTGCAAATATTTACATCTTGCTTTGGGAATAAATCTTGATCTATATCTTCCAACTTATGTGGTGATCTGAACATTGGAAAATGTGAAATCAAATTGGTCAAGCATTTGTGAGCCAAAATCCAAATCACTAGCAAATGGCATATTTTGAGAAGAATACATTCCTTATAAATCTTCATCGAACATTGAACATCAATCCAAACAATCACTATTAGTCACATCTAATGTGTGCTTGAATGTCACACCAAATCATCCAAAACATCTTTTGTTTCAAACCAAGCTTCAAAATCCTAATCAATCAAATCCAATCAATTTGATATCATCTTGGGAGATCCTTCCCAATCCTTGTGTTTCTTAACACTATCCTTGCATTGTTGTGTATCCTCAAAAATGTTATCATCATCAATCCTAATCAATCAAATCCTTGCATTGTTGTGTATCCTCAACAATGTTATCAGCATCAATCCATCAATCTGATCAATCAACCCTAGCTTGGTTTTCAACAAAATCCCAAATAGAGCACTAATATCATCACACATATCCATATCCAAAACATCAAAATCAAGCAAAAAAATCCAAAAATATTCAAAAAACCAAGAAAATCCAAAAACATCCAGAAAACAAGGAAAATCCAAAAACATCCAAAAAATTCATAAAATCAGAAAGTCCAAAAACATTCAAAACACATTAAAATCCCAAAACAGGTCAAAAAATCCAAAAAACGTCAAAAACATGCTATCTAAACTACATCATCTCTAAGCTTAAAAGTAGGCAAGGCTAATCTTTGATCAGCCCCTGAGACAAAATCTAAAAACATTCAAAAAACAAAAAATCCAAAAATATTCAAAAAACACAAAAACAAAAAAAATCAAAAAACACAAAATCCAAAAACATTCATAAAATTTCATAAAACACCAAAAACATTGGAAAATTTGAAAATCAGAACATTTGCAAAACCTTGAAAATACCAAAAACAACCTCAAAACATTTCAAAAAGATCAAAAACATTCAAAAAACCCAAAAAATCCATCCATCCCCATCTCGCTTTCACCCGAAATAAACATCATTCATAATAAATCATCGTCATCTTCAACCTTTGGTGAAACAGTCGGAAACAAGTCTAGCAGGTCAAAAGTGAAAACTCAAACGTCAAGTTCTCAAGTCTAGGTCAATAAGTAAAGAAGTTGGTCAAATCTTTGTGCTAATAGCCTATCATCCAATCAATCATTTGATATCATCATGTCTTAGGATGCATCCTTCCTACAATAGACATCAACATCAAGCATCACCATAGTTTAGTCTTGGCTAGCGATATGAAGAACATTAACTTGTTTGTTTACTTTATCTTTGTCTTTTGACTTATCTTTTTTCACTCATTTCGATGATGTCTCGATGATGTCCCAAATGAAGGGATTTAGAGAGATAGGAATGGGGCAACGATCATTATCTTTTTATATGTTGTGCTTGTTGGATGTTCTTGTAATATAACCTCAGTCATGTGTGCTTTGTTTTGGTTTAGGGAGGGTGTTTTAGATATCTTGTTGACAACATAGGAAGGCTTTCCTCTCTATGTTTTGGTTTGAGATGTTTGGAATATCTAAACTGCATTTTGAATAAGGTTTTGTATGGCAAGTGTGAATAGGAGTACTCCTATCTAATTGTCAAGTCAAAGTCCATCACACTAGGTGCAACGCCATCCTGGTTCTTTATACCTTGATACATCGTGCTTATGTGTGTTATCAAACATAAGGTAAGTAGCCCTTTTAAAGTCCCAATTCTTGATAAGCAAATCATCATCTTTCATCATCATCTCTAACAAAGTTGGCTTATTGAATCCTCTTGTCATCATCTCATTTCTTCTTTCTTCTCTCCACGCTAATAGTTAATCATCATTGCCAATGCATCCATCCTACATCCACAAAACATTAGCATACATAAATCTCATAATCATAGCATATCACATCATCCATCTCATCCATTTCACATGCATTAAATTTTCATTATTGCATAATATAGATCTATTAGTCTAAGCATATCATAAATCATGCATTTGCATAAAGCATCCATTGCATAACCATGTAGGAATCATCCATCTCATCCATCTCACATGCAATGCATTATCATTTTAAGTTGTTTAGGATAATATAGATTGGTTATTCTAAGCATCTTGAAACCATCTCATTTGCATCATCATCATAACCATTCATACATCCATCTTGAACCTCTTTGTCATGAGATCAACCCTCAAATTGAACTTTTCGCTTGATCTCTCGAGGGGAAAATGTACCAATATACTTCTTTCTGCTAAGGCATCTGAAAAAAACATAAAAATTTTGAATTTTGATCGTGGAAATTTTATTCTTTGAACCAACATAGCAAGTACATTGCTTCAAAGAGGGGCAAAATGTAGACATGCAAAATTAACATCATGCATCTAAATCTAACTAATTAACATCAAATTCTTTTGTTAATCAAATAAATCAATTTATTCAATTGAGTTCCTCCTTTAATTAAATAAATCAACTTTATTTAATTTGATCCTAACATCATACCTCTTTGATTAAATAAATCAATTTTATTTAATCAAATCCTAACGTCCCTCTTTTAATTAAATAATTCACTTTATCTAATTAATCTCTAAAGTCATCCATTTAAATTAAATAAATTCATCTTTATTTGATTTAACACTAACATCATCCTCTTTGATTAAATAAATCAAATCTTTATTTAATTAAATCTAAAATCATTTTCTTCTCATTTTTCTTTATTTAAATCCTAAAATCTAAGTCACAAGTCAAAATCAGCTAATCTCTATCTTAATTAATCAAATCCTGATTAATGTTAATCCTAATCCATCAAATCCTCTAGCTTTTGCAACTTAAACCATAAATCAATTTAATTGATTTATTAATTCCTCCTTTTTATTCAAAAAGGCATCTCAAGTGGAATATTCCTCCATTTCAAATCTCCCTCCCAAATGTCTTGTCCTCCAACATAGCATTAACTCCTCTTACATGTCTCCCACTTGGCATTTAAGACTCTTTCTTCTCCCTCCAACAAGCCATCTTTTGAATTTCAAATTTCCCCCTCTTTGCACATTCTTAAAATGTGCTCCATCTCTCTTCAATTGCATCTTGACAAGTGGCATCTTGTCATTGGCTCATGTTTTGTCCCACATCCTCCATGTTCTTCAATCCTCCATCATACTTTCTTATAAATAGAGGCCTCCTCTATTGTATTACTCCTCCAAAATCTTCTCCACAATCTCAGTCATTTGAATACACATCAATCATCTAGGAGCCTATCAAGGATTAGGAAAGGGCTTCTTTCCACATCAAAGAAGCACCAATCCACTATGAGATAGGGTTTGATTCATGTTATTTGTGTGTTTTATTTAGCTTCCTTGTTTCCTTTGATTGCATACTTAACATGATTCAGTATTTCATAGAGATGTTTCCGTTTGCTTTTCTTTAAATGTTTAACCATGTTAATGTGTGTTGAAGTTTTGAGCATTTGCAAATTTTGGCATCCACAAGCAGTTTAATGTACACCATGGTATGCACAAGACCAAATATTGCACATGTTGTAGGATTTGTTAGCAGGTCTATGAGTCATCCTAGTGTTGAACATTGGAATGTGGTAAAATGGATTCTCAGGTACTTGAGAGGTACATCCAATAAATGTTTATGTTTTGGGGGATCTAATACTTATTTAAAAGGATATGTTGACTCAAATTTGGTAGGGGATATAGATACCAAGTGGAGTACCATAGGCTATGTATTTACAGTTGGTGGGACAACAATGAGTTGAATTTCTCAGTTGCAAAAGGTGGTTGCTTTATCCACCACGGAGGAAAAGTATGTTGTTGCAACAGAGGTGGCAAAGGAGATGATATGGTTGCAACTTTTCATGGAAGAGTTGGGAAAACAACAAGCTTAAAATTACTTTTTTATAGACAGCCAAAGTGATATACATCTTGCAAATAATTTTTCCTTACACTCTAAAACAAAACACATACAGTTGAGATATCATTTCATTCAATCAATGTTGGAGGATGGATAGGTTGAGCTAGACAAGATACATAAAGATGCCAATCCAGCGGATATTTTTACGAAGGTAGTGACAAGGGAGAAGTTGAGCTCCTCTTCAGCTTCGGTTGGCCTTCAAGGTTGAATTTAGGTATAATAGAGCAGTAGGGTCCAAGGTACTTATTTCCAATGGGAGTTGTAAGTGCAATAGTGTCATCGAGGATCAGTCTCCAAGTGGGAGATTGTTGGTATGTGATGACTGATCATGCTATACTATACACCTGGAAAGTATCCTCATCAGGGTCCAGGGCCGAGTAGGGGTTCGAGGGAGGCAGCCCCCAAGGAAAAAAAAATTCCCATTTTTTTCACGTCATCACCGAAAAAGAAAAAAAAACCAACTTTGTAAAACCCTAATTCTGGAAGCTTCTAAAAAGTTTGTTATAAGGGGTTGGGATGGGGGGTTATAGTATGTAGAAAAAGGTTATTATTCATGAGATTGTTATATGTTTTTCACTGGATAATAAAATCATTTGATAGTTGTGGTTTTGTGGATGTAGCCCGGATTGGGTGAACCATGTTAAATTCTCTGTGTTGTCTTGTTTTTGCTATAATTTTCTATGTTTTATTTCTCTATTTCATTGATGAAATCTACGTTTAACTATTAGATATCTACCTTCTAACCCTAACATAGTGAACAGAAATCTATGGCTTGGCCAAATTAAGTATATGAATTCAATTTTACAGAGGTTTGATATGCAAGATTGTAGACCATTGTGTGTTCCTATTTTAGTTGGAAAAAAGTTATCTATTTTAGATTTTCCAACATCCCCATCAGATATGGAATACATGAGAAAAGTGCCTTACCAAAGTGCAATTGGAAGTTTGATGTATGCTATGGTCTATACTAGACCAAACATTGCCCAAGCAATGGGAATTCTTTCCAGATATATGTCTAATCCTGGTAAAGTTCATTGGGATGTAGTTAAAAGAGTCTTCAAATATTTGTGAGGTACCTTAGATTATTCCTTATGTTATCATAGTAATGTGACTGAAGATGTTCGATTTCCCTTGATATTCATGGTTATGTGGATTTAGACTGGGCGGGTGATGTTGATAGCAAAAAATACACTAGTTCCTATGCGTTTACTTTATTTTGTGGTGCAATCAGTTGGATGAGTAAGAGACAGGTTGTGGTTGCTTTGTCCACTGTTGAAGAAAAGTATATGGTAGCTACTCATGCTTGTAATGAATCCATTTGGCTTAAGATATTGTTTTCAAATATTGGAATAAAATAAGGTGTGGTGACAATTTATTGCAATGGTAAAAGTGTGTATGTCTAGCCAAGAAGCTGACATTTCATGTTAGGACCAAGCACATTGATGTATAGTATCATTTTGTTAGAGATATTGTCGAAGATGGCAGGGTGAAGCTAGTTAAGGTAAATACTTTGATGAATTTTTTTGATTCTTTGACTAAGTATGTGAGCATAGAGAAGTTTAGATGGTGTTCAGAGACTATGGGCCTTTCAGCCCTAGCAATTAAAGAGAAAATGTTTACACCCTCATGTTTCTCTTGTAAGGTGTTTGACAAGTGGGATATTTGTTGGGAAAATGTGTCTCAACCTTGTAATTGTATATGGTTTATTGTTGATATGATGTATATATATTTTTATATATGTTTCCTAGTTACACCGATAGGTGTATACAATGGCAGCACAGAGCAAATTGTGAGTGCGTTAAATTTTTCCAGAAACTTCTAGAATGACCAACATACATTAAATAAAGGATATATTGTAAATTTGGACTATTGATTATTAGTTTTTAGATCTAATGATATATATTTTATTGGCATGGTTTTCCCTAGAATGTAACTCTATTTTATGAGGGCATTGTATTATGACTACAATAGAGATTGTGATGATTTTTTAGAGTCTGATAGCGGTCATGTTGTCTCTTTATCTCTAAGTGGTGATACTCCTTTGAGAAGCTTTCTCCACAAGTATATTGTAATGTTTATGAATTACTAAATAATATATTAGGTGGCTTTTGGAGTGTGGGTTTTTTCTCCCAAAAGGGTTTTCCCCATGTAAATCATTGTTTCATGGTATGCATGATATTTATGTTTATTTATGTTTAAGTTTCTATAATATGGTTAAAAATCTGTAAAGGTCTTGCATTATTCTTCTCTCAAGATTAGTGTAGGAAGTTGTTCCACTACCTTAGCTTCCTTACAAAAAAACCATTATAATCTTCCACCACAACTTTCATATTAGACTATGCTAAGATCCCCATACATGTGTTGTTTATAATCACCCAAATAAGAAGGAGCAAATCCAAACCACCCACCACTACCCCCTAATTCCCATCCTAAGGATACATCTAGAAAGACTAGACATAGTCCACTTCTAGTGGAAGTGTCATTTTTCATCTTTAAAATAGGTAGTCATTCATTTCTTAGAATAGGTACCCATTTTAAAGTGGGTACTCATTCCAAAAGGTTTGAAAATAATAATCCATGTTTCTCATTTGTATTTAGGCTTAGAAAAGGAATGGTAACCCAAACCTTAGCCTTAGACCTACAAGTACAAGGTCATGACAATATCGAGAGAAAAAACTGAGTATGTCAATATGGTTGACGGGGTTTTTTTTAGAATTATTTTATAAAATTAAAACCCATTTTAGATGAGATTGTGTAGATTATAAATATATAATAATTTTCCAATTGGATTAATTTTTCTATTTTTCAATTAATTTTTTATGAAGCAAGTCCATAAACTTAAATTACCATGGTTTTTTAGTATTTTAATAACTTTGTATTAAAATAATTTTTTGAAAAACAAATATTAGGAAAGTGTACTTCAGAAAATTATTTTCATTTTGAAAACAAAAATCAAAAAATGATAAGTTTAGGTCATCTTATGCATGACGTACACAAAAAATTTTCAAAACACCAAATATGGCCAGTAAAAAATTAACAAAAAATATTATATCCAATAAAAAAATTACAAAAAAATATGGAAAGCGTGCTTAAGTGAGTTACAAAAATTTTCACAAAAGGATTTAGAAAAATATAATTATTTAGGTCAAAATATGGATGGCGTACACGTGCATGGTGTAGTAAAAAAAATTGACTTTTAAAATGTGGTTTTTAGAAACGTCTATTGAAAATAAATTTGTATCATCTAGGTATTAAAATAAATTACATATTTGGAAATTAGACTCCAAGTAATATATTTTATGATTAGTGACCTTTTCTAAGATTCCATCTCTAAGTGCTTCAAATTTTAAGGTCAAATGTGACAAATTCTAAAAATCAGGGAAAACACTTCCACTTTTTGGACTCAACTTCTTGTCAACACCTGACAATCATCACAATATCAACCATAACCCATAGACTATGTCAAAGGGAAAAAGTCGTGACTCCACACACGAGTGGCCATGCCACCCTTCTTCTTTACTCCCAAGTTGAATTTGGGTAAGCACCAACCAAAAAATTGCATGTTTGTCTCACAATGCCAAAACACATCAGCTCGCTTCACTAAAAAAGTGTAGAATTTGTTTTGGAAACCTCCATCAATTACATAATACTAAACCAGTAGCCAAAAAGGGACACAACACCTTACCATCATTATTCAAGATCCACACCTTCTACTAGAAGGTACTCTCAAAAATTCCATCCTCAGTCGACCCCATTCATCGGCTCCAAATATAGATGGTGCTTCAAGAAAATGACACCACACCAAGCACGATTTATATGCTCCTACAATTCCTCCCCCTTGATATCCAATTAAAAGGGATAGTGTTTCACCTAATATCCCAGTATGAAGACTTTGTTCATGTCCTATGGTTGTAGAATGCCAACCCCTAGCTCTACAATTATCAGCACATCTTCCACACCACCAAGTAGATCACCCATTACTAGTTTTCATGCCATCGGGAGAATCACGACCTTCAACATGTCCAAGTCCAAGAGAGGAAAAAAATGAGATGCAATATTTTCATTTTCTTGATACCTCTTAGAGGAGACCATGAACTCACACCCCATAATCAACTAAGCTACCTCCAACACTAACAGATCCCAATCATTGAATACCAAATTCAATCTGTTGAAGGAAATGTTGCCAAGAAATTCCAAAAGCTTACGAGAAGCCATAAGTCTCACTGGTGTCTCCATCCTTCTACACAGCCAAACAGAAAACTAAAACTTCAATTGGGAATTTATCAACTAGCATCACCCATAAAACATGTGAGCCTAATTTTCATAGCCTGCCCAACATTAAAAACTCCTCAAGATTCTGTCAGCTCACCCAATGTGGCCAAATATGGACTTAGATTGCATTTATTCTTGCCTCACACTCAGTCAAGACCCCACCAGCCTGGGGAAAGATGTCATGAGCACCCCATCTCAGTGACACGTATAAGACCTGCTACCACATCCAAACTATCATGAGGTACCTGTTGGTAGTTCTTATTTTTTTATACTTTTTCTTTTTTTATATGTGTGTGTGTTAAAAAATTATTATTTATATATAATTTTTCTATGTGAAATAAATATTTATTTTCTATAATGTTGAGATATAAATTTTTAATTAAAAATATTTTTAAAATAACTTTTTTTTAGCAAAAGGCTAAGTGCTTTAATATCTATTAATATAAAAGTAGTTTTAATTACATAGAAGGAAAATATACTTGATATATATCCAAAGATGAATTGTTAAGATCATTTTGATTGTAGCTTTCCTTAACATTCTTGCCAAAATTCCCTTATACCCATTGATCTTCTTCATGATACTCCCATTATCCCACTGACTATTCTTACCCAGGAAGCTAATATTAACAAAATACAGTATTTTTTATCTACTATAGAATTTTAATTATTATGTAGTCATCTTACATTATTCAAGAGGAAATAACAATTAATGTAATTTTTTAATTATACTTTACTATGATGAGTAGTGACACAAAATTTTGAAAGAAAAATTATGGATATATAAACTTAGTTCACTATAATTAGTAGTACATTATTTTAGCATTTAACAAGTTTTAAAGGAAAAGGTAAAGTGCATAGTGAAATCAAGATGCATCGACTTCCATTGTGTGAGGACATGTGTCAAATTCTTAGGCTACCAAATATTCTTGAAATTTTTGAAATAGATTCTTTGAATATTCACATATTAGTCTCTATCCATGTAAATTTATGAATCATGAAATCATATTTTTAACTATAGTTGAAAAGAAATATTTAAAATTGAGTTATGTTTTGTTAATGAATCTAATAGTATAATGCTAGAGAAAAAACTTTGCTATCTGGGAATGAATGTTTAAATTTCTCCCTAATGTTGATTGGATCTTAGGTGGTGATTTTAATATAGTGGAACACAACAGCAATCCTACGTGGTTTAAGCATTCTAAACACAATAATGAAGAATTGGATAATTGGTTGTACTATACTACTTCCTTGGGTATGGTTGAATCTATTCATTATAAAATCTCTATTCATGATAATAGCTACTTTGTGTGGTCTAATTGCAAACATAGAAGTTCTAGGAAATTAAGTAGGATGGATAGGTTCTATTTATTTCTTAATATTCTACTAGTCTAGAAATCCTCTATTTGTTGCATCTAAGTGGATTATTCTACTACAATCTTCAATCATTATCCTATTTTTTATCTCATTAAAAAAATCTATCATTGCCTCTTCATTGCCATATAAATGTAATAATTCTTACTTGAAGACCCATCTATATAGGTACCTTAGCTGGAATTTGGAACTCCATACACAAATGCCAAGGGGAATCATATTATAAGTAGTGGTGTTATGATATATCACAATCTACTTGATTCTTATGTTAATTTGGTAAGAGAATGGCTTAGCAATGTAAGCATAGAGAAAAGTCCCTTCAAGGGAAGTTGGAGCATGCTATGAAACTTCTCATTGTAGATCCAAGTAATACTAGCATTCAATATTGTATTTCTACTAGTGAGGCTTATTTGTGTCAACTTAATAAATGCAAGGATTAAGGAGCTAAACTATATATAGTTTAATTTGGATCAAGGAGGATAATAGATGTTCCAAATATTTTTTAATTATTTAAACTAGAAACATAATCGAGGAGAATATTTATGCAATAATGGACAAATATAGCTCCTTATGTATGAACCCTATTGAGATAATTATGTTTCTTTATAATTTCTATAATAACTTTTTTAGATCATTATCAATATTTTTAACTAACATAGGAATAGATAGTTAAATATTTTATCCCTAATAAAATTGATCCTAATACAACATATTCGTGTATTGTATTATCTCTTTTGAAAAAATAAAACATGTTATTTTCTTTATGACATATAATAAAACTTTTTGGTATTAATGGGATTTTAATGGAATTTATTAGGCTAAGTGGAATCATATCAAAGTGGAATTTTATCTTCTTTACATAGGGTCTTTTGAGAAAGACTTGTTCATATTATTTTGTTGGAAAAAATGGGATCTTGGGTGTAAATCATAACTTTATCCCATTTACACATTAACAAACACAAAAATTACCATAAAATACCACTTGGCTACTATACTGAATGGAAGAGCCAAAATGGTTGATCATTTTTTTGGTCCCTTTTGTTTGTGGTAGCAAGGTTAGATCTAATTTAGGATTAAATTATGTAAAATGATAGTGAATTAGGATAAAGATGTACCTACAAAAAAATTATGGAGTTATATAAAAAATTAGAAATGATACTCAAAAATGGATTATAGAGAAGAAGAGTATAGAGACAGAGGAACCTAGAATTCAAATTTGGACTGAAACTTACTAGATAGGGGCATGGACACCCTTGACTAGAAATATTGCTCTTTAGGAATTTTGAATAGGACTTAGTAGGTTACATTTTTGAAGCACTATCAAACTCCTAGAATCAACCTCAAAAGTTATTCTATTGAAAAGTAATTCCACTTTCCCCAATTTGTTGAAGGAAGATGCTTGAATATTGAATCATGCAATTAGGTCTTGAATCCCCTTCCAATTTTGCTTCAAATTTGTCACCTACACATAGGAAAGTAGGGAAAGGGTTGTGCCATATAAGGGATTACCTAAGTCAAACCCAATTTTGGTGTTTCCACCTCCACAACAGCTATGATGACATATATGGTGCAAGTCAAGTAGAGGAAAAAATAGATAAAACAAGTGATACATTGATAAATGTTTCAACTCACCACTTCAAATATAAGTTCCTTGATGGATTGAACTTATGATACACATCTCATGCAAAGAAAATTGTATTTATTGAAGGTCTTACAAGTGTTAGTACTCACAAAACACATGAACATAAAAACAAGAATGATCTTACTTGAAGATTTGATGCATTGCTAACATAATGCTTGACTGAAATAATCTTGCAATAATTCTACTAGTTCTTCCCTTGACTACTTTTTGGATGCTCAAATTTTGAATTTAAATTTTTAGGTGTCTTAATTGTGAAAAATACTTGTATTTATATCCATTTATTTATTTCTCTCAAAATTAATTATGAAGAGCCAGAAAATAAATTTAAATTTACAAATATAAAAATCAATGATAAAATATTTAAATTTGGGCCAAAATAGGCTAGTCAGGGGTGTAGGTGACCTAGATTGGACCTATTTTGGGGAATTTGATATCATTAAATGAATATTTAATATTAATTTATAATTTTAATTTAATTTCCTAAGACCAATATTTAAAATGGGAAAATAATTAACATAATTAAGTTCATGCATCAAAGGTGGGTCCAAACATAATTTGAAATCCACTGGAAAGAATGTTTCTTTTCAAAGGAAATATTTCAAACTCTTTCATTTTAGAAAAAGTGCTCTTTTTCCAAAGGATATTTTTAGACTCTTTCACTAATAGGGTCCTTTCAAAAGAAAATTTCATCTGGGAGCCCTGAGAGAACACAACATTTTTTAAAATGAAGGATTTCAATAAGGGATTATTTCATCAAGGAATTCATTTTAAAGAAGATTTTAAATAAATGAATCATTTTGAAATAATTTTCCTTACTAAAAATTGCAACACATGGCAGCCCCCATTAGGATGGTGTGTGTTACATAAAGGAGTGCATGGAATCCTAAGGATCTAGAAAGGAGAGGTAGAGATATTGTGCCATGCAACATATGGTGAGATGTATTCATGGTATGTTGTCACACATATGAGGGAAAACACATAAGAACCACAACATTAAGAAGTAGACAGAGATGAAGAAATCAAGAGATAGGAGATCTAAGAATTTGGGGTTAAATCTATTCATAGATATAAATAGTGTAGTGTAGAAAAATGTATCGCTTTACATTTTCATGGAACTTAATAATGCTTTAATGAAATGTTGAAATATGTATCCCTTTACATTTGCATACTTGTTTGGGCCCTCTTAATTAAATTGGACTTAATTATGCCTTAATAATCCATATTTTACATTTACAATACAAATTTATGAAGGAGAAACCAAACAACAATTAATGCCAATACATAATTAAACACCTTGAGAAATGTGTGTTCCATGAATAGGGACCTGTGACCCATTCGCCCATGGGAAAATGGGTCCTCCGTAGGATTTGGAACCCATTTTTAAAACATGTTTTGGTGGTATTTTATCATCCCAAATTCAAATCTCAAATGTCGACTTGTAATGTTTAATTTTTGAGAAATTAAGGAAAAATGTCTATAAATACAAGGTTATTTTAACAAATCAACTAGATATTTTCAAGAGTACTTTCACAAGATAAAATGTTATTGTCAAGAGCATTGAAGAGTAGAATTATTAAGGATTTATTGTAGCAATCAAGATCCAAGCATCATGTCAAAGTTATGCTCATTCATGGATGTTTTTGGAGCTAACATTGTGATATAGGTTTTGTAGATACCCTAAATTGTCTTGACTGGTGAACAACACTATTTAACTAACTTTCACCCTTCTTCCCTAAATGATTAAATAATACATTATTATTTAATTATTATCAAATTCTGTATTTGTCTATTAATTAAGTGATTTAACATTATTTAATTAATTCATCCTCAATCATCATTTTTGAGTAATTAAATAAATCTCATTTATTTAATAAATGTCCTAATTTAACCTTGTTTCTCTACTAATTGAATAATATTACATTATTTAATTAATTCACCTATCTTATCATTTATCTAGCTTTATTCCTCTTGATTAATTAAATAAATATCAATTATTTAATTATGTTGCTAACTTTCCCTATTCTTCTAATTTAATTAAATGGTTATTATTAATTGTTTAATTAATAAACTTTCCCCTTTCCAAATTAAATAATTAAATTAAGTTATTTAATTCATTCAACATCATCCCTTTAATAAATAAACTTTATTTATTAAAGTCAACTCAACTTGCACGTTCCTCTTATTAATTAATTAATTAATTTCCCCAGATGGACTAATTCTTCTTTTAGTTGACTAAACAATCTATAAATATTTAGTTAACTAGCCAAGTATCTCTCATCCATAATCTCCTCAAATATAATGACCACTCTCTAATAGTTGACTATTCAATCTATTTAGTTAACCATCCATCTAATTCTCCTGACTCACATCCTCTCTCAGTCAACTGAGACTATTCAATCTATCTAGTGGATTGTTCAATCTAAATTGGCTCACTCCTACTCTCTCCCAGTCCTTTGATCAATCATTGGAGTTTACTAACCAATCTAATTCCTCTCAATAGCTGTCAACCATTGATCTTGATTCAACATTGTTTAATCTTGAGTGTTCATCTAAAAACTTCAAATCTATATAACAACCTCATTTCTTCTCAAAAATGAATCGAAGAATCAATATGTTTTATACAACGAAGTAATACTGAATTAACACTAAACTAATTTCTTGAGATTTTTTCACATCCTCGGTCACCATTAATGTGCATTAAAGCTTTTGCAAACATCAAAATGAAGGCTTCGCATTGATACAAATGCAATCCAACATCACTGTTAAAACATCTTCAACATGGTATGGTAACGCTTTGATTTTATGAATTCAATTTTATGTTATCATTATGATTGCATTGTTTGTTTGATTTCATTGTTTAAAGTGTCATTTCATGAGTATGGATTTGCGAATTCTCTCTTGTGTGAATTGATTAGTTTGATTCATATGTTATTTTCCTATTCATAGATTTCCCCCTTACATAAATTGACATGCTCAGTGGAAATATTTTTTGTTTTTTAAGAATTTTACAAGTTATAGTACAGCTAACATGATTACCCCAAATACTAAAAACAAATCCTATGAAGAAGAAGCTACTTCTACCAAAATTGATACATTAGACACTTATGAATGTCTAGAATACTATTTGTATATCCAAAACATGTTTGAAAACCTTAAGGTAAATACTATCATCACTAAACCTACATCTAAAACCACATCTAACAATGACCATATCGAGACGGATTCCAATGAGTACAAATGGGATTCCTATGACTCTAGTGAATGCAACTTAAATACCTTATGGAGCCTTTAAAAAAATAATTTCCTTAACCTAACAACGACATCCATAATATTTTCCAATACCAACGACAAAATATCTTTACATTATCCATAGTTGATAGATTGGGACCAACAACATCATACTCCAATTTTGTACGCATGCCAAAATGATGAGGCTATTGCAGAGTTCATGGGACATTGAGCCAATATACTGTAGGGAGATCACAAAGCAGAGTTTATAATGGAACTAGATCAAGGAGCATATTTTGAATGGGAGATTGTGTATTCCAATTGCAAAAATAAACTACAAAATTTAAAAATCAAAAAGAGGTCCCCTAAAGAAAACCATAATGTGGCTTTATCAAATCCAGAAAAGAGAAAAATAAAGGATGCATCCGAAGGTGAAAACCTCTCTAAGGCACCCAAAGATGGTACATTCAATCACCCCACCATAGAATATCAAGAGAAATCAACACTCCTAGTTGAAGACATTGAACCTATCAATATTGGCACAAAAAGAACACCCAAGATCACATATCATGCGACATCACTTGATCCTAAAGAAAAAGTGAACTTCTTAGCATTTATCAATGGAAGAAAAAACAACTGTGTAGGGACATATGCTGACATGCCAGGGCTAGATCTAGCATTGGTCTTACATCACCTAGCCTTATTTCCTAGAGCTAAACCCATCATGCAGAAGCTATAGAAGATGCGTCCACAAATACCACTTTTGGTAAAAATAGAACTTCAGAAACTATTAGATGTGGGCTTCATCAAACCCATTAACTATCCTAAATGGGTGTCTAATCTAGTACCAATATCAAAGCCTACTAGGGGCATAAGAATCTACATAGATTTTTTAGATCTAAACAAGGCTTTCCCAAAGGATGACTTCCCTCTTCCCAACATTGATATGATTGTATACCTAACTACAAGGAATGAAATGCTATCATTAATGGATGGCTTCTCTGGATACAATCAAATCAAAATATCTCTTGAGGACTTGACATAAAATAACATTCACCTATGCATGGGGAACCTTTTGTTGTCTAGAATGTCATGCCATTTGGTCTAAATAATGCAGGGGAAACCTATCAGTGAGCAATGACTACCATATTTCATGATATGATGCATACCAATATATGGAGGATTATGTAGATGATATTCTAGAAAAATCCATCAAAAGTGAAGACCATTTGACCAACCTAGAAAAATTATTTGACAGGCTAGAACAATACAACTTGAGGCTCAATCCAAAAAAGTGTGTATTTGAAGTAACTTATAACAAATTGATAGGGTACATAGTATCAAGAAGAGGCATTGAGGTAGATTCTACCAAGGTAAAAGTTATATATTAGAAATGCCTCCTTCGAAAATGTTAAAGCAACGAAGAACTATACAAGGAAAACTACAATCCATTAGGTAATTCATTGCACAACTAGCTAACAAGTGTCATCCTTTCACCCATTTACTACACAAAGGCTTCGCATGTAAGTGGGATGGTAGATGTGATTAGGAATTATAACAATTCAAGGAGTATTTACTCACTTCTCTAGTATTAATGCCACCAGTTCTAGATAAAGCAATGATCCTATATGTTTCTACAACACCGATAGCACTAAGAGCTCTCCTATCACAACTAGATGTCAAAAGCAAGGAAAGAGTGGCCTATTATATCATCCAAACACTAGTGGGAAATGAATTGAACTATACAAGTTGATAGAAAGAGTGTTTCTATCTATCATCTTTGTGATATAGAAGTTGAGACAATACATCTTAAACAAACAAGTAAAGTTGATATCAAAGGTGGATCCCCTAAAGTACCTATTAGTGAAATCGGCTCTAACAAGGATGATTACTTCATTATACTAAGTTAGTTTCATATAGAGTACATAGATAGAAAATATATCAAAGGACAAATCATAGAAAATCAACTAGCAAAAGCACTAATGGAATGTCATCAGCCTTTAACAGCAAAATTCCTAGATGAAAGCATCATTTTAACAAATCAATCTAGTTTTTGTACCTTGTACTTTGATAGGTCTCACACTCAACATGGCTCAAGAGTAGGTATCTTATTTCTCATACCATAAGGAGATAGTATACCTAAGACTTACAAGATTGATTTTCTATGTACCAATAACATCCTTGAATATGAAGTGCTAATTACAAAATTGAAGATGGTCATAGAATGGTGAATAAAGGAACTATAGATTTATGAAGACTCCCAATTTTTCATCAAGTAGGTAAACGATGAATATTAAAAAAATGATGATAAGCTAATACCATATAAAAGAATGGTAGATAGTTTCAAACAGTACTTTGTCATCATCATCTTTGAACAATTTCCCTAAATCAACAACAGAGTAGCTAACACTATGGTGACAATAGGTTCACTCCTTTAAATTCCACAAAACATTCTAAAATATGAATTCCTTATGGAGAAACTCCTTATCCTAACATTCAATATCCCATAATTAGAACTACTTTGTGATGTTTTTGGTCCTAACTTGGTGCAGGAGCACCTAGTGAAGTTATGCCTCCAAAAGGAAATCATGTAAAATTTGAATTTTCATCATGTAAAGCATGTAAAAAGGTCATTGGTGTACCATTTCAAATGTATTTGAGTCACTACTAGGTTTCTAGGTAGTCAATTAAGTCAAACTGCAAAAAAATTGCCATTTTATTGCACAAATGCAAAATTGCAAAAAAAATGCAAAAAAAAAGGAAGTTGAAGAGTCATTGTTGTAAAAGAAGTTATTAGGTCAGTTGTAACTAAGAGGAATTCAATAAAAATCTTGTAAACACCTTAAAAAGGCCTTGTGAAGGCGAGCAAATCATTAGAGATTCTATCTTGTAGAAAATTTTGAATAAAGAACCCTATTTTCTGTAGTTACAACATTTTCTTCTTGTTTGCAAGTACTGTACAAACATTATAGCACTCCTAGGCTGTAAATTTTGATTTTTCTTCATATCTTTTTGTGTTAGCACCCATTTAGAAGAGGTTTGAAGATATTTCATCAAATATTGAGGATTTAAGAGCATTTTGATTGTAAATTGTTTTGTAACCCTCAATTTAAGGGTTTTGAGAGTTTAAGGAGAGTTTGAACAACCATTCCACCAATGGAGGATTTTTAAATCATTGTAATGGGTTATTTTAGAGATTTTTTCATTTTGAGTGTGTTGGAAGATGCAGGGTAAGTCTTGTTGCAAAGTTTCATTGTTGTCCTCATTGATTTTTCATTGATTTTTGATTCAAAGTGATGGCTAAATGATGGAGTTTGCACTAAAAGAAGGGTTAAAGATTTGGAGATGGTTTACTTACCATTTGTAGACATATTCTATCATGTTTGAAGTAGTGTAAAAGTGGAATGAGGTTTGGAAAGCATATTTTCAATAAACCCTTGTTTTGCTTAGTTTAAAATGGTCTAGAGTGAGGGTTTTATATTTTGGTGCAATAAAGATTCTTCCAATATTAAAAGTTTGTTGAATCTATAGTTTTAGTGCCTAGTAAGGGTCTATCATTGTAAATTAAGGGTTGATAAATTTATTAGTGGAGACATACTTTGTAAAATAGGCCTATTTGAAGCTTGTAGGAGTGGTCCAGTCATTTGTAGAGTCAAAATTTCAAAAGAAACCTTATTGTATCTTTTTATATGTTCAAGTAGATCAAAATGGGTTCCTCTAAAAGTATGTTGTTAGGGGATATTCAACTTGGTTTAAGAGATATACCTATTTTTGTCAATATGGACTACTACAAGCAAGTAAGTCTTTGTGGTGTAAGTAATAGAGAAAACTAATGAGTCTGAGTTATAAAGGAGTTTTTTTGGTTTGAACCTATCAAAATAATGATGTTTAAGGTGTACTAGGTTCTGATGTGAGTTTGGAATCCTAATTGGGTGTTTTGGTGTATTGATAACCTTGTGGAATCAAGTGTCAATGAAGTGAATTTTGGTGAAAGTTTTAAGAGATCTTCTCAAGTTTGTGTTTTGGGTATTTAGTACCCTTGAAGTCAGTAGATGCTCTGTATCATAACTCACCATGGTAAGAAGATACATTTTACTATATCCAGCATGGTATCATACCTCTTGACTTAACGACAAACCAAAAGAAAACATTTGTCCATGTAGAACATCTAGATTCACCATCTTAGGAGATACCCTATATAGACGAATTCTAGGCAGAACATTACTTCGATCTCTCAATGTGGAAGAAGTGCAAACCTCTTTACAAGAAGTGCACAAAGGTATTTGTGGTTCTCATGCTAGTAGACCTAATCTAGTACAAAAATTGTTGAGAACAGGGTACTATTGGCCCTTCATGGAACAAGAAAGCATCAATTTCTCAAAAAGATGTCATCAATGCCAATAGCATAGTGATCTTGTTCCCGCACTAGCATAGGAACTGAGACCTATAACAACACCATGTCCTTTCTCATAATGGGGATTAGACTTAATAGGCAAAATCTCTCCCACTTCATCTAATGGGCACAAGTTCATTATCACTACAACTATATATGTCACAAAGTGGATAGAAGAAATTCCATTAATGTACATCACTGACAAACAGATACCAAAGTTTATCTTGAATTATCTAATTTTTCGATATGGAATTCCCCAAACTATCATAACGGATAATGGTACCCCATTCAAAAATCAAGAGGTTCGTGAGATTTTTTTCCAAGTTTTCTATCAAACACCGAGTCTCAATGTCCTACTACCCCCAAGGAAACAATCAGGCTGAAGTGTCCAATAAAACCATCCTAAAAATATTGAAAAAGACTATAATGACATTAGTCGTAATTGGAATTTGCAACTAAACCCATCCTTATGGGCTTACCAAACCAGCATTCGTACACCTATAGGTGCAACACCTTTTTCCTTGTTCTATGGATTTGAAGCATTCGTACCTATTGAAGTTGAAATACCCTCACTACGAGTATCCCTAAAAGGAATGGTCAACAATGAGGAATATCAAGTGTCCAAATTGAATGAGTTAGAACTCCTAGATGAAAGGTATTTAAGTGTGTTAAACCATCTTCAAGCTTATTAGAATTATCTCAAAAGAAGTTACAACAAAAATATCAAAAATAGAAGCTTTCAAGTTGGTGACCTAGTAATAAAAGAGAATCAAAAGATCTAACTAAATCAAGATGGGAAGGGGAATTTTGAACCAAATTGGCTAGGTCCTTTCATCATCACAACAAGCTATGGCTCTAGATCTTATCAATTGGCTACTCTTGAAGGAGAACCTTTAGTTGAACCACTAAACAACAACCATCTAAAAAGGTTTTATACTTGAACACATTGAAGTATCCTAGCAAAAAATCTAAAAGAGCACAAAAAAATAAAAAGAAAGAAAAATAGTAAAGAGAAATAAAACACTTTAAGTGAAAACCACTGTGTGGCACTTCTAGGACATGTTTCGTAGTGAAAACTTGGAAAACAAACACTACATTTAAATAAAACCTACATCTTTATCTATCAACACTATCTGAGGCATCCACCCATTTGTCCCATGATAAAACATGTAACCAACCATGGCTCGATGACTGATCAAGTGTTGAACCTTGTTACACCATTAAAATTTGTCTCCCCTAATAAAGGTAATCTTGTCTCGAACTAGGGGAAACTTACCGAAGCTGGTAATGGATTGGATCCTTGTACATCCCATCACGATCAAAAACTATCAAAATAAAAAAAATCCCAAAAAATTAAAAAAATTGAAACAAAGTCAAAAACATCAAAATACCAAAAACATGTTATGCTTTAAGTCGACACCAGTCGAACTATGTGGTCTTTGCATGTATAACAAAGGAAAGGATAATCTTTGATCAACCCCCAAGGCCTTAGGTTAGTCCCCTTAGGTGTCTGTCATAGTCTTTTAACTTAGTCAAAAATTCAAAATCCAAAAACCATTTGAAAAATCAAAAATAGTCAAAAAAATACTCCCATGAAACAAGAAAACTATGAGCCTCTGTGTGGATAACATAGGTAAGGCCATCATAACTGATGAGCCATTGAGGCCCTAGGTTAGTCCCTTGAAAACAACAAAAACAACATCAAATAATTCAAAAATATTAAAATTCCTATTTCCACCATCAAAAATAAACAAATCCATCCAAAATAAATGAGCATCACCTCCAACCTCTAACAAATGCAATTAGCAAGAAAAAAAAATAGGAAGTCCAAAACTTACAAGAAAATAATTGCAAAGGACATTATCATAATCAAACTAAAACAATGCCAAAGTGTTAACTACCTATCTATTGACAATTCATCATCAACATCTTGAGATATGTCTTAATGGATAGATCGTTCCTACAATAGACATCATTAATAATGGATAATAGCCTTAAACCTCAAAAAAAATATGGCAAGTGATATAGCATCATTGTTTATCTTTTTGTTATTTTATCTTTCTAATTTATCTTATTGACTCATTCCTAGGATCTCTCGAGGATGTCCATAAGGATTTAGAGAGGAAGGAATGGGGAAATTGAGCATCATTTTTGTTTGCTATGTTCGTTGGATTTTTTTGTGATACTACAACGACGAATTATTTCTTTGTTCTATGTATGGAAGTTGTTTTGAGGAATTTCGTGTAGTGGTTGCATGTTAGGTACTTCATACCTCTCTATGTAGCTGGTCCAAAATATTTTAAAGCTTCTCACCCATACACTCTAACAGGGTTTTCGTATGTCTAGTACATGAGCAAGAATACTCCTTGTTTGTGGAGTCAGAGTCCACATAATGGATACAACGTCACCTCAGTCATTAATAACCTGGTGCATCATATTTTTTTACTTCATAAATAAGGATTACTAAAAACTATGAAGTCTCAATGAAGAAAAAGCAAATGAGTATCATCAACTAACATCATCAAATTTCTTCTATCTTCTAAATCTTACTACCACTTTCTTCTAAGTTAGCATTTCTTCTATTAGTAATTAAACTTAAATGCATTAGATCATTTTGTCAAAAAAATTGGATCATTATCCAGAATTCTCACCAAATTTCTCGAGGGGGAAGCATGTTATCTCATCTTCACTGGGGCATATTGGGCAACTCCTAAGCATGAATTTTTAAATTTTCTTTGACACAATGCTCAAAATTGCATTGTAACAAAGAGGGGGAAAATGTAGATGCCCTAAATTATCCTGACTAGTTAACAACACTATTCAACTAACTTTCACCCTTCTTCCCCAAATGATTAAATAATACATTATTATTTAATTATTATCAAATTTTATATTCGTATATTAATTAAGTGATTTAACATTATCTAATTAATTCATCCTCAATCATCATTTCTAACCAATTAAATAAATCGCATTCATTTAATAAATGTTCTAGTTTAACCTTTCTCCTCTATTAAATTGAATAATATTGCATTATTTAATTAATTCACCTATCTTATCATTTTTTTTAGACTACAAGAATTAGTCGGGTATACATCCCCCTATAAACTACAATGCACCTCATAAACTTTTTTCACGTGACTGGTGGCGCTAGCATGACATGCCCTCCAGTACCACGGGTTTGGGGGGAGACTAGACCTCATGACCTCTTTCCTGCAACAAGATGCTTTAGCCAATTGAGCTAGCCCCCCCCCCCCCGCCCCCACCTATCTTATCATTTATCTAGCTTTATTCCTCTTGATTAATTAAATAAACATCAATTATTTAATTTTCGCTAACTTACCCTATTCTTCTAATTTAATTAAATGGTTATTATTAATTGTTTAATTAATCAACATTTTCCTTTCCAAATTAAATTATTTAATGAATTCAACATCATTCCTTTAAATAATAAACTTTATTTTTTAAAGTCAACTCACCTTCCACATCCCTTTTATTAACTAATTAATTTCCCCACATGGAATAATTCTTCTTTTTGTTGACTAAACAATCTATATAGTTAATTATCCAATTATCTCTCATCCATAATCTCGTCGAACGTAATGACCACTCTCTAATAGTTAACTACTCAATCTATTTAGTTAACTATTCATCTAATTCTCTTGACTCACATCCTCTCTCAGTCAACTGAGATTGACTATTCAATCTATCTAGTGGACTGTTCAATCTAAATTGGTTCACTCCTACTCTCTCCCAATTGTCTAATTAGTCATTGGAGTTGACTGACCAATCTAATTCCTCCTAAAAAATTTCAACCATTGATCTTGATTTAGCATTGTTTAATCTTGAGTATTCATATGAAAACTTGAAATCTATATAACAACCTCATTTCTTCTCAAAAATGAATCAAAGAATCAATATAGTTTATGCAATGAAGTAATACTAAATTAACATTCAAATTTTTTGAGATCTTTTCACATCTTTGGTCACCATTAACATGCACTGAAGCTTTTGCAAACATCAAAATGCATGCTTCGCATTGATACAAATGCAATCCAACATCACTGCAAACACAACTTCAACATGTGATGGTAACGCTTTGATTTTATGAATTCAATTTTATGTTATCGTTATGATTGCATTGTTTTTTTATTTCATAGTTTAAATCTTCATTTCATGAGTATGGGTTTTGGAATTCTCTCTTGTGTCAACTGATTAGTTTGATTCATATGTTGTTTTCCTATTCACAAATTTCCCCTTATAAGTTTCAAGATCTAATCCAAGTATTCAATTCAAAGATTCAAAGCAAGATTCAAGCATCAAGATCCACATCCATTGAAGCCATCTCATGCAATATTTCATATTTCCAAAGGTTTATTCAAGGGTTTGGTGAGTTTCAATATTGCATTTATTGTTTCATCATTCCTTCATATTTCGTTGTTTCATTTCAAGTTTTAATTACCAAAATAGGATTTGACCAAGGCAAACCCCCATCCACCAAAAATAAACAATTTTTCCCTCTTATTTTCTTGTTGTAGATTTTAGGTTGAAGAAAATTTGAAGATCTCAAAGTTACAAAGTTGCAAAGTTGCAAGAAGTTGCATTTGTTGTCACCTTTGTTTTCATCTCATAGAAAATAAAATCTCCAATTCATTTCCATATTTTTGACAATGAGACCTAGGGGAATCAAAACTGTAGACCTAAATCCCAAGGATCTTGAAATCATATTTTAGTTCTTGTAAAAAGGACTCATTAGCCTATAGGTGAATGAGTCCCAAGACAACTTCCAGAAACAATATTTTGTAATAGGTGCACAACATTTTCCCCTTCTCAGATCTACTAGAGATTTGTTGTTTCTATTAGTCATATGTTTCATCTACCAAATTCAACCTTAACACATCATGAATGAGTACATTTGGTATTTTTAATCTTTCTCCCAAAACCCTTGTTCAGTCATTTTTCTCATTGTTTTTGTCAGAAGGACACATTGCAGCATTTTTTATGACATGTTTAAAATGATTTAGATTTCACAAATATGAAGGGAATTTATGGATTCTCTTAGTTTTATGCTTAATCTACAATATCCCAGTGTTATCTTGTGTTTTTTAGTTGATTTACTATTTTTAGTTTGTCTCGCAAGAGTGCATTTAAGTCATATTTACTACATCCACACACAAAGGAAATTGCTAGATCTTCCATAGAATTGACTCACCTAAGGGATGAAAGTTAATTCTATCTTGGAGGATATAATTTCTTGAATGAAATAGAAAATAGGTAGGTTCATTACACCCCATTCTTCCCTTTCTATTTATAGTAATTTTGGTGAAACATTCCAAATTTAGTATAAAACCATGTGTTTTGAACCTTATTCTATTTTTCTATGTTTCATTATGGTGAAACCGAGTATTTGAACATTCTAATTTTTGATTTAGAGTACATTCAAACCCTAGATCTAGGATTTAAATTAATTGATTGCATTTATGGTTTCTAAATTTGGCTTAAAGTTGCCTTGTATTCTAGGTTTACACTCGCATTTTGCATTCATTTTAAATCTAAAAATTTAACAAAAATTGCATAATGTTAGATTAATTTTGCATAGTATTTACATAATAGCATACTTTCAATCACTTAAATCAGAAAATTGGATCAAAATTACATTTAAAAATAGGTCATTTTGGTTGTCATTTAGTATCATTTTACACTTGCATTCAACTCTGATTTTCCAGATTTCTAGAACTATCATTACCTATTTGCAACTTGGAATAGAGAACACACAAAACAACTCAAAAAATTACAATTTTCATTTTTTAAAAACCCTATATAGAGACCCATTCACCCATGGGAGAATGAGTCCTTTAGGGCCCATCAAAACCAACTCTTCTAGAAGATTTTTTTTGGTTTTATGTACTCCCCAAATCTACTGGTAACCCACTATTTCAATCTAACATTTTTTTAGGAATTTCTCTTTTAAGCATTAGGTTTAAATCATCCATTTAGTGCATTTAGTGTAGCCATTTTAAATCATTCCAAAATTATTTCAATAGTGAAAGTCATCAAATATGTAAGGAAAATGTTTACATTCCTGAAGCTTTCCATAATATGGATAAAAGTAATTTTCATTTTTGGGTACACAATCTTTACATTCCTGAAGCTTTGCATAAGTTGGATAAAAGTACTTTTCATTTTTTGGCACACGATTTTTACATTCTTGAAGCTTTCTATAATTTGGATAAAATCACTTTTCATTTTTGGGTATAGAATGTTTACATTCCTGAGGCATTGCATAAGTTGGATAAAAGTACTTTTCATTTTTGGGTACACAATGTTAGTATCTTTCCTTTCCAAGTATGCCACAAAAAATCTCATCAACAAGCATGTTATTCATTCTTCCAACATCTCTCTCACTTATGAGAATTTTTTAGTGAAAGAGAATACAATAATGGACAATCATGACAGTCAAATTTGGTCTTCTCCCAATATCTCTCCTATTTTTGAAGAAGATATTTTGGTGTTAGAAGATCCAATCAATGAGAGTTATGTGAATCCCATTTTTCTCTTCCCCTAGCTCTCAATTATTCTTTATTTACCAACGTTTATCATTTGCTACTTTAAAGTAATTTCTCATAGCATGGTGTGAGCAATTTATTTTAAGTGGGGCATACATTGGTATTATCATTTTGAAAATTTTAACTATATCTTATGTTGTCCTCTCTTGGATACATTAGGCATGATGTTCCCTAAGAGGATACCTTACATGAACTAAGCATAACCTCTTCGAACATGTCTTATCCTACTTGCATTTTTTTCATAGGTGTTTAGCATAGCATAGCTTGCTAAGCCTTATGAATCTTGAAGTTCGTATTGTGTGGTACCTTATCAGAGTTATCAAAGGTATAACTTTGGTATGGTTATGGGATTCTAATAATATTCTCTCCTTGGCCACTTATAGGGGCTCACCTAGTGGGCATCGGATTTCACTAGCCCGTGTGAGCTTGCATTGTTGTTTTCTTAGTGGACAGTGGGTTTCACTTGTAAATAGTTTTTGGAAAAATAGCTAAAGCTTGATTCACATCAAGTTGGACAAACATTCAAGGCTTGATCCACCCTTTTATTTTATTTTTATTTTTCTTTCTTTTAGTCTTTGACATTGTATGTTTGTGTATCTTGTCTTAGTGTTGTATATCATACATCGTGTGTGTGTCCCTTTGTGCTTATTTTGGTTTGACATGGGATCTTGGCTCCTAGGGGTTTAGCCACCTCCTATATCTTTGTCATCCTATCCTATCAACATTGATGCACTTGGAACCCTCTTGACACATATTTTTCTACTTTTAAAGTGTGAGTTTGATGCAAGGTCATCCTCACACTAAGGTGGGGGCTAAATGTAGTGTAGAAAAATGTATCCCTTTATATTTTCACACTTTTTTGGGACCTCCTAATTAAAACAAACTTAATAATGCCTTAATGAAGTGTTGAAAATGTATCTCTTTACATTTTCACACTTGTTTGGGTCCTCTTAATGAAATTGGACTTAATTATTCCTTAATAATCCCTATTTTACATGTACAAGCCTAATTTCTGAAGGGAAAACCTTACAACAATTAATGTCAATACATAATTAAACACCTTGAGCAATGTGTGTTCTAGGAATATGGACCTAGGACCCATTTTCCCATGGGTGAATGAGTCCTCCCTATGCTTTAGAACCCTTTTTTTAAACATGTTTTGGTGGTATTTTTATCATCCCAAATTAAAATTTCAAATGTTGACTTGTAATGTTTAATTTTCAAGAAATTAACGAAAAATATTTATAAATACAAGGTTATTTTATCAAATCAACTAGAGATTTTCAAGAGTACTTTCATTAGAGAAAATATTTTTGTCAAGAGAATTCAAGAGCAGAATTATCAAGGATTTATTGCATAAATCAAGAGCCAAGCATCATTTTAAAGTCATGTTCATTCATCCATGTTTTTAGAGTTGTAGTGTCAAAAATTGTCGTCAATGACAATTTCATACAGGTTTAGCTCCCTCTCGTTGAATTAAAGCCTACAAGTTGCCTTGATTTGGTGTTGTAATGTGTTTTAACTCATTCACATTAAGTCTTGGGCCCTTGAGAATTAAATAAAATGTATTTATCAATGTCTTGTAAAGGTGTTGTGAAGTGTTGTAACTCTGACACTTTTCTAGGACATTTTTAATTAAATAAGGCTAGTACACCCCTTTTGTGCTTTAATTTAGGCCTAGAAAGGGTGTTGTAAAGTGTTTTAAGCCATTTTCACACTTCTCTAGGACTTTATTAAGTACTTGAACCTAATTTTAACCAAATTATGCTTAATTAAGGCCTTTTCTAGGTTGTTCTAAAGTTTTGTAACACACTTTCACACTCTTCTAATCTTTTTATTTAATAATTGGGCTTTAGTATGCCTTAGTTGGCCCCAAATTGCATCCAAAATCCTTATTTATGTTTATCTTCGAGATAAATACCAACAAAATTATTTAAGGCAACTAAATCCCAAACCCCACCTTTAAAAAGCTAATGTGGGACTCATTCACCACCCTTGGTTAATGAGTCCCCTTAGGTGGGACCCATTCGCCACTTGTGGCAAAAGAGTCCCTTTTTACTCAAATTTCAAAATTAATTCAAATTTCTAGCAAGATTTGGTCTCCTATATCTAATGTTGGCTTGTAGTGTTGTATTTTTCAAGATTTATTGCATAATTGAGTATAAATACAAGATTCATTCACTCATTTTCATAGAATAATTTTGTGGAGAGCATTCATCATAGAAAATTTGAGATCAAGAGAATTCAAAAGAGAATTTAAAAGTCCTCAAGAGTAGATTATCAAGCATTTTTGCAACATTATTCAAGCATCCTTCATCGTGTCAAAGGTTTAATGCATCATTTTTTTTTGGAGCTAACAATTGTGGTGTAGGTTCTCATGATTCAAGCTAGCATTGCATTCAAGATCAACATCCTTCAAGCAAGATTTAAGATCTACATCCATTGTAGCACTTTCAAGCATAATTATAGCATCATGTTACTAGGGTTTGGTGAGTGCAACATCTCCTATTGTTCATTCAGAATTCTCTTTCTCTATTTGATTTCATTCAAGGTTTAATTAACAAAAGGGGCTTGACCAAGGAAAGCCCCTATCTACTAACCCCCCAACATTTTTCCCTCTCCTTTGTATGTGATTTGTAGGTTTAGGTGGCATATTTCTCAAGTAGAAAAGTTTGGAAAAAAAATTCATAAAGATTCAAGGATATTCAAATTTTTTCGAGTTGAAATCAAGTCTTGGAGAAGCTTGGAGAAGACCTAAAGACCATAATTTTCATTTTCAAACCCATATCTTAGTCAAGAACAGCAGAGGAAACCGAGCGTGACAAATTCTAGTTTTGAATCCTCAGAAAATTACAAATGGATGGATTCACCACTATTGGAGAATGAGTCTCATTGTACCTATTTAGTAGATATTTTAGCAAATCTAAGTGAACCGTAGATTTTTGGCTCTTAGGACTTCTCTAACTCTTCTAGGATTTTTCACCTAAAATGAGAGAGTTAGGCAAAAAATGCAAACTAGTTCATTCAAATAATTCTATATGTCATGTTTTTTAATATAAATGAAGTAAACTAAATGCAATTGAATGATTTAAATGGATGAAAATGAATGCAAAAGTGAGATTTACACTATGTTTGAAAACACATTGTGATATGCAAACAATGAAGTAAATGAAGAAATTATGTAGAACACAAAGGAACGGGATGAATCTGAGTGTACCTGGATGAAGTGTGATGAATCTGGAGTGTTCTAAATGCTGGCTCAAATTACTGATTTTTCACAGTGGGACCCATTCGCCCAAGGTGGTGAATTAGTCCTCCTCCTAGTGAAAAATTATCAGAAGTAAGATTTTGTTTGTCAGGATCCATAATTTGACAAAATTCACATTTTATGTCCTAAGATGGGACTCGTTCACCACAAGTGGTGAATCATTCCTCTCCCAAATTTTTGAAAAATCAAGAGACAACTCTACAGCACCAGATCTTGGAATCACTGTTTGTCCGATTGTTGAAGTCAATTTTGCAGAAAACAAACAAAAAACCTTCTCCAGGCTTGAAATAGACTTAAGTGGACTTGAAGCACCTAGTTGACTTGTAATCCAATCTTCAATACCAAAAAGCTTGTCAAATCTACAAACCTAGGTCTACAAACAAACATGCAAATAGGGAAAATGGTTTAAGGTTAGTGAATAGAGGTTTGCCTTGGTCAAACACCATTTCTGGTAATCAAACCTTCAATAAAATAATGAAATGCAAAGGAATGATAAACTAACAACATACAATTGCTATCAAATTACCAAACCCTTGATGATGCAAGTCTGAAGTAATGTCAATGGTTGCTTCAAAGTGCTTGAATAGTTCTTGAAAAGATGTTATAAAATGCTTAAATGCTTGAGATGTAAGATGAAATGCTTGAATGAGTGAGGAGATCATAGGAGATGTAAAATGAGATGAAAATCACATGTTAATACACAATTTTACCTTAGTTACCCATTCATACCTCATCACAGGCCGACGTCAAGTGATTTTGAATAAAATACTGAAAGGAAATCTAAAATATTTTGAATTTGGGGCTAACAGGGACTCATTTGCCACCCGTGGTGAATGGGTCCCACCTAGGACCTAAAAACAAGTGTCAGGAAATATGTTGTATTTAATGTTTTTTGTTGGGATAATACTCAAAAATACACTTAATTAAGCATAGGATAGCATAAATGGGTCGAATAAAGCATGAGAAAAGGATAAATAGTGAAGATGTTCCTAGAAAAGCATGAAATCTTGTTACAAGACTTTACAACACTTCAAAATAGGACTTGTTGATGAATAAAAAGGTGATTTTTAGGTGAATTGCAATAAATAGAGTCTAGAAGAATGTAGAAATTTCTTACAACACTTCACAACACCTTCATAAGATACCATTCTTTCAGTTTTAGTACCTAAATAAGCATGTTCAAGCCATGTTACAACATAAAATCAGAGGAACATAGTTCCAACACCATGAACAAGACCTAAAAGGCCATGAAAATGACAAGGGACCATTTTTCTATGGCACATTTAGCCCCCACTTTAGTGAGAGGAGGAGCCTACTTCAAACTCACACTAAAGTAGCCATGAACATCTAGGGGAGGGTTCAAATGCACTTACATTAGCAAGATGGAATGACTACGATCAAGAGGGATGATCAAGCCCCCAGGACGAAGATCCCATGGCAAACTAAACATAAGAACAAAGGAACACACAAGTGTTGAGATGAATTAGATGAAGCTTCGATCGTCTATCCAACTAGTTGTGGATTAGATCTAGGTTGATTGTTTGAAAAAGAGAATGTGTACTCACTCTAGGGTGACAAAACATAGGATGGTCCAGTGGGTGAGAAGGCCCAAATGTACTCACTCTGGGTCCAAAAAACTAGTTGTTTGTAGGATTAGAAAGCCTAAAAAGGGAAGATACATACGCTAGTTGGTATGCACTCACAAACACAAAAGTGGCTATGGGGTAAATTCATGCTGCTAGGTGGGCTTCCTACTCAACCATTTTAAATTTATACCTATTGATAACTTTAACAAGGTGCCACAAAGAAAAATTATATGAACAAAAAGAAAAAAGGGTACCACATTCATGCAAGTTGCATTATGCAAGGTGGCAAAAAATGTAAAAATGCAAAAATGTAAAAATGTAAAGTGTAAAAGTGTAAAAATGTAAAATGTTCAATCGAAGGAGAATTGTTCAATTCATGCAAGGTCAATCACTTAGGGAACATTGTGTCCAATGTCTCCAAGAGAGGACCAATCAAAGAATAGTATATTCACAACTTAAGGGATGTAGTGCATCACATCAGGCCACCAAGAGGAATGTAATATGCTAAGAAAGATCACACTTATGAAGGACATCACACCCAATGTCATCCACAAAGTGATGAACACATCATATAAATGACAATGCTACACTAGGAACTAAGAATGCAAATGAATTATGGTAATGTATACCCCCCACTTTAAAGGAATTGCCACACATCGTTCTATGAGAAATTACTTTAAAGTAGAGATGAAAAGAAAAAGAAAAAAAGAAAACAAGAAATGAGAGCTAGCCTAGAAAGCCTTGTGTCAAGTCATATGTTTTGAAGTTACGCTGCGTCATGTCAAGGAAAAATGAAAAACAAAGAAAAGGGAGTTGCCCCCCAGAAAAGAAAGCACACCAAACACATAAAGGGATCTATGGATTTGGGGTCAGTATGTTTGTTGTTGCAATGTGTTTATGAAAGAGCACAGAATTGTAATCATTCCCCAAAGCACATAGAACTAGAAGAAAGACACAAAGAGAGTGAAAACAAAGGAAAAAGAAAGTTTGTTTTGGGTCAACATGGAAGAGACATTGTGGTCTCGATGCCTTGCATCGTCACCAAAAGGAAAACACAAGAAAAACAAAATAAAATGAAAAATCTTTTGGCTCAACATGAAGGAGACATTTTGGTCTTAATGCTTTGCATCATCCCCAAAAGGAAAACACAAAACAAAAAGCAAAAAAGACAAGGACCTTTTGGGTCAACATGGAAGATACATAGGGCATCTCTATGCTTTGCATCATCCCCAAAAAGGAAAACACAAAATAAAAAAGAGAAAAAGACAATGTACAAAATATAGAAGAAGAGAGATACAAATAGAAGTGTATGAAGAGAGGGAATATCAAACGCACAATACGGGGGAACACAATACACACATGAAAAGTAAAATAAAAAGTGAAAAGAAAAAAGGATAGTTAGGCGAATGCAATTCAACCATCTAATAGGTCATCTTCCTCCCAATCATGTTCAATGTAATGTGAGGGCGATTGACTATCCAAAGGAAGAATTGCAAGCATCGAACCAGGAGTCATGCTAGGTTCTTCACTTGTTGGAGAGGATGTATCATTTAAGCTCATTGTAGATGAAAATAAATAATTTAAATCATTATGCACTTCTTCATCTATTTTTTCTATTGTGACATCATCATCATCATCAAGATTAATGACAATAGGAGGATGAAGAGTGATGTCTAAGGATGGATGGATCAAAAGTGGAGGTTGTTGGATTGGTTCAATTTGTTGGGATTGTTGCACTGGACTATCATGTGGAGGTGAGGAGAAAAAGGGTGGTCATATATTACTGCATTCAAAGGTAAAGGTTGATGTTATTTATCTTCTTCTATCCAAGATTAACGAGCAAGGAGACGACGATGACGCCTTCGTTCCCTAGCACCATGATTTCTTAAATTTTTCTTTGGATTTTTTGAGGTGTAAGAGTAGATTGATTCATCATAGGTTCATCTATTTTTGAAGAGGGAAGAATAGAAGAAACTGAAGAGGATGGATCAACCACTTTCTCTTTAGCTTTATACACATGTTTAAGGCGAAGAGGCATGATAGGAGTGGTTTCATTTTCCCTTGGTCATTTAAAGGATGGCAGGAAAGTATCAAGGGGTGGTTGTTCAAGAGGTTGTATGGTTTGATCAATGTTAGACTCAGGTTGAAGCATGGTTTTTTCTATAATAGGAGGTGCGGAAGTGGACGGGGACAAGTTATGAAGAGACAATCCAGCTATCTTTTTGGCTTTAAACTTTTGATTAGCTATGAAAAAGAAGTCCTTTAGAGGGTTGATGGGTTCCATGGGTGTAGGCCAAAAGGCTTCTAATGAAAAATTACATTTGGAAGATAAAGGATTAAAGCCACTATTGTGTATGGTGAATATATCATTATCATGTGGAAACTTCAAACACTTGTGAACAACTGATGCGGCCACTTTCACTGAGTGAAGCCAAGGGTGGCCTAGCCACAAAAAAAATTGGTCAGATTGTGGAATAATTGAAAATGTTACCTCCAAAGTTTTAGGTCCTATTTGTAAGGGTAGCATGATCAATCCAATCATAGGGCATGCAAAACTAGTATTTGTCTTAATCCATGTAGTTGGTTTATTATATGCATCTTGATATAGCTCATGTAATAGTAGAAACTCCTCTATGATCACATTCTTGCCACAAGTGGGATCTATTAATATCCCATTATTGGTATTATTATATTTTCTCCTAGCTATGTAAAGAGGACCATCAGGAAGCTTTTGTAGTATGTCTTTAGCAAAAAAAGTGATATCAAGAGACTTAGTTGTTTGGCCCTTACAAAGGATAATGTCTATTATAGCCACTAGCTCGTCCATAAGAATTTTTGTAGTAATAGGGGGAGGTGTATCATCTTGTTCATTGTTTGTATCAACAGTCATTACATCAGTGGTTGAAGGTTCACTAGCCTTGAAAAATGAGGTAGTATGTTTAGGCATGGGATTATTGAAAATTTGCAAATTCTAGTTAGGGTTGCAACAGACTTATTACCTTGATCATTAACACCCATAATGGACAGATGGCCTAAATCAATGGGGTCTTGAACTAAATGTTTTAGACACTTGTAGTTTTCAATGTCATGTCCATTGTGGTGATGAAAATGACAATAAGCATTAGGTTTGAAGGTGGGTGGTAAACGTTGGTTTGGATCAAGCGGTCTGATGGGTGGGAAAGTTAGCAAGCATTGTTGAATTAATTGATTCATTGTATTATGAAGGGTATCAAGTAGGGGAGTAAACTCTCTCATTGGTTCCCCATAGGTATAAGGCACCACTACTTTAACAACTACCACTTGATTTGGAATGGGTTGGGTTGGTTATGGTTGAGGTTGAGGAGGCAGATTAAACTACAAAAATCCTCTATTTGGTTTGCAGAAGTTTTGTTGGTTATTTTGGTGTTGATTGTTGTGTTCAAGTTTTTCTACTTGGTTAGAAGTGGATTTTGAATCATGACTTGAAACCAAATTATGGTATTCACACAATGTTTTTCATAAATGCATAAATGAAGGGAATTTCATCATTGTTAATTTATCCTAAAGGTGTGTGTGCAAGTTTTCAATAAACATCTTTAATAGATGTGCATCAGGAATCTTGACATCAATTTGAGCATACACAGATTGGTATAGTGAAATAAAATCATTACTTTTTCATCTATGGTTTGTCTACATCGCATAAGGTCAGCCATTATCTTTTTAGGTGTCATATGAACTTTAAAGTGACTAATGAAAGCATCCACCAATTCATTGAATGAATAGAAAAAATGATTAGGCAAGTTGGAAAACAATTCTAAGGCAGTGTCTTTCAAGGTCCTTGGAAACAATTTGGCTAATAGTTTATCATCAAGGATGAAGTCACTACACAAAGTTGTATAGGCATTAACATGGTTGAAAAGGTCTCCTTTTCCTCCATATTTCTCAAACCAATGCATTTATATCCCTTGTCGCATCAAGGTACGTAAGATTTCTAAGGATAAGGGGATGCTACAGACATGATATGTAAGTGGAGCGGATTGACCTTGGATAATAGTGGAAAGTTGATGTTACATGGATGAACCGGTGGTAAGGAGTTGTGTAAGAAGGGGATTGGGGTATGTAGGTTGAGGTGGAAGGGAAAATGGTGATGGAGTGTAGGTGATGTGAGGGGAAGTGAAAGGAATACTATGAGGTGTGAAGGTGGTGGAAGGGACTTGTGATGCCACAAGAGAAGTAGGAATGCTAATGGAAATATGGAAAGAAGTAGCCTAATGCATAGTTGTATAGACTTGCGGATTGGTATAAGTTGGTATGGAAGCTATGGTTGAAGGGGGAGGAACTTGAGGTCCTCCTTAGCTTATAGGAATGCTTACAGATTGGGTATTAGAGGAAGTATTTTTATTGTAAATCTCGACAATATTCTTCATCACTTGCAAGCCATCATCAATTTCAATCAAATGATGAAGATTATCAATGGAAGGTATGGCAGTTTGGGAAATAGTTTCAAGTGACAAGTCTTGTTGTAAATGTACAAATTCTTCATGAATAAAAATGGCCTTGTCTTGAGGAAGAGAGTTGTTTTGGTTGTCAACATTCATTGGATGAAAAGGTGAAGGTATAGAAGTGCTATTGTTAGGGCCTAATGCACCATTGTCCATACTAGGAGTAGGAGCTCTTGAGATCCCAAGGTCCATAATGAAAGTGTTATCGTGGGATGCCATGAATCTAAAACTTCTTCTCACCAAAGTATTATCAACGGGGCACCAAACACTCACATACAAGTAACACAAAGGATGGGTGAATGCAAATGCAAACTAATCTAAGAGTTTGAAATGAAAATAATAGAAATACTACTAACTGTAACTAAGATCTAACTACAGAAAAATAGAAATGCGGAAAAATGCCAAAAAAGTGCTAAAAATGTTGTTTAACAAGTGCAGAGGGACTGATTTTCCCTAGGTGGCGAATGAGTCCCAGTATGCAAATTTTTTGTATTTTACATAAATTTGAAGATGATTTTAATGTCCTATAGAATGCAAAGAATGATGCAGAATGTAGAATTTTAATTTTTTCAATGAGATGCAATGCAAAAATGAAATCTAAATGAAGCTTTCACTAATGCAATATAAAATGTCCAAAAATGCAAAAACAAAACAATGTAAGAATTGAATGTTAATGCAAATGCAAACTAGGATGCAATATGTAAATGAAATAATAAATGAAAAGTGCTTAAAATTTGGGTTGACCAAAATGAACCATAGATTTTTGGCTCTTAGGACTTCTCTAACTCTTCTAGGGTTTTTCACCTAAAAGGAGAGAGTTAGGCCAAAAATGTAAACTAGTTCATTCAAATAATGATATGTGTGATATTGTCTAATCTAAATGAAGTTAAATAAATGCAATTGACTAATTTAAATGGATGAAAATGAATGCAAAAGTGAGATTTACACTATGTTTGAAAACACGCTATGATATGCAAACAATGAAGTAAATGAAGAAATTATGCAGAACTGAAAGGAAAAGGATGAATCTGAGTGCACCTGGATGAAGTGTGATGAATCTAGAGTGTTCTGAATGTAAGTTGAAATTACTGATTTTTCACAGTGGGACTCATTTTCCTAGGGTGGCGAATTAGTCCTCCTAGTCAAAAACAATCAGAAGCAAGCTTTTGTTTGTCGGGATCTGAAATCTAACAAAATTCATATTTTCAGTCCTAAGGTGGGATTCATTTTCCATAGGTGGTGAATCAATCCTCTCCCAAATTTCTAAAATATTAGGAGACAACTCTACAACACCAGATCTAGGAATCACTACTTGTTTGATTGCCAAAGTCAATTTTGCAGAAAACGGACAGAAAACGTTCTCCAAGCTTGAAATAGACTTAAGTTGACTTGAAGCACCTAGTTTACTTGTAAACCAATCTTCAACACCAAAAACTTATCGAATATGCATACCTAGGTCTGCAAACAAACATGCAAATCTAGGGGGAAATGGTTTAAGGTTATTGAATAGGGGTTTTCCTTGGTCAAACCCTGTTTTTGGTAATCAAACTTTCAATAAAATAATGAAAATGATAAACTAATAGCATGCAATTGCTATCAACTTACCAAACCGTTGATGATGCAAGTTCAAAGTAATGTCAATGGCTGCTTCAAAATGCTTGAATAGTGCTTGAAAAGATGTTGTAAAATGCTTGAATGCTTGAGATGTAAGATGAAATGCTTGAATGAGTGAGGAGATCGTAGGAGATGTAAAATGAGATAAAAATCACATATTTATACACACTTGTGCCTTAGTTACCCATTCATACCTCATCATAGGCCAAGATCAAGTGATTTTGAATAAAATCTTGAAAGGAAATTTAAAATATTTTGAATTTGGGGCCAAGGGGGACTCATTCACCACCCATGGTGAATGGGACCCACTTAGGACCTAAAAACAAGTGTCAGGAAATATGTTGTATTTAATGTTGTTTGTCAGGATAATACTCAAAAATACACTTAATTAATCATATGAGAGTATAAAGGGGTCAAATAAAGCATGAGAAAAGGATAAATAGTGAAGATGTGCCTAGAAAAGCATGAAATTTTGTTACAAGACTTTACAATACTTCAAAATAGGACTTGTTGATGAAAAAAAGGTGATTTTTAAGTGAATTTCAATAAATAGAGTCTAGAAGAATGTAGAAATGTTTTACGACACTTCACAACACCTTCACAAGTTGTCATTATTTGAGTTTTAGTACCTAAATAAGGATGTTCAAGCCATCTTACAACATAAAATTAGAGCAACATAGTTCCAACACCATGAAAAAAGACCTAAAAGGCCATGAAAATGACAAGGGGCCATTTTTCTACGGCACACTAAGTACCCTTTTAGCTAAAATCTACTCTAGAATAGTCACCTAGAACTTGGATTGATTCGCCACTATTGGCGAATGAGTCTCACTAGGCCTAAAAGTGAACAATTTCAAAATTTTAGAGCTCCATTTCATCTTCTAGGTGCACACTTCTAGTTTTTCAGTTTGTTGTTTCAGTTTATTTGAATTTCTAGGTCATTCATTAAGGCGTTGCATCAAAATAGGGTTTTATTTTACATCTTGCATTTCATCCTTCATTTCATTATCTTTCCAAGTCTAAACTTGGTGGTGAACCCCTCAATAGATCCTAATCAAACCTCCTAATAATAGCCCTTAGCTAGATCTGTTGTTTCCTTTCTATTCTTGGGGTAAGGATCTTTAGGGCTATCCTTGAATGATTGGTAGAGAAACATTATTATCCTAGGTCCAAAAACCTATGGTACCACATTTTTCACGTAAAATTTTTGATGAACCTACATTTAGAACACCTTAAAATCTAATTTGGAGTGCATTTTCCTCTTAGATCTAGTTTGCATTAACATTGCATTAGGGTTTGCATTGGTTAAGTTGAATTCTAGGGTTTCAATATTGCATTAGTGAAAGCTCATTTAGCTTGCATTTGTGCATTTAAATTTATTTAAAATAAAGTTATTTCTATAGTTGCACTTAAGATTCAGGTGATACAACATAGAAGGTATCAAAAATTCACTAAAAATCACTAAAAATTATCAAAAAAATCATCCACTAGGACTCATTCGCCACTTTGGGTGAATCAATCCCTTTGCATATTCAGCAATGCTTTTTTTCGGTTGAATTTCCTATTTTTGAGTTTTTGTTTGTTGTTACTACCTTTTTGTTTCAGTTTCCAAAAATTTTGTTACAATTATTTCATTGTTCTTAGCTTATATTGCATTTGTATTCACATTGCATTTAATAGACCTTGCATAAGTATTTGGTGTCCTATTTCTAATACTATAGTGAGACAAAGTTTGAGACTCATGTCATCCCATGATAGTAAAATCATTGTGGATATTGGGTTACCTAACTCTTTCACTACTACTGTTAACACTAGCACACTAGGTATGGATCATACCCTTAACAACTCTTTGCCTTCAAGTAGTGTGCCTCATGTTGAAACAAGAATTGATGATATCCCCCAAGAAAACATAAGCCAAATTCATGAAGACCTAGCAAACTTACAACATCAAATAAGCCTTGAAAACATTTCAACTACTACAATTCCTACCATAGAGAACATTCATCACATTCTTGAAAGAGAAGATGGAATTGAACTTATGAGAAATATAGTTCAAATCTTTGGCAAAAATATCCCCTCAACCACTAATGGTTTTCAAACTGTAAACAATGTCACAAGCCAAGGAGGAACTAGCATTCCTCTCACAAGCATTATCTCCATTCCTACCTATACAAGTGCTCACATGACAAAAACAACACAACCAAATAGTAATGTGATACCTTCCTTAGGAATTTCCTCTAGCATTCCTAATACCTTTGTGGCATCCCACATTATATCTCCTACGACTTTACCACCTATGAGCATCCCATTCACTTGCCCTTCGAACACATACACCCCTCCACCTTTTTCACCTACATCCCATAACACAAGAAATGACCCTCTCATAGCTCAACTTTTCCAAATACTTTCATCCATTCAAAAGAAAATTTCCACCATCAACCAAAATCAAAATGGCCCACCTACATACTAAGTCAAAAGCAGCCCATTGTCCTTGGAGATATTATGAACACCAATGCCACAAGGTGTAGAAGTGCCTATATTTGAGAAATACAGAGGGAAGGGAGATACTTCTAACCATTTCAATGCCTATATAGCCTTGTGTAGTGATTTCATCCTTGATGATAATATTTTGGATAAAATTTTCCCTAGATCCTTGAAGGACACCACCTTGGAATGGTTTTCTTCACTACCAAACAACTCAATTTGTTCATTTAATGAGCTTGTGCAAGCATTTTTTAACCATTTCCAAGTTCATATTTCACCTAAACTAACCTTGGAAGATTTGATGAGATGTAAGAAAGACACAAATGAAAAGGTGAAACATAGATTTTTGGGACCCTATAGACTACCCTTACACTTCTAGGGTTTTTCACCTAAAAGGAGAGAGATAGGGAAAAAAATGATTATGTGTCACTCAAATTAGGATGTATGTGATGTGATGTGATGTGATGTAAACAAAGTTAACTAAATGCAATTGACTTATCTAGGTGACTGAAAATGAATGCAAAACTAATATTTATGACTTGTTTGAAAACATGGTGTGAAATGAAAATAACTATGTAAATGAAGAAATTATGCAGAACAAAAAGAGATGGGATGAAACAGAGTGCACCTAGGAAAAGTGTGATGATTCTGGAGTGTTCTAGATGCTAATGAATTTTACTAATCTTACATAGTGGGACTCATTCGCCTAGGGTGGCAAATCAGTCCACCTATTGGTGAAAAACTATCAGGAGCTATTTTCTGTCTATCGAGATTCGAAATATGACAAAACTGAAGTTTCTGGTCCTAAGGTGGACTCATTCACCATAGGTGGCAAATCAGTCCTCCCCCAAATTCCTGAAAAATTGGGAGACAACTCTACAACACTAGATCTAAGAATGTTTGTTTGTCAGGTTGTCGAAGTCAAATTTGTAGAAAATGGAAAAATAACTCTCTCCAAGCTTGATTTTGACTTAAGTTGACTTGAAGCACCTAGTTGACTTGAAAATCACTCTTCAACACCTAATAACCTGTCAAATTTGCAAAGGGCTGCAAACAAACAAGCAAAAAGTGGGAAAATGATTAGAGATTAGTGAATAGAGGTTTGCCTTGGTCAAACCCCACTTTTGGTAATTAAACCCTTGAAAAGACAATGTAATGAAAGAGAAAGATAAACTAATAACATGCAAGTGCTATCAACTCACCTAACTCTTGATGATGCAATTCTGAATTAATGTTAAAGGCTGCTTCAAAGTGCTTGAATAGTGCTTGAATTGTTGATGTAAAATGCTTGAATGCTTGAATGAATGAGGAGATTTTAGGAGGATATTGCTTGAATGACTTAGGAGATGTAAAATTAGGTAAAAATCACTTATTATACAATTCTTGTGCCTTAGTATCCATTCATACCTCATCACAAGCCGACATCAAGTAATTTTGAATAAAATACTGAAAGGAAATTTGAAATATTTTGAATTCGGGGCCAAGGGGGACTCATTCGCCACCCATGGCGAATGGGTCCCACCTAGGACCTAAAAACATGTGTCAAGAAAAATGTTGTGTTTAATGTTATTTGTCATGATAACATTCAAAAATACACTTAATTATGTCATATGAGGGCATAAATAGACAAAGTAAAGCATGAGAAGGGTGTAAATAGTGAAAATATGCCTAGAAGAGCATGAAATCTTGTTACAAGACTTTACAACACTTCAAAATAGGGCTTATTGATGTTTGAAAAGGTGGTTTTTAGGTGAATTGCATTAAATAGAGTCTAGAAGAATGTAGAAATTTCTTACAACACTTCACAACACCTTCACAAGACATTGTTCTTTGAGTTTTAATACCTAAATAAGCATGTTCAAGCCATGATACAACATAAAATTAAAGCAACATAGTTCCAAAACCATGAAACAAGACCTAAAAGGCCATGAAAATGACAAGGGACCATTTTTCTATGACAGATTTAGCCCCCACTTTAGTGAGAGGATGAACTTGCTTCAAACTCACACTAAAGTAGCCATGAATGTCGAGGGGAGGGTTCAAATGCACTTGCATTTGCAAGATGGAATTACAACAATCAAGAGGGGTGATCAAGCCCCTAGGATGAAGATCCCATGGAAAAATAAGCATAAGAAGAAAGGAACACACATTGTGTTCAAAAGAATTGAATAAAGCTTTGATCGTCAATCCAACTAGTTGTGAAAAGAGATCTAGGCTAATTGTTTAAAAAATAGAATGTGTACCCACTCTAGGGCCACAAAAATTTAGGTTGTCCATGGGATGAGAAGGCCTGACTGTATACTCACTCTAGGGCCATGGAACTAGTTGTTCGTGGGGTGAGAGAGCCCAAAAAGTAAGATACATATGCTAGTTGGTATGCACTCACAAAACACAAGGGGTGGCTATGGGGAAAATTCATGCTGCTAGGTGGGCTTCCCATTCAACCATGCCAAAGTTATACCCATTTGATAACTTTAACAAGGTGCCACAAAGCAAAAGAAATGTTTATGAACAAAAAGACAAGGTACCACAGGCATGGAAAAGATGTTCAAAGGAGTCTTGTTCACTTTATGCAAGGTCAGTCACTTAGGTAACATTGTATCTAATGTCTCCAAGGGAGGACCAATCAAAGAATAGTATATTCACAACTTAGGGGATGTAGTGTGTCGCATCAAGCCACCAAGAGGAATGTAGTATGCTAAGATAGATCACACTTATGAAGGACATCACACCCAATGTCATCCACAAAGTGGTGAATGCATCGCACAAACAACAAGGCTACACTAAGAACCAAGAATGCAAAATGTAAAATGTGAAATGTGAAAAGATGTTCAAAGGAGTCTTGTTCACTTTATGCAAGGTCAGTCACTTAGGGAACATTGTATCTAATGTCTCCAAGAGAGGACCAATTAAAGAATAGTATATTCACAACTTAGGGGATGCAGTGTGTCGCATCAGGCCACCAAGAGGAATGTAGTATGCTAAGATAGATCACACTTATGAAGGACATCACATCCAATGTCATCCACAAAGTGGTGAATGCATCGCACAAACAACAAGGCTACGCTAAGAACCAAGAATGCAAATGAATTGATGGTAATGTATGCCCCCCACTTTAAAGGAATTGCTACACATTGTTCTATGAGCAATTACTTTAAAGTAGAGAAGAAAATAAAAAGAAAAAAGAAAAAAAGACATGAGAGCCAACTTGGAAAGCCCTATTCCAAGTCATATGTTTCGAAGTTAGTGGTGTAGCCACGGTTGGAGGGTCCTCAGAGAGAACAATCTGAACCATGCAACAAGAGTGACACAATGAAATAAATAACAAATATGGAGGTAAATGCAGATTAACACATTCTCATTAATAGAAATCTTAGTTACATTTAGCTGGCAACATCCGAGCTTACAAATTTGGCTCATGGGCTTGACCAAATATGCAACATTCTAATAGGGTCCTATATGTGAGTTGAGCTCTTACAAATTAGATCAAACTTAATCTCTTAATCCATTACTAACTCTATTGCCTCTTCTAACAATTGATTACAAGTTTTATACTATATATGTGATTTTGGAATCATCTGCGTCAACCAAAGATCATCACATTTTCCAATGAAAGAAAATATGACGGGCACATGAACAAGTTGGCCTCAAATTTGAATTACTCCATCAATGGGTACATAAGATGAAGTGTGGACCTATAATGAAGGTTTAGGACACTCAAAGTAACATTTAAAATCACATCGTTAAGATCTATAAGTCACGGGAATGATCCATGAATGATCAGATTAGCGGTTAGGCTTGAAAACTATTCTGGTGTCAGTTCAAGAAACTGTCATGAAATCTAGAATCGATAACTTTCCAAAAAATGATCCAACCTTGCTGAAATCTTGGAATAAGGAAAATGATCATGTCCATGATGTACGTAGAGATCCACAGGGTCTAGTGATCAAAGATGATGAATCCACCAACATGAACTGAGAAAGAACAAAACAAAGAAAAAATGAAAGGAAAATATTTTTGGTTGATGCAAGATTACCAAGAACCAAGGATGCTATTGCATCATACATTCGGGGTTAATGAAAAGTGAGTCTCTCACTTTACAGGGGCCAAAGTAAAACCAAGATGGTCTACCTCATCCTGAGAAATCCATGAAGAGTCCTCCACTAGTCTGCTTTTCTACTTCACAAGATATTCGTTGTACTATCTTCCACAATTCTTCCTCCCATCTCTGATATCCAGAATCTCCTCAATCTCATCTGACTATTGTTTATGAAACCGATTCTCTAATTTCACTATATTGTCCTCACTAAATTCTACTTCATAATATTGATGTAGGTCTACAATGTTGAATATAGGAAATATACCCATACCATCTGGTAACTCCACTTTGTATGCATTTCCTGAATCAAACTTCTTCAAGATACTACAAGGTCCAAACTTCCTCATCTTCAGCTTGTATGTCCCAACTAGAAATATTTCCTTCCTCAAATATACCATCACTTCATCTCCAATTTTGAACTCATTATGTCTCCTCTTCTCATTTTCCTTCTCCTTATACCTCTGGTTCATATCTTCCAATTGTTGTTTCACTTGAGTATGTATTTTCTTCATGTGTTTCGCAAATTCCTCTACTTTTGCACTCCTTTTATCTTCCATACTAATGTCTCTTAACTCTGATATACCTCTAGGATGAATTCCGGTAACAATCTCAAAAGGTGTCTTTCATGTACTCATGTTCACTGAATTATTGTATGCAAACTCTATTTGTGCCAGGACTAAATCCCAACTTCCGGTCTTCTCTCCAACCAAACATCTCAGCAAATTCCCCAAGCTCCTATTCACTACTTCTATCTGTCCATCAGTATGTGGGTGAAACATAGAACTAAACTTCAAATCTATCTTCAACTTCTTCCAAAGTGTCCTCCAAAAGTAACCAAAAAACTTTACATCTCTATCTGAAACAATACTCCTAGGTAATCCATGCCATTTGACCACTTCCCTAAAAAATAAGTCTGCTACATGCACTACATCTGTTGTCTTCCTACAAGGTATGAAATGTGCCATCTTAGAAAACATTTCTACCACCACAAATATAGAATCATTACCTCTTTGTGTCTTCGACAATCCAAGTATTAAATCCATGTTGATATCCTCCCAACATCTTTCTGGAACTTTCAAAGGCTTATACAACCCAACATTCTGACTATTCCCTTTTCTAACATGATAGACTCTACAACTCTACACAAATCTCCTGACATCCTTATGAATTTTTGGCCAAAAATAATTCTCACTCACCAATGCTATTGTCTTATCAATTCCAAAGTGTCCTGCCAATCCTCCACTATGCTTTACTTTCACCCCCTCATTGAACTCTAGGGTATACACAGCTGATTACCTCTGAACAACATATCCTCTTGGATGAAATAATCCAACCACTAGCTTCTATCCTCCAAAACTGGTTCCTTACAAGCTTTCCAAGGTTCTACAAAATCTGAGTCTTCCTCATACAAGTTCTTCAACTCATTAAAGCCTAATACCTCCATTCTCATCTCTGTCAGCAAATTCCTTCTCCTCCTCAATGCATCAACAACTCTATTTAACTTTCCACTCCTATGCTTCAAAACAAAAATATAGCTCTTCAAGAATTCCACCCATCTCATTTGTCTCTGATTCAACTTACCCTGACTGTTCAAATATTACAATGCCTGATGATCCGTATATAGCACAAACTCCTTAGTAAATAAATAATGTCTCCACTTCTTCAAGGCTTGAACTATGGCATAAAATTCCTAATCATACACTGAATATCTTCTCCTAGCATCATTCAATTTCTCACTAAAATAAGCTATAGGTCGTCCTTCTTGACTCAACATTGCTCCAATTGCATTTCCACTTGCATCACAGTCTACTTGAAATACCTTAGTGAAATCCGATAAATCCAACACAGGCTACTTAGTCACCTTCTGCTTCAACAATTCAAAATGTTGATATACTCCAAATGTCCATCTAAAATATTTTCTATCTCCTCTCATCATTTTTGTCATAGCGCTACAAATAGACTTGAAATTCCTAATAAACTTTTGGTAGAAACTAGCCAATCCATGAAATTATCTTACCTCTCCAATACTTTCAGGTGTAGGCCACTCAACTATTGCTCTAACCTTCTCAAGATCCATCTTTAATCCTTCCACAGATATCACAAATCCTAGATATACCAATTCCTCCTTCATGAAACTACATTTCTTAATGTTTATCAACAACTGCTCCTCTCTCAACCTCTACAAAATTTGTCTTATGTGCAACAAATGTTCTTCTCTACTCTTACTGAAAATCAAGATATCATCCAAGTACACAATCACAAACTTACCCAATAATTTCTTTAATACCGTGTTCATCAATCTCATGAAAGTACTTGGTGCATTTTTCAATCCAAAATGCATCACTAACCATTCATACAATCCTTCATTTGTCTTAAATGTTGTCTTCCACTCATCTCCTTCTCTAATTTTGATCTGATGATATCCACTCTTCAAATCTATCTTTGTAAAGTATCTAGCTCCACTCAGGAAATCCATAATGTCATCCATCTAGGGTAAAGGGAATCTATACTTCACTGTGATCTTATTTATGGCTCTTGAATCCATACGCATTCTCCATTCTCTATCCTTCTTAGGTGCTAACATAGTAGGTACTGTACAAGGACTTAAGATTTCTCTAATCAAACCTTTCCTTAACAATTATTGGACTTGTCTATTCAATTCTTAATTCTCTATAGGTGTCATCCAGTGTGTTGCTTTATTAGGAAAACTAGCTCCAAGAATCAGATCCATGCAATGACTAATACTCCTCACAGGTGGTAACCCATTAGGTACATTGTCTGAAATGATCTCCTCATATTTTTTCAACAACTCCTTTATCTCTTTTGTTTGTTCTTCCACATGCTTCAATTCTTTAGCCTTCCTAGGAACTAAGGCATAACACATATTCTCATGTCTCAACCCATCAAGGAATCTTCTTTCATCAACCATACAAACCCTAGCATTCATAAAAACCTCAACTATAGGAACATCTTCTAATGGAAACAAAATCTACTTCATCCCATTAGCAACAATGGTGTATATATTCTTCTTTCTATCATGAGTAGCCTGTCTATCATACTACCAAGGCATGATATCACACAAAACTTCATCATGGTAATTTCCTATCTTTAATTTCACCAAATATTGTTCACTTACCAAAATATTATGCTCATCCTGTATCCATGCTATCTAATAGGGTTTTGGGTGCTTCAATCTTTCAAACTTCAACTTAGTCACCATCTCTTCATAAACCAGGTTCTCAGGACTTCCACTATCAACTATCACCTTGCATCATTTACCAGTTACCTTGCATCTTGTCTGAAACAAATTCTTCCTCAACAACGGTTCCTACTCCAACTCACTCTGACACAATACTCTTTTGTTTACCAACACTTCTTCTTCCAGTTTAATAGATGATCTAACATGGTCTTCCTCAACAAATTTAGTTCTTCTATTGTTCTTGTTCTTTCTTCTCATCTCTCCTTGATTGCATTCAAATGCTCTATTTCTTTCTCCACATTTATAGCAAGTTCCTCTAAATACCCTTTTCTCTTGTACTCTATCATCTCTTCTATATCCTTCATTTCAGTAACCATCGTATCCTCCTCTTTTGTATGAGTTACCATCACTTTTCTTATATGCATTATCATTCTTACTAATCTCCTTATCCTTGTTCTAATCTGGAAAAGATCCTCTTCCTCCTCCAACAAAATTTATTCCTCTTTGAAATCTTCCACCTCTTCCTTTATGTCTCTACTCATGTCTCTTATTCACCTTCTCTTCTACCTTTAGGGAACACTGATATGCCCCTTCCACACTCTACAGCTTGATTAAACTGATTTCATCCTATATAGATGACCTCAAACCATTCACATATCTAGCTACCTACTCAATTTCTTCCTCTAAATGTCTAGATCTGATATTCAACTTATAGAATTCCTCAGTATACTCTATCACACTTGAATCTTTTTGCTTCAAATTTTGCAAACTTTGAAACAACTAATATGATAGTCTGTTGGGATAAACTTTTTCTTCAACTTATTCACCATTTGATCCCAATATTTTATCTTCTATTTCCCTCTTCTTTTCCTATCTATCTACAAATGTTCCCACCAAAGGGATGCATGTCCTCTCAACTTTGTACAAGAAAATTTCACCTTCTTATCTTCAGTGGTACCTTCAAATTTAAAATATTTTTCCATCTTTGTTATCCAATCAAGCAATTCTTTTGAATCCAACTTACTAGTATAATCTAGTGGATTGAAATGTGGCTTTGTATTTTCTATAGTTAGGGCTCTTATGAACCTCTCTTCTCCCTGATCCAGGCCAGGTTTCTCTTCTCTTCCTCCTTCTTCCTAAACTTCTAACTTTTCATCACTCATATCATCAACTAGTCAACCTCTTCTCTAGGCCATTTCAACTGCATCTAATCAAGCATCAATTCCTCTTAGCATCTCCATTATAGCTTGGTCTGCATTTCCACGTGCTCCATTTCCTCTAACATTTCTTCTTCTAGCCATCTTTGCAATAGTCCTCTGTAGCTACAGGTTAGATCCTCAATCTGCCACCCCACAAAAAATCTTTTACAGGACTTTGCAATTTTTTTTGACCTCGCACAAATCGAAGCTCACTTTGATACCAATATGGTGTAGCCACGATAGGAGGGTCCTCAGAGAGAAAAATATAGACCATGCAACAAGAGTAACACAACAAATACAATACTGACTATGGAGGAAAATGTAGATTAACACATTCTCATTAATAGAAATCTCAGTTACTTTCAGCTGGCAACATCCAGGCTTACAGATTCGGCTCATGGAACTAATCAAATATGCAACATTCTAACAGGCTCTTATATGCGAGCTAAGCTCTTACAAATTACATCAAACTTAATCTCTTAATCCACTACTAACTCTACTACCTATTCTAATGATTGATTACAAGTTTTATACTATATCTATGATTTTGGAAACATCCACATCGGCCAAAGATCATCACATTTTCCAATGAAAGAAGATATGATGGGTGCATGAACAAGTCAGCCTCAAATTTGAATTACTCCATCAACGGGTGCATAAGACAAAGTGTGGACCTATAATGAAGGTTGAGGACACTCCAAGGAACATTTACAATCACACTATTAAGATATGCAAGTCACAAGAACGATCCACGAATGATCAGATTAGCCATTAGGCTTGAAAACTATTCTAGGGCCAGTTCAAGAAACTGTCATGAAATTTGGAATCGATAACTTGCCAGAAAATGATCCAACCTTGCTTAAATCTTGGAATAAGTAAAATTATCATGTCTCTTATGTACGTAGAGATCCACAGGGTCTGGTGAGAAAAGATGATGAATCCACCAACATGAACTAAGAAAGAACAAAACAAAGACAAACTGAAAGGAAAATATTTTTGGTTGATGCAAGATTTCCAAGAACCAAGGTTGTTCCTGCATTAGTTAGACTATGTCATGTCAAGAAAAATGAAGGACAAAGAAAAGGAGGTTTCCCCCTAGAAAATAAAATACACCAAACACATAAGGGATCTATGGATTTTGGGTCAGTATGTTCATTACTAAAATGTTTGTATATGAAAGAGCTCGAAACTATCATCATTCCCCAAAGCACATAGAACTGGAAGAATGACACAAAGAGAGTGAAAACAAAGGAAAATGAAAAAAAATTTTGGGTCAACATGGAAGAGACATTGTGGTCTTGATGCTTGCATTGTCCCCAAAAGGAAAACACAAGCAAAAGAAAATGAAAAGGTGAAAGAAAAGGAAAAATATTTTGGGTCAACATGAAGGAGACATTTTAGTCTCAATGCCTTGCATCATCCCCAAAAGGAGAACACAAGAAAAGAAAAAGTAAAAACCAAAAGGATCGATTGGGTCAACATGGAAGAGACATAGGGCATCTCTACACTTTGTGTCATCCCCAAAAGGAAAACACAAAACAAAAAGAGAAAAATACAAGCATATTTTGGGTCAACGTGGAAGAGACATAGGGCGTCTCTACGCTTTGTGTCATCCCCAAAAGGAAAATGCAAAAAAAAAGAGAAAAAGACAATTCATGATGAATAGAAGAATAGAGGTACGAATAGAAAAAGTGTACAAAGAGAGAGAACATCAAACTCATGATATAGGGGAACACGATACACACATGAAAATAAAATAAAAAGAGAAAAATAAAAAGGCTATTTAGGCAAATACAAGTCAACCATCTAATAGATCATTTACCTCCCAATCATGTTCAGTGTAATGTGAGGGTAGTTGACTATCCAAAGGCATAATTGCAACCATTGAACCAAGAGTTGCACCAAGTTCTTCACTTGGTGGAGAGGATGTATCATTTAATCTCATTATGGATGAAAATAAAGAATTTAAATTGTTATGTGCTTCTTCATCGATTTTGGCAATTTTTGCATCGTCATCAACATCACCATCATTACCAAGATCAATGAAAATAGGAGGATGAAGGGTGATTTCTAAAGATGGATGTATCAAAAGCTGAGGTTGTTGGATTGGTTCAATTTGTTGTGATTGTTGTACTACACTATCTTGTGGTGGGTTGGGAGATGGAAGGTGGTCATTTATTACTTCTATCAAAGTTAAAGGTTGATTGTCATTATTGTCTTCTAGGAGAGATTGACGAGTGAGGAGATGACAATGACTTCTTTGTTTCCTAGCATCATGGCTCCATTTAATTCTTTTTTGAAGTTGTTGAGGTGTAAGAGTGGATTGAGTCATCATAGGTTCTTCTACTTCTAAAGATGGAAGAACAGAAGAAGTTAAAGAAGAGGGATCAACCACTTTCTCTTTTTCCTTGTAAATTTGTTTAAGGTGAGGAGGCTGAGCAAGGATTGTTTCATATTCCCTTGTTCATTTAAATGATGGCAAGGAAATCTCAAGGGGTGATTGTTCAAGAGGTTTAAATTTTTTCTCAATTTCAAACTCAAGTAGAAGCATAGTTTTATCTATGATAGGAGGTGCAAAAGTGGGTGGGAATGAGTTCCAAAGGGACAATTCGGCTATCTTTTTGGCTTTAAACTTTTCATAGGCTATGAAAAAGAAGTCCTTGCGAGGGGTGATAGGTTCTATGGGTTCAAGCCAGAAGGCTTCTAATGAGAAGTTACTTTTGGAAGATAAAGGATTAAAGCCACTATGGTTTATGGTGACTATCTGGTTGTCATGTGGAAACTTCAAGCACTTACGAACAACTGATGGGACTTCTTTCATTGAGCAAAGCCAAGGAAGGCCTAACCATAAATGAAATTGGTCAGATTGTGGAATAATTGAAAATGTTACTTCCAAAGTTTTAGGTCCTATTTGTAAGGTTAGCACGATTGGTCCAATCTTAGGGCATGAAAAACCATTATGTTCCAATCCATGCAGTGGGTTTATTGTAATCATCTTGATATAGTTCATGTAATACCAAAAACTCTTCTATGATCACATTCACACCACAAGCGGGATCTATTAATATCCCATTAGTGGCTTATCATAGATTCGGCCAGCTATGTAGAGAAGACCATCAGGAAGCTTTTGGAGTAAGTCTTTAGTAGAAAACGTAATATCAAGTGATTTTGTGGTTTGGCCCTTATGAGGGATAACATCTATCATAGCCAAAAGATTATCCATAGGACTAGCTTGGGTGACAATAGGAGTTGTATCATGTTGTTTGTTATTTGTATCAATAGTCATTACATCAGGCTTGGAAGGTTCACTAGCTTTGATAAATGAGGTAGTATGTTTCGGCATAGGATTGGTGAAAATTTGTAAATTATAGTTATGGGGCACAACAGACTTATTGCCTTGATCATCAACACCCGCAATGGTCAATTCACCTGAATCAATGAGGTCTTGAACTAAGTGTTTAAGAAACTTACAATGTTCGGTGTCATGACCATTTTGATGATGAAAGTGACAATAAGGATTAGATTTGAATGTAGGTGGTAATGGTTGATTTGGATCAAGTGGTCAAACGGGTGGTAAAGTGAGCATGCATTTTTGGATTAATTAGTTCATTGTGTGATGGAGGGTATTGGGTAAAGGAGTGAAATGTTTGTTCAGATCTCCATAATGATAAGGCATAGTTGTCCTAACAACAGACACTTTATTTGGAATGGATTGGGTTGGTTGTGGTTGAGGTTGAGGAGGCGGATTAAATTATAAAAAGCCTCTATTAGGTTTGCAAAAGTTTTTTGTGTTGTTTTTGTTTTGATTGGTATTTTTAGGTTTGTCAACTTGGTTAGAAGTAGATTTTCAATCACGACTTGAAACCGAATTTTGGTAGTCACATAAGGTTGTACATAAATGCATGAATGATGGGAATTTCATCATGGTGATTTTATCTTGAAGGTTGGTTTGCAAATTTTTGATAAACATCTTCTACAGATGTGCATCAGGAATTTTGACATCAATTTGAGCATATAAGGATTGGTAATGTGAGATGAAATCTATCACTTTTTCATCCGTGTTTTTTCTACATCTCATAAGGTTTAGGTGTCATGTGAACTTGAAAGTTACTAATGAAAGTGTAGACACTAAAAATTATCCTCAGGCCTGTGACTCTTAAATTCTCCATCATTTCCCTTTTGTCTTTGATAATTAAATAATTTTAATTATTTAATTATTTTCTAAAGTCATAATTCTTCTATTAATTAAATAATTTTAATTATTTATTTAATTCATTTTTTTATATTTATTCCTCCTTGATTATTTAATGTCACTAATTAAGTCCTCTTCTTTCTAAAATTAAATAAATTCTTATTTATTTAATTTTTGTCCACTTTCCACTATAATTAAATAATTATTTTAATTATTTAATTATTCATTAGCCTTTTCTCCCAAATTAAATAAATTCTATTTATTTAATTTGGTCTCCTTTTGTCACATTCCTTTATAATTAAATAATTATTTTAATTATTTAATTATTCATTGGCCACCTAAATTAAATAATTTTTATTACTTAATTATTCATTGGCCACCTAAATTAAATAATTTTTATTACTTAATTTCCCCTATCACCTCTTTATCTGTGCCAATCTTATCTTCCACATAAAATCCTATCTCTTGACATCTCATTTAATCCTAGCCCTTGATTGAATTACCTCATAATTCAATCTCAACCCTTCATCATTATCATTGCCCTAATTTTTCCCTAACCCTAGTCCATACTACAACTTTCAATATTGGCCATTGATTAAGACATCTTATTGACATCCAATCTCAACCATCAATCCAAATTAGACATTGTCTATAAATTAACCCTCTCATAAGCCATTTGGGGGGTTGATTCTTCAAGTATCCTTATGTTGTCAAAATTATTCTTGAATCATCCATTTCTATCTATCATCTTCATGTCAATGTTATGCTATTGAATTGAGCAACCAACATATCAAGTCAATCAAATAATTCATCCATCATTGCATCTATTTGAGGTATTAAAGATTTGGATTAGGTAATGCATGTTATTGTCTTATCATTTTTATTTTATTCAAATTTTTCATACACATTTTGGTTAACCTGATTTGAACCCCCTAACTAATTTTTAGCTCAATATTTTAATAAATTTTGAGAAATTTTGGAGTTGGATCCTTTTTGCTGCAGGTTTTGTTAGGTTTTTGTTGTAGGTTTTGCATCATTTTGGGACAAAGCCCTAGTTTTCAAATATTCAACCATAACTTTCAAACGGCTGCATATTTTCACACAAAAAAAAAAAATTGCAGGTTGGGAACAATATCAAGAGCTTACAGTCCAAAAATCAAATTTTTTGGACTAGTTTTATATTTTTTATAATTTTTTTGTTATTTTTCATGAAAAATCAATTTTGAGAGAAAATTATCGAATTTTTTAGATATTTTTATATTTCTAGAAAGCTATCTAAATTTCATTAGGGATATATTCTTTATGTTTTAAATTTGGATGAAAAATAATTAGTCAAAAAATAGATCTTTGAAAATTAGGGTTTTACAAAGATTTGTTTATATCTCACAAACAGTTGTAGATCATTTCACCAAAAAAAAAAATCATATTTGGAATGATGTCGGATGCCTTCATTCAAAAAATAAGAATTTTTGGAGCTGATTTGAATTTTTTATAATTTTTTAATGATTTTTCATAGCAAATTAATATTGGGTACAAAACAACAAATTTTTTGGATTTCTTTACATTTTTTGAAAGCTCTAAAAATTTCAATAAGGGTATGTTCTCTGTATTTTTATTTTTACTACCCAAAATATTTCCAAAAATCATATTTGTCTTGACTAGCTAACCCTCTAATATTAGTGATCAATTATCTTGTTAGGGTTTTGGCTTTGTTGTTGGTTTTGTGCATCTACAAAAAAAATAGACACATCAAAGGACAAATTGGATCAAGTGGACAAAAAATTGGAGCTAAACAATGTCTAGGTGCACACATTCCATCTTTCATCTTGTCAACACACTTCAATTTGGAGCTTAAAGAGAACATCTTGTTTGTCACACATTTGGATTTGGGGCTTAAAATGAACATCTTGTTTGCAATCACTATGAAATTGGGCTTAAAAATAACCATTTTCTTCCATCACACATTTTGAATTTGGGTTAAAAAGAATAAGTGCTTGAATTGTTTTACACACATTACATTTCTAAAGGGAAATTAACAACTGCGAGTGTGAATCAAGTGTGTGTTTCCTCCGAAACACCTCCCTTGGTTCACTTTTGTCATACCCTTCTTAGGAGGTTTACTTGGAGCACACACCCCTCCAAAGGATGACCTCAATTGAGTGTGAATCCAAAGACACGCTGCTTTTGGAGTTGAAATCTTGTCACTCTTGGCTAAGCCCCAAAGAACTTTATACCTTTGGGAAGTGAAGGTGAAGGGTGGGTTATCCCTTTCTCTCATCTTATTGGCAGGATTTTTCTTTCAAATTATACCTAGTCAACCTTGTGCAAACTAGCTTGAGACCTAATTGGCCATACCCCACTTGGATATTCATAGGGCTTGTTGTTGTGTATTCAAGTGTTGGCTTAATCATAACATTTAATCTTGAAAGAAAAATTTATCATCATGTTTGGTGTCTTTGTTCATGCATTTAAATGTGAAATCTTTTGTTGGATATTGCCCAAGTCAAATTTCCAATAAACAATTGTCACATCATCCAAATCATCCAACCTTGTCATTCCACATCATATCCTAATCATCATCATCATCTCTTTAATCCAATCAACATCATTTTACATCATTCCAACATTAGAAGACCTAGCATCCCAACTTCAAAACCTCCCTCAAACACTTCACCAAATACCCCAATCCCTAGACCACCAAACCATGCAAAGACTTCAAACCCTCTTCCAAAATTTTCAACAAATTAAATCACCTCAAACCCAACACCTCCTAGCTCAAGCCAATAAATTCATTGCCACTTTTCAAATCCAACAACCACAACATCATCACCTATCCATTCATTATCAACCAATGCCACCTCAACCTTATGTGCCATCCCCTTCTACCTCATACCAATCTAATCCATCCACTTCTTCACATGTTAATGCCACATCAACATATCCACCCATATCACAACAAGAAAATAGGATCCTAAGTCCACCTTCACAAAAAAATCAAGAGCCTTTCAATTCTCATCCTCCATTTGACAAGGGGAACACCAGTATAGTTCATGCACCCTATAACTTTATCATACCACCATCCAATCAAATTCATATCCATAAGCCACCATGTCCTAGTCCTAATCCATTGACCTCTCCACCTTCCAACCCATCAAACTTTTCATTACCCCCACCATCATCTAATCCTCCATCAAATCAATGCCCTAAATTCAAACATTTCAAAAGTAAATTACCTATGGCATTACCCAAATCCACCCATCCACATACAAAGGATGTGACTCAAGGACTACTAGCAAGGAATCAAACATCACCATGTCATCCAAATCATATTTTTGAACCTACAAAAGAGTCCTCAAACATCATGCCAAGTCCTTCAAGCCAACAATGTCATTCACAACCCCCTAAGCCAATTCAAGAGTCTCCAATCATAAGTCCAAGTCACCCTCTTTCATGCTCCCATGTTATTGACCATCAATAACATGTCAAGTCTCTCCATGAGAAATACCCTTCCACCTCCATGCATCCTAATTCCACCTCCTTCCATCATAAGTCCTATCATACACCTAAGACATATGTTGCCATCCCTCCTCCATCATCCTACAAATGTCAAAAGCATGTGACCATACACCTTCCACCATCCACTTTTCCACCGTTACTTCCAACTCCTAATATCCCTCCATCCACTTTACCACCATTGCTCCCAACACCTAATATCCCCATTATCCAATCCCCTTATCCATCTATCCATAACTCTTCTAAAACTCCTAATCATGACCAATCAATGCACACATTGTCTAAACATGAAGCTTTTACTCATTCCACCTATCCCATGGGATTCAAAAGAAAAAAATTCAATGCCTCTACCTATAAATTAAAAAACCCCAAGGACCCTCATGCCTTAAGACATCAATAAAAAAATTCAAAGCAAAATCCATCTAAAAAGTTATATAAGCCCATACCTCCAAAAGAAAAGTCCAAAAGAAAAATGGTTTGGGTTCCTAAGAAAAAGGAAAGAAAGTTAAATGAGGCACCTACATCACAAAAATCCCAACCATCCCCTTCCATCCAAAATGAACATTCTATTCAAAAATTACAAAAATTACAAAAATCCCACAAGCAAAATAAAATTCATAAAAATACTAAGTCTATGTGGGTACCTAAAGCACTACATCCACTATCTCCTAGGAAAACAACACCATTTCTTCCTACACCACCTTCCCATCAAAAGCTTCAAATTTTATCATGGTGTGTGCAACCATTGGTCATGATTCCATTCCCACATACCTCTATCTTTCAATCCCCCATCCACTATCCTACATATCTTCCCCATCAGATCCCTATGGTCCATGCTTTTGGCTAAGCCTCCCCATTCATCTTTTGCATAAGTCCCATATAATCCACCATCTTCCCTACATAATCCACATCATAATCCATCATCTACTTACTACATCTCCCTTTCATGTCATCCCTTACCAACATCTATGAGCATAATGACATTTGGCATGGTCCATGTGATGACATCCATCTCTAGTGGGACTACCACCTTTCATGGAACTAGACACTTGAGTCCATCTTATCCATATTCCCCTTCTCCTATCCATTCATCCAACGGTGAAAACCTGGTAAATAGGCACCCTAGATAGGTACCATGATGAAAACCTGGCAAACAAGCGTCATTTGTAGGTTGATCTTCTATGTCACTTACACTTGGGGGCACAATGTCTTATCTATCCAATCTATCATTTTCATGTCATATCATTTCCATCCTACCTACCATCTTTAGCCATCATACATACCTATCATATTGAGTCCAGTTAGCCACCCTTCTCCTTTTGATCTTGATGAAGATATAGGGGAAAAAGTGTTGAAACATGCTTTGGATATCTTTTGGCATACCACATCTTTCCAACCAATCATATCATTATCCTATTGTCATATGCTTTGTCATGAAAAATCCTAAGTCTTGTACCTAGAATGGGGCATGTTATTCCTATGCAGCATAGTCTTTGGAGATCACATCCTTTCTCTCTTATGATGCATACATCCATTCCATCCATCCATCTATCATGAGCCTTTTATCCCCTATCCTATCACCCACCCTTGCACATAGACTTGGTTTTCCCCTTGTCATTGGTATCTAGCACAAAGGCTACCTACATTGTCCTCCATTGACACCTCAAAACATTTCAAAAATCCAAAAAATCATAACATGTCAAAAATCCAAAAAAAATCATAAACTTCAAAAATCCAAAAAAATCATAAACTTGAAAAATCCAAAAAAAATACAAAAACTTCCAAATAACTCTCAAAAATCCTAAAATAGAGTCAATGTTTTTCACGTCAGTCAAATAAGTCAAACATAGTCAGTCATTCAAAACGTCAACATTTAAATCATGAACTAACAGACAACATAGTCCAATTAGTCATCCAATCAAAATTAGTCAAATTTCCAAAACAATGTCAAATCAATCTTCAAATTATCAATCAAACAATCCTCTAATCAAAGCATTCCAATCACATCAATTCTTCTATTCAATTTATCATGTCCTTTCATCCAATCAAATCATCAAATCATTCATCATATCATTCCACACCACTTCTTCAAATCAAATCAAATTAGTCAAATCAATCCAATTTCAATAAACTCAATTGCAAGTCAATTCTTAAATCCATGTCAAATCATCTTCAATCAATCCAAGCAATAATCCAAATGCAATTCAATACTTAGTCCATACCAATCAAGTCGATAAATCTTTCCAAATTATCCAATCACATCCTTTGGTCTTGATCCTAATCTTGTTGTAAGCCCAATCAGTCAGAGTCAATCAATCAATTAATTAGTCATCCTTGTGTTGATTTAGGGATATGTCACTCCCTACAATGACAACACTATCATCATCAATCAAAGTCAACTAGTCAATTAATTAGTCATCTTTGTGTTGATCTAGGGATATGTTGCTCCCTGCAATGACAACACTATCATCATTTATCATCATTAATCATCACCTAAAACCAATCAATCAATTAATCATTGGTTTACAACTTGATGGGGGAAATACCTTGTTTTTTTTGTATTTTTTTGTATCATTTGTGCATGCTTGCTTGTGTGTGTTATCATTTTATCTTGCATTGGCATCCAATTCAAATTATTCTAGCTAATATTCATATCTTGTATCTAGACAAGGTTGTATTCCGCAGGGGCATGAGACACATAATCACCTTGGTCCTTATACCTTGGTGCGTCATGTCTAGTGTTACATCAAACATCATGGTTGTTCAATTTCTTGTAGCATAACATATCATTCATCTCCTTCATCCACTTCCTATCTTGCATCATTCATCTTGTCCCTCCTTATCATTTCATTTCAAGAGCATACCCGTGTTTGTTCAACCCACCTATCCTCTTGAGGGGGAATCATCCTCCCACTCTTATGTCCTCGTCATCCTATATTTCTTTCATAATTCATTTTCCTCTATCCATACCTTAGCTTCTTTGAAATGATGTAACTCAACACAAAGCTCATCATCTCGAACATCATCTCAAAGAGGGGAAAAATGTAGGCACTAAAAATTGTCCTAAGGTCTATGATTCTTAAATTTTCCATCATTTCCGCTTTTGTCTTTGATAATTAAATAATTTTAATTATTTAATTATTTTCTAAAGTCATAATTCTTCTATTAATTAAATAATTTTAATTATGTAATTAATTCATTTTTTTATCGTTATTCCTCCTTGATTATTTAATAACGTCACTAATTAAGTCCTCTTCTTTCTAAAATTAAATAAATTCTTATTTATTTAATTTTTGTCCACTTTCCACTATAATTAAATAATTATTTTAATTATTTAATTATTCATTATCCTTTTCTCCCAAATTAAATAAATTCTATTTATTTAATTTGGTCCACTCTCTTGAATTTTGAATTAAATCATTATTTAATTCAAAATGATTCCTTTTGTCACATTCCTCTATAATTAAATAATTATTTTAATTATTTAATTATTCATTGGCCACCTAAATTAAATAATTTGTATTACTTAATTTCCCCTATCACCTCTTTATCCATTCCAATCTTATCTTCCACATAAAATCCTATCTCTTGACATCTCATTTAATCCTAGCCCTTGATTGAATTATCTCATAATTCAATCTCAACCCTTCATCATTATCATTGCCCTAATTTTTCCCTAACCCTAGTCCATAATACAACTTTCAATCTTGGCCATTGATTAAGACATCTTATTGACATCCAATCTAAACCATCAATCCAAATCAGACATTGTCTATAAATTAACCCTCTCATAAGCCATTTGGGGGGTTGATTCTTCAAGTATCCTTATGCTATCAAAATCATTCTTGAATCACTCATCCATTTCTATCAATCATCATTCATCTATCATCTCCATTTCAATGTTATGTTGTTGAATTGAGTAACCAACATATCAATTCAATGGAATAATTCATCCATCATTATGTCTATTTGAGGTATTGAAGATTTGGATTAGGTAATGCATGATATTTGTTTTATCATTTTTATTTTATCCAATTTTTTCATATACAGAAAGCATCCACCAATTCATTAAAGAAATGAATGGAATGATTGGGAAATTTGAAAAACCATTCTAAGGCAGTGTCTTTCAAGGTCTGTGGAAAAAAATTTACTAAAATTTTATCATTAAGGACAAAGTCACTACACAAATTTGTATAAGCATTAATATGGTTGATAGGATCTCCTTTTCCTCCATATTTCTCAAATCAGGGCATTTATGTCCCTTGTGGCATTGGGGTACGTAAGATTTCTAAGGATAACAGACTACTACAGACATGATAGTTGGTTGGAGTAGATTGACCTTGACTGATGTTGGAAAGTTGATGTTGCATAGATGAAACGGTAGTGAGAAGCTGTGTAAGAAGAGGATCGGGGTATGTGGGTTGAGGTGGAAGGGAAAATGGTGAGGGAGTGCAAGTGATTTTGGGGGAAGTGAAAGGAATACTAAGAGGTATGAAGGTGGTAGAAGGAACTTGCGATGCCACAAAGGAAGTAGGAATGCTAGTGGAAATCGGGAAAGAAGTAGCCTGATGCATAGTTGTATGGACTTGCAAATTCATATAAGTTGGGATGGAGGTTCCAAGATCATTTATAATCCCCTTTTAAAAACTTTCAAATCCAAACATTCCTTCATCCCTATCTTCCACATCACTTTCTACTAATTCTTCATCTAAACCTAAACCAACCATCATACTTAAGGGAGTCCAAACACCATTCCAACCTCAACACATTCAACCACAATCCTATGTGTCACCTTCATCATCATGCCAACCTAATCCATCTACCTATCATGTCAATTCCACATCAACATATCCTAACATATCACAACAAGAACATAGGATCTCAAGTCCACCTTGGAAACAAAATCAAGAGCCTTTAAATTCTCATGTTCCATTTGACAAGGGGAACACCAATCTAGTTCATGCACCCTATAAGTTTATCATACCACCATCCAATAAAATTCCTATCCCTAAGCCACCATGTCCTAGTCCTAATCCATTAGCCTCTCCACCTTCTAACCCATCAAAATTTTCATTACTCCCATCATCATCTAATCCTCCATCAAATACTCACCCTAAATTCAACTATTTCAAAAGTAAACCTATGGAATTACCCGAATCCACCCATCCACCTACAAAGAATGTGACCCAAGGGCTACTAGAAAGGAATCAAACATCACCATGTCATCCAACTCATATGTTTGAACCTACCAAAGAGTCTTCAAACACCATTCCCATTCTTACAACCTCATCATGCGGTATCCCCCTTGACCTTATTCAAGATTCTCCCCCATTGATCCCAAGTCAACCTCCATCATGTCTCTATGTTGTTGACCATCTAGAACAGGTCGATCCTATTCAAGAGTCATCCCCTTCCACTTCCATTAAAGCAACCCAAGATTTATATCATGAGTCTACTCCCAAGCATGTGGAAATATCAAGCCATAGTCCTAATCAAGATCCTATCACCCATCCTAATTCCCCCCGTGATCACAATCCTCCACAAGAGTCTATCACCCCTATTCAAGCTATCCATGAACCCCACACCTATAAAATGGGTTCCTCCACCTTTATCCACTCCAATTTACTTCCAACACCTATCATTTCATCCATATCATATCCTACCCAAAATGGACTCGCATCTTGTTTCATAAACAATACATATCCCATTGGAAAACGAATGTGTCAAAGTATGAACTACAAAGGCAAAGGATTAGGAATTCATGAACAAGGTATCCTAGAATCCCTTTATATCCAAGAAAATCCATATTATCATGTTCTTGGTTATACACCTCATGCTCAATACATTGGTACCCATCGTAAGTCCATATTCTATCAAAATAAACCTAATTATCCTAGTCCATCAAACCTTCCATCTATCTTAGGTCCTTATCTTAGTCCATAAAACCTTCCATATATCCTTGGTCCTTATCATCCAAACCCTACTTCATCAACCCTTCCATCCATATCGGGGCCCTACATCCCTCCATCTCCTATTCATCAAGAACAAAAAAGGAACACATCCTTGATTCCCTCTCAAAATTCTACCTACATTAACCCATCCATAATACATCCATATCATTCATCTCAATCCACCTATCCCATTGCTCTTGGAAGCAATTTGGGTGCCAAATGTCAAAAGCTTCCATATCAAAATCCACATATTTCAAAGGATCAACATGTCTCCTTGAAGATACATGCACAAATAAAAGAAAATATGATCCTAAGTCAAAATAAAAATCCAAAAGGCCACAAAGGCCCATCAAGTCAAAAGAAAAATCCAAAAGGCCGCAAAGGCCCATCAAGTCAAAAGAAAAATCAAAAAGGCCACAAAGGCCCATCAAGTCAAAAGAAAAATCCAAAAGGCCACAAAGGCCCATCAAGTCAAAAGGAAAAAGTCCTAAAGCCACAAAGGCCCACAAAGCAAAAAGAAAAATTTTAAAGGCCACAAAGGCCCATAAACAAAAAATAAAAATCTCAAAGGCCACAAAGGCCCATGAATCAAAAATCAAAGTCAAAAGCTATATGGATTCCTAAAAGTCTCATACAAGCAATAAAATCTGAATTGGCATCCAAATTTGCTAATCCAAAAGCTTCCTCCAATCTTCCATCTAAAGACCTATCATATTCTAAAGCCATTTTTCATTAATCACTCCACCACCCTTCAAGGTGTGTGTCGATGTTGATCTTTCCATCCTTTCCATATATCCATCAACAAGCCTTCCAACCTCCTATCCATGATCCAACATCCATCCCCCAGTATCCTCCTTTAATCCAAACCTTTGCTTAAGTCCTTAGCTTCTTCCATCATGCCAACATTTATGAGTCTAGTTCCCATTGCCCTAGTTTATTAGAGCACATATTTGAGGGATACTATCCATGAAACTAGATGCTTGAGTCCTTCCTCCGTATTCCTATCCACATCCTATCTTCCATATTCCTCTTGCACTTTACACTTGGGGGAAAAAATTTTCCATCCTGTCATTCATAACCATTATCCTCTTTACGTTCATCCTTTACCATTCCACCTTTGATCTTGACAAGGTTAAGGATCAAGTCTTGAATGTCATACATCTTATCCTATACACCTTATCCATATCTTTTGTAACATATCCTTTACCTTATCCATATTCCATCATTATATCTAAATACATCCTTTCTCCCCTTCCTTGGTCTTGATGAGGAATAGGGGAAAAATACTTAGGCATTTGTGTCCATATCTTATCTAGTTGATCTTGATCATCCTATTCATTAGCCAAGTATCCTTGCATTCTAATGTTAAAATTTCCTAAGAAAATACATAAAAATCATAAAATGTCCTTAAAAAAATCCCTAAAAAAAATCATAAAATGTCTTTAAAAAAATCCAAAAAAAAATTGAATATTTTGAAAATACAAAAAAATAAAAATATCCCCAAAAATACAAAAAAAAATGGAAAAAAGTCCCAAAAAAGACAAAAAATAATAAAATAATAAAATAGCCAACAAAAATCCAAGCAATAAAATCAATACATCCAATCACTTCTTCTCATTTCATCTAATCAATCCATCACCTCAATCCAATCATCCAACCTTTCAACCAAACAATCATCTTCATCAAATCCATTCATCCATACATCAAATCATCTTTATTCATTCCAAGCAATAATCCAAATGTAAGTTAATCCTTAATCCATACCAATCAAGTTGATCAAACAATTCAAATGATCTAATTGCATCAATGGTCTTGATCCTAATCTTTTTGTAAACCCAATCAATCAACCAATCAATCAGTCAATCGTCCTTGAGTTAATCTAGGGATATATCATTCCTCGCAATGACAACACTATCATCATCATCAATCAACCAATAAATCAATGGTTTATAGCTTGATAGGGCCAATACCTTGTTTGTTTTTGAATCATTTGTGCATTCTTACTTGCTTACTTGTGTGTGTTATCATTTTATCTTACATTTGTATCAAATTTGTATCATTCCAGCTAATATTCATACCTCGTGTATGTTGGTATAGCTTTTTGCACTATCCTTTGCATCAAAGGTCATATCATACCTTTTGTGCATTAGGACTTTAGTGCTCTAATTTCACTTCCTCATATGTTTAGACAAGGTTATATTACAGTGGGCCACGAGACACATCGTCACCTTGGTCCTTATACCTTGGTGTATAATGTTTAGTGCTACAGAAAACATCACGGTTGCTCACTTTCTTTCAGCATAATGTATCATTCATCTCCTTCATCCACTTCCTATCTTGCATCATTCATCTCTTTCATTTCATTTCATTTCAAGAGAATACCCATGTTTGTTCAACCCACCTATCCTCTCAAGGGAGCATCATCATCCCATCATCATCCTATTCTTATATCATCATCATCCCATCCTTTTTCCCATATCATCATCATCCATTTTCCTCTATCCATACCTTAGCTTCTTTGAAATGATGTTACTCGACACAAATCTCATCATCTCGAACATCTCAAAGAGGGGAAAAATGTAGACACCCAAAAATGTCCTCTTACAACACCTTGTCACAACATTACGCCATTTAGACATCTTGTAGCATGTTTTTCCCTAGGTACCCATGTCATCATCTAATTAGTTAAATAAATCTTATTTATTTGACTAATTTTATTTAAATCATTTATATTCATAATCTCACCATTCATCTAATGTTAATTAAATAATTTATATTCTTTAATTAATGAAATCATAAAATCAAACATCAATTAAATAAATAAAATGTGTATTTAATAAAAAAATCCTAAAAATATCTTCTCACTTTCTTTCCAAAATTGGAACTCATGTGTATCTAATTAATTTATTTAATTAGATAATTCATCAATTATCCTTCTCATCTTTTTCAAGATTTATTCCTTTAAAACAAAAAATCAAATCTTTCTATCTTTTTTAAATCTTATCTTGTTGTATTTCCTCTTTTGTCAAAAATCAAATCCTTGTCAAATCTTATCTTCGTCCACATCAAAGCTCTATAAATATAGCCTCTCAAAAGCCATTTGGGTATTTGATTCTTCAAGCATCCTTATGTTGTCAAAATCAATCTTGAATCTTTCATCCATTTCTATCTATCATCATCCATCTATCACCTTCATCATATCATTATGTTGCTAAATTGAGCGACCAACATATCAAATCAATTGATCCATTCAACCATCATTTGCATCTATTTGAGGTATTGAAGATTTGGATTAGGTAATACATTTTATTGTTTTATCATTTTTTATTTATCCAAAATTTTCATATACAATATCAAATAATGCAAGGGCCTTCCTTAGATCAAGGATCTTATAATTTGCTCTTAGAAGCAACATTTTCCTTAATACTTCATCCAATTACTACCCATAAGGGAATGATTTGGCCAAATCACAAAACAAAAACCTCCTTAGGTTAATTAAGAGAATGAGCTTTGATCAATAGAGAGATTGGCACAATCATTTGTGGAAAGCATTGTAGGTTGATCGAGTAAATCCGAAGCAGATCTTAAAGACCTCCTCGTATGAATTAGTCTATGGAAGAGAAGTGGTGATGCCCATTTCAATAGAATTCCTCACCTTGCAGCTATTAAAAGCTCTTGAAATAGAATAAAATGGAGCTATGGAAGTCAAGTTCGTAGAATTGCTTAGCCTCCAGGAAGAAAGAGTGCAGGAGAGTAATGTTATGGATGATTGTCAACAAGTGGTAAAAAGATGGTTTGAAAAGAACGCCTCTAACCCAGTTTTCAAGCCTAAATGACTTAGTTTTAAAATACGAGGAAAGGGATGCAAGGCCAAGTCAACATGCAAAATTTGATTCATTATGGAGAGGACCTTTCTATATTATTGAAAATCACCAAGGTAACATGTTTGAATTGGTATACAAAGAAGGAAATGCCTTAGATATTTTGGTTAATATAATCTACTTGAAGCACTTCAACTAATTTATTTGTTTCCTTGTACATAATTAGATAGTTTCCCTTTCATGTTGTTTCTTTATGCTAATAAGTGTCATCAGCACATTATGTTTCCAACCCTTTGGTCACTACCAAGTTCCCATGCCTTAGCTCCCCTCTTTTTGAAAGCCTCTATGAAAGATAGTTATTTTCCCCAACTCTCTCTATAATTAAAGCTCAAGGTTCCCTTATTGCACAACTTCCCATAAAAATCTCACCAAATCTCCCAAGATTGGCTCCTCAAGTGTGTATGTTATCATTTTCATTAAATGGGAAAAAAATCAAAAAAGATACATAAATGGTTACATTAAAAAGTGATAATCAATAAATTTCCAACTCTCCACTCAACGAAACATTTTAACATTCTAGGAGTTTCATGAGCTTCAAACTAAGTGGAGAATCCTTCACCAAGGAATTGAGAGCATAATTGAGTGCATAGCCATGGATAGAATCCAATAAGATAGTTCTTCAGTAGAGCAAGGAAGAATATTTTGAATAAGGAGAAGACATGGAGCCTTCTGGGTCCTCATCTAAGCGCAAGCATTTGAAGAAAAGAAAATCTCACAGAGGACTTGTTTATGGGGATCTTCTTCTTGAATTTGTTGGAAGCAAGTCATATGCTTTTGTGAATGTGCCACCAAAACCCCACATACTAGGAATAACTTTAAGAAACCCCCCCTCGGTGAAGGTGTAAAAACCTTTCGAATGTTTCCTTTTATTTGAAAAAAATTATTAATTTTCCTAGTGAATCTATGCACATTATTAAAAAAAATTGTAAAATCCTAGTGAATCTTAATGAATAATTGGTAAAAGTAATAATCATAGTGGCGAATCCTAGTGAATAATCACTAAAAAGATTAATTACAATGGTAAATCTCTCCTTTAAAAATTTGCATAGTTGGTCAGCGCAATTCCCCCATATTTTTTTATTTTTTGTAATATTGAAGTAGGGGCCCGGGGGTGGCAGCCACTGGGGGGATCAAATTCCAAGCCTCAACAAGCTTTTTAAAAATCACATGCATATTAGGTCACAGAATCAACTTATAGCCATCCGATTAAAAAGCTAATCGATGGCAAAAAATAAAAGCCCCAAAATTAAATGGTAATTTATTATTAGTGGTGATATTGCCCCAAAATTAATGGTAGGAATATAATATGCTGGCGAATATAATTAATATTTCTAATTGCAATATAAACTACTAGTGAATCAATTCTAATGACATATCGTTTAAATAGGCGAATTAATTAGGATGAAATTATTTTTTGAAAAAACCTGGTGATTCAGCATCCTTTTTAGCTTGTACTATTCGCCATTTTTGGAGGTCCCAATTTCAATTATTGGCCAATTGGCAAAGATTTTCCACTAAAGTTTTCCCTTCCACATACCATTTATAAAATGTTGCAAAGGGACCTTACAGGGAAAGTGTGTTGGTCTACAATGACACAAACAAGATTTTTGATCCCAAATTATCTACAAATCTATAATGGTTAAGAGAGGGTGCTCACACCTGCATGCTTGTGAAGGCCTATAAGAAATATTTTGAGTCTTTCAGCTTCAAGCAATGGATCTCTACCCTGGTACAATACATGGTTCCCCTTATACACCAATTCTTGGAGCTTATTTCTCTTTGTGCATAGAGATATGATGCATAGGAAGGCATTGAAGACAAGGAAATAGGGCTCCACCTTTTACAAGATGGAATAAGGGGTTTAGGATTTATTTCACTCTCAATTCATTAGGAAACCAAGATCCCTCAACCAAGTGACTTAATTGAGTGAAGGAATACAACAATGGGGTGGTTTCCTTAGGTGTGATCAAAAAGGGGGTTCACCATTTAAATGAAGCTTCCAAGGAGAAATATAAACACTCACGCACAAAACCCTAGAAACTTAAAGACATGAAAGCATTAAATCAAATTGATAAATAGGAATGGAACAAAAGAGAACCTGGAAGAATGGAGAGGTCAAAACAAGGTCTCCAACCCCAAAAATTTGTTGTTTGAAGCTCACTAGGACTGATACACCAAGCTGGGCAATTTAGTCCCAATCTAGGGTTTTTGGGCAAGATCTAGAATCTCTTTATGACTGTTCTAGATCTACAAAAATCTTAAAAAAAGGTTGTATTGGGACTCATATGCCCAAACAGTTGAAAAGTGTCCCAAAAAAGTCAAAAGTGTTTTATGAGCAGAATTTTGAATTGAAACTTTGTGAGCCTCTGAAGATGGATTAAATAAGAACTCACTAGTTTAATGTAAATAAGTTGGATATCTTGCTCTAGATCTAAGTTTTTGTGAGCCTTGATAACTTTGCAACTTTTTGCAATTTTTCAAATCTTGGTACTTTTGAAGGCTTCAAATCCACTTTTTCTTCAACCTATAAACCTGCAACATACAAAGAGGGAAAAAATGTTGTTTTATTAAAGAATGGGGGTTTTCCTTGGTCAAACCCTATTTTGGTAATCAAACCTTAATGAGAAATGAAGAATGAATGCAATGAAACATGAAACATAAGATGAAACAATAGAACCTTGTTTCAAACCTTGTAGATCTGTAAACAAGCATGAAGTGGCCTCAATAGATGCAGATCTTGATCATGATTCTTGATGAAAGGTAATACCTTTGAACACTTAGATTTATCTTGAACAATACTGTAGTGTAGGAAAATCCATACCCTTGTATTTTCACACTTTTTTGGGCCCACCTTGCTTTATTTGTCCTTATTTATGCCTTAATTGGTCCCATTTTGCATCCACACGCCTATTAAACTATATCTATTTTTGGAATCTATGCCCCAAGTTTCAAGCCTTGGGACTAAGACACCACCTAGGGCGTATGAAATATTAGTCTCCTTTAATTAAAGAATTCATATGTCAACTTGTTGTGGTGTAATTTCGGGATATTAAGCATGGATAAGTATAAATACAAGGTTCTTACACTCATTTTCATCCTAGAAGTTTCATGCAAGCATCCCTATAGCAAGTTTGAGTTCACAAGAGCATTCAAGAGAAATTCATTAGGAATTTCGAGCTATCATCAAGATTCAAGCATCATGTCAAAGGTATTCTTGCATCATGTGTGTTTTTGAGCTAGCATTTGTGATGTAGGGTTTTGATTTAAGCAAACAATTCAAGTCAAGATCTATCAAGCATTCAAGCATTTCAAGATCTACATTCAAGCTAGAAATTTCACACAAGTTTTTATATTTCACAAGGGTTTGGTGATTTGCAACATAGCACTTTTCTCATTCATCATTTCCTTTCAATATTTCATTTCATTCCAAGGTTTAATTACCAACAAGGGGTTTGACCAAGGAAATCCCTCATTTACTAACAATCAACAAGTTTTTATCCTCTTGTGTATTTTTGTTTGTAGATTTAGGTTGAAGACTTGAAGATCATTTGAAATGCAAAGTTGTAAATTTGAAAGTGTCATAAAAAAGTTGGCATCTTCACGGAAAGTCACATACAAGCTAGATCTGGAAGTTTTGGGACTTGGGATCTAAGAAGAAGAAAATGCAGACCTTGAGCCTTAGGATCACATTCTAAAATTATGGAAATTCAGATCAGGACTAAGACAACAATAAGGGCATCTTAGTCCTCCTAGAGTTATTTTGTAGAGATTATTTCAGATCCTATTCTAACATCCAAAAATTATGTGTTTTCCCTGAAAAATAGTAGCGGGACTAAGATAACAATAAGGGCGTCTTAGTCCTCCCTAGCATATTTTGATGGTATTTTTGAATTTTTGGAATCCTTATCACATCTCCAGACTTCCAAGGTACATACATCCTAACTTGTTACTTAATTTTGTCATTTGCACTCATTATTTGGCTTGCATTACTAGGTTTTATGAGTTGAATATCAAGTTGTATTTTCCAAGCTTTTTCTTGGTGGTGAACCCTTCTAAGCCTAAGGAATCTTCCTACGTCTCCCTTGTGGAGGATTGACTCACCTTTATGTTGATAGTCAATCCAATTTGGGATCCTATGTTTCCTTGAATGAACCATTCCCTAATAATAAAAAGGGAAAATATAGGATTAGGGATTCCTTTCTTGTATTGTGATTCCTCTTTTCCTTCCACATTTTCCCCACAATTCAAATACATCACAACATTAGCTCAAAACCACATGCATGATGCATCAAGCCTTTGACATGATGCTTGAATCTTAAATGTTTCTCCAAATGCTTGATGATTTTCTCTTGAATGCTCTTGTAATCACTCTTGATCATAAACTTTGTTGTAGGAATGCTTACATAAAACTTCTAGGTGAAACTAGGTGAAATGACCTTATATTTATACTTGTTTATGCCAAATTTCTCAAAATTACAACACTACAATCCAACATCAGATCTAGGATAATAAAATTATGCTAATAATTTGATTTAAATTAGGTCATAGTTAAAGTGGCACTCATATGCCACCTTGGGCATATGAGTTCCAATGTCTTAAACAGAGGACACAAACTCCAAAAAGTGTCTTGCTTAATGCAACATTTGAAATCAGGTCTTGAGACCTAGGTGGGACCCATACACCCAAGGTGGTGTATGAGTCCTAGATCACTAGATATGGAACACACAACCTCAAACATTGAATAATGATTTGTCATTTATTAAGTGTCGGGATTATCCGTAGAAAAATGCATTTAATAAGGCTTGTGGATGCAAAATAGGACCAATTAAGGCATAAAGAAGCCAAATTTTAATGAAAAGGGCCCAAAACTTAATGTGAATATATAAAACATATTACAACACCAAATTAAGGCATCACTTAGCTCATCTTATCAATTATTCCCAAATTAAGTGAGGAAAAGGGATAATTTTTCCATCACTACATTTAGCCCCCACTTTTGTGAGAGGAGAAACTTGCTTTAAACACACACTAAAGTGGACATTAAAGACGGGGGTCCAAGTGTACAAATGTAGATGGTATAGAATCTAGAGGGGGGTCCAAGTGTACCAATGTGGATGGTATAGAATGACAAGGATCAAGGGAATGGTCAAGCCCCCAAGATCCAAGATCCTACATCAAACCAACATAAGCACAAAATAACATGCATGAGAATGATGTATGAAGCAACAACAAGGCACCAACATACACTACCAAAGACATAAAGAAGAAAGAAAAAGAAAAAGAAAAAGAAAAAGAAAAAGAAAAAGAAAAAGAAAAAGAGGGGGTGGATCAAGCCTCAACCATTTGTCCAATGCAATGTGGATCAAATGCTAAGTTGTTTTTCCAAAAATGTTTACAAGTGGAACATGATTTCCACCATGCAAACCAAATGCACACTCATAAGGGCTAGTGGAACCTCAGATCATCCACTCGGTGATCCCCTAGAGAGGTGAGACATATATGCATGCAACTAATATGCACTCACACACACAAGCAAGTGGCTATGGGAAAGTCACACCTAAGTTAGGCTCCCATACACTAACCATACCAAAGCTAGATACCTCCTGATAACTTTGATAAGGTGCCACACAACATGAATAGCAAAATTCATGAGGAAATAAAAACATCGTATGCTTGACACTCATGAGAAAATAGGATGGCTCCACAAGCAAGCAAAGTGTGTTATGTAAGGTGGCCATATTACAGTTATTGTAAATGAAAAATGTAGTGTAGGGTAGATTCAAAGGAGTTTTTCTTAGTTCATGTAAGGTCTCCACTTAGGGAACATCGTGCCTAATGTCTCCAAGAGAGGACCAATTGAAGAATAGAAGATTCAAAACTTAGGAGATGCAGTGTGTTGCATCAAGCCACTAAGAGGAATATAATATGCTAAGAGAGATCACACTCTTGAGGGAAATCACACCCAATGTCATAACCAATAGAAATATGCATCGCGTGAAGTAAGAAGACCACACGATGAAACATGAGTTGTAATTGAAATGCAAAAGAATACTGCCAAAGTATGCCCCCACTTTAAATGAATTGCTAAACACCATGTTGTGAGAAATTACTTTAAAGTAGCAAATGGAAAATGCTAACAATAAAGAGGACTTGAGAGCTTATTTGGAAATCCCTATTCCAAGTCATATGTTTCCAAATGAAACTACATCATGAATAAAGGGTTTCCTCTAAAATTTAATGCTAAACATAGAAAGAAAAGTATGTCACCTACAAGCCAACTTAAGGCATGTCATCCACATCCCAATATTTCTACTATATATACATGGAAGGTGGTAAACTAGCCAAAAGAGATGTAACGACAAGTGGTATATGAGGACAAGGCTACCTAACCCCTTGCCCCCACTTAGTGCAAGACAAGGGTGAGTCGAGATGATTGATGAAAAACATGAAAATCATTATCAATTAGAGGAAATAGGTGCTTTAACACAAGGAAGAGCACCACAATCCTTAATATATTGAATTTGATTACTCAAAGCCTACATTCATTAGTAGAATGACAATGAACTCTATGATATGCAAAAAATGAACTCTTGTAGTAGAATTTATTTCATGTTCTTGGAGGGAGAGATATCAAACAATCTTAGAGGAGTCTCAAAAAGATACCCTCTTGATCAATAGTAGAGGATGTTCCTTATGCAGAGGGTATGGGACTTTGGAATAATCACAATGATTTTCAAGAATTTCAAAGATGCACTCTTAAACCCTGTTCTAGGCCCTGATGGAGACAAGCCTCAATAGTTCACTTATGACCTAAAACCTTCTCTTATGGACCCAAACCCTTGGAATACTCTTAGGAGACTCAATAAACCTTGTCATGAATGATTTCAAAGTCCCAAGCCTCTGACTTAGACAAAAACCCACTTTTTCACCTTGACTAGGCTTCTAGCCCAACTAGGCCTCTAGCGACTATTTTTTGGACTTTTCTCTCAACTTCCCCAAAGGACTCCCCAACCTAATGACTGATTCAAGTTTTTTTTATGATGCTACACAACATATCCAAACCCTAATGGCACTTGTTTTAGACCAATCCCTCCAAAACCTGTTGTTTCCACAGATTTAAGGCCTAATTAGTTGTCTTTTCCAAAGAAACCCTACTCAAATATTAACTCCAGATTATGAAAATTTCTACAGTGTCTCAAAATTTCTCCAAACTAAGTATTTTCAAGGTCTTAGACTCTTATGATACCCTTAAGACTCTTAAACACAAAACCCTCAATAAATTGCTCCAAAACTAGGGCTTCTTGGATCTTGGCCTTCCAAACACTTCCAGAACTGTTTCTTTGACATTTCACCAATAACTCAACATGTTTAAACAACTTCAACTCAAAAACATGCCCCTTATTCAGGTAGATCTCCTACTGCTTTACCTTAGGCACCATTTTCAAGCACTTTGCCTTGTCAAAACTCGGTGTACACCTTAGAACTCTTCCTTCCTGCACATTATCTTGTTAGATCCATATGATACATGTTAGAAGAGATCCATTTCATAGGTTCTAGCAACATTCCTCCATGAAATGGATCAAACATCCATGAAAACCACCAAAAATTAGTGAAAAAACTAAATTTCCTTGAGACAGTCAGTAGTAATGTACAAAGAATTGATTGTTATTGCTTTTAGGACATGCAAATGGTTTCAAAACATGTAAATACAAGTCCCTAAATCATCCAACTAAACATTTCATCAATGGCAATCAGAAATTCATCAAAAGACACAAGAAATTGCAAGAAATTTGATGTTTTATTGTTCTTTCCTATAGCAGTCCGTACAAAATCTATACCAACAACCAACCCTCCGTACAAATGATTTCTCCAGATTTGTAAACTCATTCCCCAACTGCTCCAACTGATTTGGATTGGTTTTATTACATTTTTATTGTTAAAACATCTAAAAACCTACTTACCCGCCCAAAAGGAAACTAGCCATTGGATTTCAAAATTTGAATTTCTAACTCTTCATTTATTAACTTCTACTAACTAAAACCCTCTAAAAATTATTGAATTCTATCATTCAACCTAAATTAACATAAGCAAAACCTATCTAGACCCCTAGGACACTATTGGTCCAATTACATTTTATTTTGGTCCTAGAGTCCTTATCAGGACCCTCAGGACTTTTGATTCCCTTATTGCATTTATCCATTCCAAAAGCCATTATAGGTTTCAAAATGTCATAATTGATGCTCTGAGATGTGTTAAATATCTTCATGACCCCTACATTCTCCTGACCCTTGAAGTGATCCTTAAGGAGCTTGGGTGCCCCTACACCAGTTCCTTTATTTTGCAACAAAGATATCTCTTGCTTAGTATAAGATGTCATACTTACACAAGGTTCTTTAGATTGTGAGATTTTGTTCTCTCCTTGAAAGGAGGTTGTAAAATATAATGAACTCCAATTGCTACTAATAAATTTCCTAGGACTACTTTATGTGATGACATTAATGTTAAGCAAAGACTTATTTGTTTCTTTCATTTCTTTTGAAGGAAAATAACAAGGACCACCAGTGGTTTCTTGTATGTTAGGCTCTATGGGGGAATGGATACCTTTTTCTCTAACACCACATCATTTTCCACGATAACCAAGTTGTTTCATAAGTTCATAGCCTCTTCCATAAATTTTTTCATTTCTTTCAGATTCAATGGTTGTTCATAATCAGTTTAATCAAAGTTTGTTATGTAATTTGATTCTTCTTCTAAAGTGGTTGAGGTGGATGCTTTCAAATTTTGTGTTGACATTACTGCTTTTTCTTTTTCCTTGTCAGACTCTTTTGTTATGATCTTGTATTCACCCATAAATGTAGGTGTGAAATCCAAGGAACCCCAACCATCTTCTAATAGCTTTGTGATATGCTTTTCTTTTTAATTCTTTTGAATGGGTTCCACTTGTGTAGTTGGTGTCAATATTTTCAAATGATTTCCCTTTCCTTTCTCAATGTTCAAACAAATTTATGGTTCAGGGTCTATTTCAATTTGTTAAACTTTATTGTTATAGACATACTTCATGATATGATGAAGATTCGAAGGCACTGCATGCATCTCATGAATCCAAGGTCTTCCTAAAAGAATATTATACAAAAAAATCATGAGGCATAATGTGGATAGGAGTTTCTAACATGGCCTTTCCAACAGTAATAGGCAAGTTGATCACACCAAGCAGTTGCTTTCCTACAGTGTCAAATCCTTGAATCGATAAGGAATCAAGTTAAATTATTGATTTATCCATGCTGATTTTATTCAAAAGGGTTACACTACACACATTAAGAGATGAGCCATTGTCAAAAATGGTTCACTTTATTCCTGTTCTATTCAATTTAGCTATTATCATGAAGGCGTCATTTTTTTTCTCATTTCCAAGGGAGGTAACTCATTTTTATGAAAGGTAATGTCTATGTTAACTACATCCATTCCTTGAATTAGAGCTACTACTTCACTTGGATTTGCACTAGAGGGTGAACAATGGTGGAAAATGGGTGCTTTACAACCTAGGTCATAGAACACCACTATTTTCCAATTGTCATTCAAATATGCCCTAGGATCCCAAATTGGATTGACTATCAACCCAAAGGTGAGTCAATTCTCAACAAGACTTGGGAGGGGTTATTTTTACGCTTTGAAGGGTTCACCACAAAGAAAAAGCTTGGAAAAGACAACATTTGACTCACAAAACCTAGTAATGCAAGCCAAATAATGAGTGCAAATAACAAAAATAAGCAATAGCAAGTTTGGTATGTGTACCTAGGAAGTCTACAAATGTGATGACGATACTAGAAATACAAAAATGTTATCAAAATGTGCTAGGGAGGACTAAGACGCCCTTACTATTGTCTTAATCCCGCTATTCTTTTCAAGGGAAACACGGAATCTTCAAATGTCGGAATAGAATTTGAAAGAATCTATGCAAAATTCCTTTGGGAGGACTAAGACGCCCTTGGTGGTGACTTAGTCTTATTTTGAATTTCTAAAATCTTTGAATGTGGTCCTAAGGCTCAAGGTCTACACTTCCTTCTTCTCAGATATCAGGTCCTAAAACTTCCAGATCTGGCCTATAGGTGAGTTTTCGTGAAGATGACAACTCTACAATCCAACTTTGCAACTTTTCACTTTAAATGATCTTCAAGTATTCAACCTAAATTTGCAAACACAAACATGCAAGAGAGGAAAAACTTGTTGATTGTTAGTAAATGATGGTTTTCCTTGGTCAAACCCCTTGTTGGTTTAATTAAACCTTGGAATGAAATAGAATAATGAAGGGAAATGATGAATGAAAAAAGTGCTAGGTTGCAACTCACCAAACCCTTGTCATGAAATCTTCAAACTCATATGAAGTGGCTATCTTGGATGTAGATCTTGACATGCTTGAATGCTCGATAGATCTTGACTTGAATTGCTTACTTGAATCAAAACCCTACATCACAAATCTTAGCTAAAAAACACACATGATGCGAGAATCTCCTTGACGTGATGCTTGAATCTTGATTATGGATCCAAATGCTTGATGAATTTCTCTTGAATGCTCTCTTGATCACAAACTTTATATAATGCATGAATACTCAAGTTGCTAGGATGAAGATGAATGAATGAACCTTGTATTTATACTTATATCCATGCTTAATATCCTAAAATTACACCACAACAAGCTGACATATGAAATCATTAATTAAAGGAGGCTAAATCCCACCAAGATTTGAAATTAAATCCTGAAAAAAGCTTAAGGGGGACTAAGATGCCCTAGGTGGCATCTTAGTCCCGAGGCATGAAACTCGGGGCACAGACTCCAAAAAGGGGCCCATTTAAGGTTCTCCTGAAATTAGGTTCCCAAGACCTTTGGAGAACAAAAACACCCTAGGTGGCATCTTAGTCCCAGTCCAAAAATCAGGGACACGCAGCCAAAATCATTATAAGGTCATTTATCCTTTGGTGTTTGTTGGGATTATCCATAAAAAGATATAATTTATTAAGATTTTGGATGAAAAATAGGACCAATTAAGACATAAATAAGGATAAACAAAGCAAGGTGGGCCCAAACAAGTGTGAAAATGCAAGGTAATGCATTTTACTACACTACATTTAGCCCCCACTTTAGTGAGAGGATGAACTTGCTTCAAACTCCCACTAAAGTAGCCAACCACACAATCAAGAGGGGTTCAAATGTACAAATGCTAGTAAGATAGGATGAAAGTAACCAAGAGGGTGGCCAAGCCCCCAGGATCAAGACCTTATGAAAAACCAACACAGGCACAAAGGAACACACTTGCAGATGATATATGAAGCCATAACCAGATCGCATACATACACCATCAAAGATAGAAAAGGGGAAGAAGGAAAAAGAAAAATGCAATGGACCAAGCTTTGACTAGCCATCCAACACACTATGGACCGGGTCTAGGCTATTTTTCCAAAAGAGGTTTACAAGTGGAATGTTCTATCCACTATGCAAACAAAACACATGATCACAAGGGCTAATGAAGCTATTTGTCCACTAGGTGAGCCCCAGGGGACCATATCAAATCCATACCTCCATGAATTTAATAAGGTGCAAAAAGAAAATGCATTCTCACAAGGGCTAGTGAAGCTAGTTGTCCACTAGGTGAGCCCCAGGGGACCATATCAAAGCCATACAGGTCCATAACTTTAATAAGGTACAAGAAGAAAATGCACGCTCACAAGGGCTAGTGAAGCTATTTTTTCACTAGGTGAGCCCTAGGGGACCATATCAAAGCCATACCTCCATGATTTTAATAAGGTGCAAAAATGCAACGCAACAAGAAAGAGGGATGTTTGAAGGGATTTTTCTTAGTTCATATCAGGTCTTAATCTTTGGGGACATTATTCCTAATTTCTTCAAGAGAGGACCAATCAAAGGATATAAGATTCACAACTTAGGGAATGTAGTTGTTGCATCACCGCTAAGAGGAATGTAATATGCTAAGATAGATCAAGCTCTTGAAGGACATTACTCCCAATGTCACCACAAAGAGAAAAATGCATCGCATGAAGTAAGAAAATCACATCAAGGAACATGAAATAATGCCAATATATGCCCCCAGTTTAAAGAAATTTCTAAACACCATGCTATGAGAAATTGCTTTAAAGTAGACAACATAGAAAAGGAAAATAGGGTTTCCCCCTAGAAACAAAGAAGGGATCTATGGATTCGGGGTTAGTATTTGTCTTTTCTGCAATGATATTAAAGAGCTCAAAACTGACATCATTCCCCAAATACACATAGAATTGGAAGAATGACACAAACAGAGTGAAAATGTAAAAGAAAAAGCCTTTTTGAGTCAACGTGGAAGAGACATGAATGTTTGGACACCTTGCATCATGCCCAAAAGGAAAACACAAAACAAACATGAAAGGAAAAGAACATATAATGAAAAGACTTTTGGGTCAACATGGAAGAGACTTAGGGTGTCTCGATGCCTTGTGTCATCCCCAAAAGGAAAACTCAAGACAAAAATACAAATGAAAGGAAAAGATCAATGGAAAGTCTAAAGCTTACAACATATAGAAGAATGAAGGTACAAATAGAGGAATGCACGTAGAGAGGAAACATCAAACAAAACATCACAAGCGATCACAATACGCACATGAAATCACCAAAAAGAAAGAAAAGGAAAGAAAAAAGACTAGTAAAGCACATGTGAGTCAACCATCCAGTAGGTCATCCACATCCCAGTCTTGTTCAGTATATGTGGAATGTAGATCACTAGTGAGAGGGACAGCATCAAGTGTTGTACTAGGAGAATCACCAGGTTCAACACATGGCGAATCACTTGGTTTAGGAGGATCATCATGGTTGTTATCATCTAAGCTCATAGAAGAGGAAAATAAAAAATTCAACTCATTATGCACTTGCTCATCAATTTTAGCAGTTTCTTCATTGTCATCCAAGTTAACCACAACAGGAGAAAAAATCATAATATCCATAGAAGGTGTTGGTCCTCATTGTGTTGGAGACATAGGATTTGTTGGTTCTAGTAATGGAGGAGGCTCATCGTTTATTGCTTCTATTAGATTTTTATTTTGATTTTCTATGTTGTTCTCTTTGTTCATCTTTCGAGCAATAGCACGACATCTATGCCTATAATCTCTAGCATTTTTTTTTCTTTTATTATTGTTTTCAAGTTGTGTTTGTGTAGGAGTGAGTTTTTCAACCATAGGTTCCTTTTCTTCTTGTGAGGGAAGAACAGAAGAAACCATGGAAGGTTGTTCAACCACTTTCTCTTTAGCTTTATAAATTTTCTTAGGAGGCGGAATAGGACTTGTGTGGTTTTCTCTTGGTCTTTCGTAGGAAATAGGAAAGGGATTTTTTATGGATGGTTCCTAGTTAGTTAGGAGGGATTTAAGGTCAATATTGTTTTCTTCAAGGAGCGGATGTTCGATCATAGGTGGAGGAAAATTTTCAAGGGATAACTTGGCAATGCATTTTTCTTTGAACTTTTGGTAGGATAAGAAAAGGAAGTCCTCATGAGGTCTTATAGGTTCCATGGGCTCAGGGCAAAAATAGTCTAAGGAAATATTTCCATGGGAATACAGAGGTCTAAAGACACTATGGTTCATAGTGAATATTTCATTTCTGACTGGAAACTTTAAGAACTTATGGACAATGGATGGGACCGCATTCATGGAGCAAAGCCATTTTTAGCCTAAGTTCACACAAAATTGGTCTAAATTAGATATGATAGAGAATGATACATTTAATTTATTTGGTCCTACTTGTAAATGGAGTGTGATCGAGCCCATCGTAACACAAGCAAAACCATCATGTGTTTTAATCCATGCTTTCAATTTATCATATCTATCTTGAGTGAGTTCATGCACATATAAGAGTTCTTTTGTGATCACATTCTCTCCATAGATAATATCAATTAAAATCCCAAGAGTGGGCCTATTATTGATTCTACTAGCTATGTAAAGTGGACCATCAGGTGCATTTTTGAGTGTTTCTCTTGAACATAAAGTAATTTTAATGGGCATTATGGTTTTTTGTTTACGAGGCTTGATTTCAATCACTCCTATCATTATACTAATAGGAATTTGGTCATTAGTATCCATAGGATTTTTTTCATCATCATCCATAGGATTTTTTTCATTATTGCTCATGTTATCATCACCCATGTCAACAATCATCACATCGGGATAAGTTTCACTAGCCTTAACAAATGAAATATTATGGGTTGGCATGGGATTGGTAAATATTTGCAAGTTTTGGTTAGGAGGAGATACAAACTTATTTCCTTTTTCATTCACACCTCCAATTTGGATATGATTAGAATCAATGAGGTCTTGCACAAGATGTTTAAGACACTTGCAATTTTTTGTATAATGTCATTTTTTTTGGTGATAAGCACAATAGGAATTGTGTCTAAAGCTCAAAGGTAACAGATTTCTAGGGTCAAGAAGTCAAACAGAAGGTAAGGTAAGCATGTTTTTGTTTATCAACTTCAAGTCATGATATTTTGAAGTGTGTCAGATAAGGTAGTGAATTGTCTTTGCGGATCCACAAAGATATAAGGATTACTCTTCTTTATAGCAACTACTTGGGTATCAACCTATTGGGTAGGTTGGGAGGTGTAATTTAGTTGAAGGAAACCTTTATTTTGTCTTCTGAAAGACTAGTGGGTGTTTTTCGTTTAAAAATTCAGACTTTTTAGGATGAGTAGAGGAGGTTTTTGGTTCACAACTACCTACAAAATTTTGATAGTCTCGAAGAGCAGTGCATAAGTGCATGAAGGAAGGGAATTTCATCATGGTAAGCTTTTCTCCTATCTTGCTTTATAAATTTTCTATGAACATCTTTTGAAGGTGAGAATCAAGAATCTTCACACTAATTTGGGAATAAAGCAATTGGTAACATGAAATAAATTCAGTGAAATTTTCACCCTCATTTTTCTTACATCTCATCAAATCAGCTAATTTCATTTCAGGAAACATATGCACTTGGAAATGGTTAATAAAGGCTTCAAAAAGTTCATTAAATGAATGAATTGATTTATTTGGTAATGCATAAAACTAGTCCAAGGTAATGACTTTCAAGGATCCAGAAAAAATCTTAGCAAAATTTTTTTCCTCAAGGATAAAGTCACTACACAAAGTAGCAAAGGAATTAACATGATTAGCAGGATCTCCCTTTCCTCCATATTTCTCAAATCTATGGATCTCTATACCTTGTGGTGCCGGAGTTCTTAATATTTCCAAAGATAGTGGGTTGCTTTTGACATTGTATGAAGGTGGACCATTTTTATTTTAATTTATGGTGGAAACTTGACGTTGAATGGATGAAAGACTTTGTAAAAGGTGGCTAATGATAGGGTCATTGTGTTTGTTTTGATATGGAGGTGAATATGGTGGTGGTGTGTATGTGTTGGAAGGACAAGTGAATGTATTTTTGATGAGGGTAGATATAAGATTAGATACCACATAGGTATAAGGAGCACTAGTGGAAATGTACAAGCTAGGAACGACACTACTAGTTGGTTGCATTGTTGTGGTCACTTAGGATTGGTATAGGTGGGAATTGAGGTTATGGTTGAAGGGGAGGAATTTGACTTCCACCCTAATTTTACACATTATTTGAGGTTTGAGCACCATTGGTGGTGGAAGGAAGATGTTTTCCAAAGATGTGAGCTATGTTATGCACAACTTCCAATCCTTCATCACTTTCCATCATACGGTGAATACTATATCTATGGAAAGTATAACAATGTTGGAAATGTTTTCAGTACTCACGCTATCTTGTAAATGGGCTAATTCTTCATGAATTTTCATTATGTTTTCTTGAGGGATATGATCAACCATTGTTTGAATGTTTGGAATAACACTTGTAGGTAAAGTAGGAATAGCAAAAGAGATATCAAAGGTATGGTCCATACCTAGTGAACTAGTACCAACACTAGAAGTAAGAAAGCTAGATAGTTCCCAAGACCCACAACAAGTGTTATATCATAGGATGCCATTAGTCTCGCACTTCATCTCACCATCGTATTGATAGTAGGACACCAAGTAGTATAGCTCGTGCAAGGGATAAACCAAAGAAAGTGCAATGAACATAATATCTTATGCTTTAAATTACACTTGAAATAAAGTAAATTGGAATAACAACAATTCTGAAAACTATAATAGAAAACTGAAAGTAGCCAATAGAAGCATAGAAAAGCAATTTCAAACCCTAAAAATTGGAACTTCAAAGTCAACAAGGATTAAGACACCAGCAAGGACATATTGCTCTTGTTGATGAATTTTGGAGGTTCCAGAAACTGGAACAAACAACAAACAAGACAAAGAGGGTTTTGGTCCAAAAACCCACAGAGGGACTAAGATGCCAAGAAGGCCGTTTTAGTCCCAGTAAAGGTTTTTTTTTAGAAAAATAGAAAAATTTGGGTTGTTTATAGTGTTTCTAGGTTGTCTACTCAGGGACTTGATATTTAGAAATAGAAAAGTGTGCAAATGAATGCAAGAAAAAGTGACTAATGACAAGCACTTGAATGCAAATTTGAAGGCATTTTTTTCAATTTTGAATGCAATAATGCAATTAGGATGATTGAAAATGAACTTATAAGTTTTTCAATGAGATAAGATGATGCAAGAAAGTAAAAATGCAACCTATATGCACTTTAACTAATGCAAATATAAGAAACCCTAGATGCACTTTCACTAATGCAAGATGCAATGCAAGAATGAATGCAACCTAGATCTAGGACCTTAATGAACTCCAAATTAGAAAATGAATGTACTAAAATGTTAGGTTCACTAAAATGAACAATGGTGGAAAATGGGTGCTTTACAACCTAGGTCATAAAACACCACTATTTTCCAATTGTCATTCAAATATGCCCTAGGATCCCAAATTGGATTGATTATCAACCCAAAGGTGAGTCAATTATCAACAAGGAAGACCTGGGAAGGGTTATTTTTAGGATTTGAAGGGTTCACCACCAAGCAAAAGCTTGGAAAATACAACTTAACATTTGACTCACAAAACCTAGTAATGCAATCCAAATAATGAGTGCAAATAACAAAAATAAGCAACAAAAAATTAGGGTGTGTACCTGGGAAGCCTGGAAACATGATGAGGATTCTAGAAATGCAAAAAAATTGTCAAAATGTGCTATAGAGGACTAAGATTCCCTTACTGTTGTCTTAGTCCCGCTACTATTTTTTGTGAGAAATATGGAATCTTTAGATGTTGAAACATAATCTAAAATAATCTCTGCAAAATTCCTTTGGGAGGACTAAGATGCCCTTGGTGGCAATTTAGCCTCATTCTAAATTTCTAAAATCTCTAAATGTGGTCCTAAGGCTCAAGGTCTACACTTCCTTCTTCTTAGATCTCGGGTCCTAAAACTTCTAGATTTGGCCTGTAGGTGAGTTTCCATGAAGATGAAAACTTTACAATGCAACTTTTCACTTCAAATGATCTTCAAGTCTTCAACCTAAATCTATAAACACAAATATGCAAGAGAGGAAAAATTTGTTGATTGTTACTAAATGGGGGTTTTCCTTGGTCAAACCCCTTTTTGGTAATTAAACCTTGGAATGAAATAGAATAATGAAGGGAAATGATGAATGAACAAAGTGTTATGTTGCAACTCACCAAACCCTTGTCATGAAATATGTAAACTTATATCAAGTGGCTAGCTTGGATGTAGATCTTGAAATGCTTGAATGCTTGATAGATCTTGACTTGAATTGCTTGCTTGAATCAAAACCCTACATCACAAATGTTAGCTCAAAAACACACATGATGCAAGAATCTCCTTGACATGATGGTTGAATCTTGATGATGTCTCCAAATGCTTGATGAATTTCTCTTTAATGCTCTCTTGATCATAAACTTGCTATGATGCATGAATACTCAAGTTGATAGGATGAAAATGAATGAATGAACCTTGTATTTACACTTATCCATGCTCAATATCCCAAAATTACACCACAACAAGATGACATATGAAATCATTAATTAAAGGAGGCTAAATCCCACCAAGATTTGAAATTAAATCCCGAAAAAAGATTAAGGGGGACTAAGACACCCTAGGTGGCATCTTAGTCTCGAGGCATGAAACTCAAGGAATAGACTCCAAAAAGGGGCCCATTTAAGGTCCTCTTGAAATCAGGATCCCAAGACCTTTGGAGGACAAAGACGCCCTAGGTGGAGTCTTAGTCCCAATCCAAAAATCAGGGACACAACCAGAATCATTAAATGATCATTTATCCTTTGATTTTTGTCGAGATTAGCCATAAAAAGATCTAATTTATTAGCTTGTGGATGCAAAATAGGACCAATTAAGACATAAATAAGGATAAACAAAGAAAGGTGGGCCCAAACAAGTGTGAAAATGAAAGGTTATGTGTTTTCCTACACTACAGAGGGAACCACAACTTGTTGCAAGGAACTTTGAAACATGTTATGTTAATGAGAGGAGGCTTGAATAAGATCCCATAATGATATTTTAGCAAGAGTGTTCTTAATTTGTTCAAAAATATCATATTCCTTTCCAATAAATGTAATGGAAAACGAGGGACACTAGGCAAGATACGTTGAGGTAATGGGAGGGATGTTGGAGTTGTTTGTCTTGGTTGTGGATTGTTTCTAGTGTTATGTGTATGAGCAGTAGTATTGTAACTTAGATGTTGTGACATACTATTCTTAGGTGGTTCGAGTATGAGGATGAGTTTTTTTTTAGTTTGTGGTTGTTGTGAGAGTGGATAAAGGATAGGTTTAGGCTCAGGAGAGTACTTCAAGGGATATCTAATGTGCATAACCTTAGAAGAATTATCATTATTTTCATGATCTCTTATGGAAGGTAAGTCTAATGTCACTTCATCATCTTCATCTAAGGAAGTCACATCACTATTGTTTGAAGGATGTCAATTTTCTCATTTTCTTGCACCATGATGTCCTCCCTAGTAGGAGAGTTTTTAGGAGAACTACAAACTAGATGTTCATTACAATCAATGTTTGGTTCTTTTAAAATAACTTCATTACAAGTAGGGGACTCATCAATGGTTTTTTTTTCATGTTTATCAAGGATGTCATTCTCTCGTTCCATGACATTTTTCCTAGGGAAAGAGAGACAAATAGGAATCTCATAAATTTCATTGGTTCGATCTTCTAACACCAAAATATCTTCTTCACGAATAGGAGAGATATTAAGAGAAGAACAAGTATGATTATCATGGTTATCTATGTTTAAATTCCTTTGTTCCATAATGTTTTCCAAAATAGGATAGGTAGGCGAAGAAAAATAAATAGGGTTGTCATAGATCTTAAAGATTTGATCATCTAACTCAAACATAGCCTCCTCACAAATAATATGATTGTCAAGATTTCTTACAATTGCATCCTCTTTCACTAAAACATTCTCACAAGAAAGAGATGAATGGAAATTAGGTAAGGTGATATTTAGAAATTTTTCAATGATCTCATTCTCTTGTGCTATAATATCTTTCAATGTAGGAGATTTTATAGAAAATGAGCTTTCAACATTGTCATGATTCTCAATGAGTACATCTTCTAACACTAAAATACCTTCATCACATATAGGAGAGGTATTAGGAGAAGAGAAACTATGGTTATCATGATATTCTATGCTTTCATCTTCTTCTATCACATCATTCCCACAAATAGAAGAGATAGGAGGGGGTGTAGATTTAAGACATGCGTCAACATTTTCACTTTCTTGCACTAAGAAAATCTCATAACTAGGAAATGTATATTGAATGAATGACTAACATGCTTATTGATGAACTTTTTCTTTACAAACTTGGAAAAGAAAGATACTAACATTTATGAGAAGTAATCTATACAAACTTAGTGCACAAAACCAAAATAGAAAGGAGCTTAAAGAATGCAATGACCTAGAATGAAATGTGTAAATGCAATTTTCAGATTCTAAAGAAGGTAATTTGTTGATTAAATTATGCAAAAATCTAAAAAAATGAAATGTTGTAAATGCAATTTTGAAATTAAGCAATGTACGAAATTAACCAAATTAAGCTAGATCGAATGAAATGAATGAAATAGAAACTTGGAAAATTGAAATAGAGATCTGATAATAGCAGATAGAAGCATAAAGATGATTTTTTTTAATATTGTAAAATATAAATTCAAGTTTGATACGGGACTAAATCACCTAGATGGTCGAATGAGTCCAAATTAGGGTTTTTGGAAGGTTCAGATGGTGAAAAACAATCAACACATAATACCTAGAAATATAGAAAATCCACCTATATAGGGACTAAATTTCCCAGATGGGTGAATGAGTCCTAGATTAGGTTTTTTACACCAAATATGAAAAATTTTGAGTGATTCTAAGGTTTCTAACTTGTATGTTGACTTGACTATTGCAATTATAGATATTTAGTGAAATTGGCTAATTCAAGATGCAAAAATGCAACCAGTATGCATTTTTCACTAATGCAATATTTAGAAGCCCTAAATAAAAATTAACTAATGGAAGATCTAATGAAAAGTTAGTGTAAGCTAAATCTAGGACTGCAATGTACTCCAAATTAGAAATAAAGGGTTCGAAGGTCGGGTTCACCAAAATGAACACAGGGAAATGTGGTTCTACCTTTTAGAAGATGGAACAATGGGTTTAGGACCTATTTCACTCTCAGTTCATTAGGAAACCAAGGTCCCTCAACCAAGTGACTCAATTGAGGGAAGGAATACAACAACAGGGTGGTTTCCTTAGGTTTGATTTAAAAGGGGGTTCACCATTAAAATGAAGCCGCCAAGGATAAATACAAACACTCATGCACAAAAACCTAGAAACTTAAAGACATGAAAGCATTAAATCAAATTGATAAATAGGAATGAAATAGAAGAGAACTTGGAAGAATGGAGAGGTCAAAACAAGGTTTCCAACCCCAAAAATCTGTTGTTTGAAGCTCACTGGGACTAATACGCCAGGCTGGGAGATTTAGTCCTAGTCGAGGGTTTTTAGACAAGATCTAGAATCTCTTTATGACTATTTTGGATCTATAGAAATCTGGAAAAAAAATTGTATTGGGACTCATACGCCCAGACAGTTGCAAAGTGTCCCAAAAAAGTGAAAGGTGTCCTATGAGTAGAATTTTGAACTAAAACTTTGTGAGTCTCTGAAGATGGATTAAATAAGAACTTTACCACTGGTTTCATCTAAATAAGTTGGATATATTGCTCTAGATATGAGTTTTCCTGAGCCTTGACAACTTATGACAACTTTGTAAGTTTTTGCAATTTTGCAAATCTTGGTACTTTTGAAGGCTTCAAATCCACTTTTCTTCAACCTATAAACCTACAACATACAAAGAGAGGGGAAAATGTTGTTTTATTAAAGAATGGGGGAATTCCTTGGTCAAACCCCTTTTTGGTAATCAAACCTTAATGAGAAATGAAGCATGAATGAAATGAAACATGAAACATAAGATGAAACAATAGAACCTTGTTTGAAACCTTGTAGATCTACAAACAATCATGAAGTGGCCTTAATGGATGTAGATATTGATCATGATTCTTGATGAAAGGTAATACCTTTGAATACTTGAAAATTGACCTTGAACAATACGTCACAATATTAGCTCAAAACCACATGCATGATGCATCAAGCCTTTCACATGATGCTTGAATCTTAAATGTTTCTCCAAATGTTTGATGATTTTCTCTTAAATGATCTTGTAATCACTCTCGATCATAAACTTTTCTATAGGAATGCTTGCAGAAAACTTCTAGGTGAAACTAGGTGAAATGACCTTGTATTTATACTTGTTTATTCCAAATTTCTTGAAATTACAACACTACAAGCAGACTTCAGATCTAGGATAATAAAATCCTGCCAAGAATTTGATTTAAATTAGGTCCTAGTTAAAGTGAGACTCATACGCCACCTTGGGCATATGAGTCCCAATGTCTTAAACACAAGACACAAACTCCAAAAGGTGTCTTATTTAGTGCAATATTGGAAATCAGGTCCCAAGACCTAGGTGGGACCCATAAGCCCAAGGTGGTGTATGAGTCCCAGATCACTAGATTTGGAACACACAACCTCAAACATTGAATAATTATTTTTCATTTATTAAATGTCAAATTATCCATAGAAAAATGCATTTAATAAGGCTTGTGGCCATGCAAAATAGGACCAATTAAGGCATAAAGAAGCCAAATTTTAATGAAAAGGGCCCAAAACTTAATTTGAATATGTAAAACATATTACAACACCAAATTAAGGCATCACTTAGCTCATCTTATTAATTAAATTCCCAAATTAAGTGAGGAAAATGGATACTTTTTCCATCACTATAGAAATTATCAAGGGTGACCAAATGAACATGGTGATTAGTGTTACAAAGATTATGAAAATGCTCTACCTTCCCCACAACCCCACTATAGACTTTTGTAGTGAAGAAAAACTATGGAAAGTATGGAACACCTGTGAATAGAAATTGGAGTTCTTGAATGTAGCTCTCCACATGAACTACACAGAGGTGCCACCCCTTACTATAGCTCTCTCAATATTTATGACACAACATATGTAGGACACTTTTTCCATACTAGCATTCATTTTTGGGATAGAATCTGGTATCCAAGTCCATGACTTCTAACTAAGTGTCGCTTTCCACTTGAAAATGGTTCCTAGAGATAAAGATTATATGTTTGACTTTGTTGACACCATTGTTGACTATGTTCATTACCATATAGAAAAAATTTCAACACAAAATACCTTCAAGTATTCTTCTTTTCTCCTACATATGATTCTTTATCAGAATATCAAATTCAGGTCTCCCTTTTTTGCCATTAATTCCTCCAAGATAGATGTATTTCCTAAAAAATTGATCACCATCTCTACATGGACCCACATCCTATTAGTTATGTCAAACTACCATTAATTTTTTTAAATATTTCATCTGCCCGGTCTTAATTGACCTCATCCCAAAACCTTTCACCAACTGAATAAAAAATGACCAGTAGGAATGGCTCAAAAGCTCCAAGACTAAGTGTGATTGGTTCTTCAGAACCAACTACACATTCATCAAGGCCCATGGCTTCAAGTACATGAGCCATTTTGACTCCCGCACACACTCATGGATAGGCTCTTGGCCTTGGATTTGGTTCACCATATCAATGCAATATACATCATATAGTGCAGGTCACAAGAAGAGGGCCATGTATGATGTCCCCTTTTCAAGAGGAGGAACTACAGCTAATAAAAGAGGATAGGGTCATCTACTTATGTTCAAATTAGTGAAGCTTGGCCTAGACCTAATAAATGATCAATTGAGTTATGACCCATATGTTTGCATGGACACTTTGAAGATTGGTACCTCTTTCATTCATGAACCTTGACCTTGCTTCGAGGAGAAGAAGTCAAAAGATGAAGACCCATAATTTTTTGTTGATTTATCAACATTCTTCTCAAACACTCACTAACCATGGGAGTCCTTCTATAGGCTAGTGTGAGATTTTGATCCCACAAAGAAGATGACAAAAAAATTTATGACAAAACTTCAAGCCCAAGGCTAGACTAGTGGAGAAATGGAGGCCTTTTGGAAGTATAGGTAAGAAATCGGCCAAACAGAGGCTAGTGTTGACACGATTAACACTGATGAGAAATTTGAAGGAATATAGAATGGGTATCACAAGGAGGGAATCAAGTTGAAGAAGAGGATTCAACCAAGAAGAAGAAGAGACCCCCTCCAACAAGGAGGAGAGCTAAAAATTTGGAAACCTCCAATAGGGCCTCCTCCCCAATAGCAACAACAAGCTGCTCAAGCACAACAAAGAGTTAGTTCCATCCATCCCAATGCTAAGGCACAATTCCCCAACTCCCCCTCTAAGCCCTAGCTGAAAAAGTGGAAAACAATTGAGAAGGGAGGAGAAGGAGAAATTAAAAATGAAACTGATGATATACCACCCCTCATGTTTATGTTGTCACATGGTGTAGATGAAGCCTTGAAGCATAAATACACTTCAGGGGTGACCATTGGTGAGAAAATAGCCTATGAACGTGGTGATCTATGCTCACAAGGACAAGGGATTTGGGTGCTATCCCAACTGACCTATAGAAATCCCATCATCAAGTCAGGCCTCAGAGCCAATGAAGCAACCACAGGATTCATAGGAGTGGGGGAGATATTTTATTTTATTATAGCTTCAAAACCCCTAGTTCAAGCACCACCTCCTATTCTAATGTTTCCCCCTACCACAACATAGCTACCTCTCATAGTTACATAGATAACCCTAATCTTCGTACATGAGGTATGTCTCTCTCCCCCTTCACTCTCTCCTGCATCTTCTTTCTATACTCCTTCAATTCCTCTAACCATCCCTGTCACGATCACCACCCTAGCATCCACCATGATTGCACCACTTTCCACCCCTCCACCTTCATCCACCATTCAACTATCCAATATGGTGCAATATCCATCAACCCCTCTTCATGGGATCCTATCCTTTTTTCCATCCATAATGCTCACTCGCCCACTCATTCCTGAAGGAATAGCATATGCTACTTCACAACATTAGATCACCATTCCTTTCAAGTTACCACAAAGATTCCCCTTCACAAGGGATATTATTCAATCTCAAGAACAATTCCATCAGTAGTGGGAGACTATAAATAAAGCCTGAGAGGATCAAATAAAGAAAATAAAAACAAAAGCAACCCAGCTCTCAATGGTGCCACATATGCAAAAAAAATTCAAACACACACAACAAGCTCTGTTGGTCACCCATAAGACACCCACGATGATCAAGCCTCAAGGTAAAATGTTACTTGGGATTACTTAACCAATGTTGTTGGTCTAAATCTTATCCAGGCAAGGCCAGTTAACAAGGTAGAACTCATAAAGGAAATGCAAAAGACTGTCATGGTAGACTACATCAAGTCTAGTCATAAACTAGAGAAGAAGGATCATGAGACCATGAAAATGAAAGCCACAATCGACTGCCACAAAGTAAAATCTAGGGCTAGAGACACAGACCTCAAAAGAATGAGAGTTGATTTATGGAGCTGCATCACTGTCGAAAGCTTTCAAGTAGAATTTAACCAAAGGACCCAACTACAAATACAAGTATTTGAATTGAAGGTCGAGTTGGAGGGCTTGAAGAAAGAAAAGGAAGCCATAAAAAAGTAAGCTATGGAAAAATGAAGTTCAGAGCTAGTGCAAGCCCAAAAGATCCTTTTGAACTTTGTGAGCACACAACAAGAAATGTAAAGAAAATAACAGCAAGATTCCTAGGCTAGGGACTATGAGATTCAATATCTAAAGCAATACCTTGCTAACCACTCTCAAACTACAAGCATTCTCCCAATGTTCCAAAAAATTAATGTATTGTATTGGGAAAGGATCAAAAACATGGCTTCACACTTGAAGCCATCACTTAGATTCATCACTAACAACAAATGAGTGCTTAAGTGAGCACATTTGTGGAGCAGACCCTCACCTTCATCTCCCTCAAGGTCCAAGATTCACAACTTCTAGTGGAGAAGTTATATAGCATAATGGGTGAAGTTCTCCAGGAAGCAAGGGTTTCTGATCAAAGGCATGCGACTAGCAAAGTTAATGAATTCCTGAGCTGCAACAAGGAAATGACAAAATGTAAGGTATATATGGATGTCTTCGAGTGAGTGGTTCAAGAAAGGAAGGGAACATTGAACAGTTGATCTGATTAGGATTCCCCTTCCCATTCCCCCTCACAACATAGTCCTCTTCAAGGAATAAATCAAAGGGCTACTAATCACAAAGTAGAATGACCAAGGTGTCTTTACAAGCCTAAGTTAAGCACCAAGTGTCTCTAAAGTGGAAGTTATTTTGCAACCCCTCATGAAACTCAAGTTCCAAGTGAGGGAATTTGTACAAAGCTTAAGAAGTGTATCATTTAAGGATATTATATATTTGGATATATTTTTCGATGCCCTAAAGAAGAAAGATCAGTCATCTAAGGAGGAATGGATTCCTCTAAAGGCTACCCTCCAAAATTTGTAAGTATTATGAGCCTACCCCTATTTGTAGCTTCACTTCTTTTGTGAAAATTAGATATTTTGGGTTTTTCATCACCTACTATGAGCAATGCTCGAATATATTTAAAGATAGCATCAAGGTGCCATGCGATGGCTCCAATTTTTTCGGCTCATTAAAAGTGGGTGGATTCAAAAGAATGGGCACTAGCCTTCACACGGCATCACCACACTCTTCAAAGAGTGAAAGGATCCCTTGTGTGGGAAAAGGATGTGTCATTTCTCAAGATTCCACAAAAAATATAAGTGGGGCATGCATCGACATCAGGAGATCATTGAGCGTTAAGGTAGTTCCATGCCCAGATCCATAGATTGTATATGCATGTGCACTTAAACATTTCCAAGATCTGATTATGTTATTGCGACTTCATTATGGAAGTGATTGGGAGACTCCAAGTGTCATGAAGGCTCCAGGTGTCATGTTTTCTTATCCTAGAGAGTCCCAACCATGCAGAGCAGTGGTGCCTATACACTCAGGGGTGTTATCTTTGTTAATGTCTCTCTCTCTAGGCAAGAAATTTTTTAACTATTTTTAAAAGAGAATGGTATTAAAAAAAAATTAGTTTGGAATAGAGATAACAAGAAACTTTTTTTTCATTTTCAAATACCTTATTAGGTTCCCCTCACAAGAAGGATTGAATATTTTGTACTATGCACTTGAGCCTTTATAATTTTTTCTCCACCCAACAATGAAGAGGACATGGTGTTCTATGTCAAACTATGTGAAATTGATAGTTGTCTATTTTATTTTTTCTTTGCTTATAGTATAATCTTTTGATAATATTGTGGACCTTAAATCATGCATCTACTCTTTTAAATTTTCTACAATGCTTTAAAGGTTTTAATCTATATTATGTAGGTTAGGAGTGAATCCATCAAGTAATTTTGGCACATCACCTTAGTTTCTCTTTTATTTTTTCTTACCTTTCCTTCTCCCCTTTTTCCTCCTAAAACACTCAAAGAGTTAGCTTCTAAAACCTCAGAGGTTGCTTCATAGACAGACAATTAAATCCTACATCTATGAAGCTTCCCATAGGACATTTCTTGCTTAGAGTGAAAGTTTTAAGCATCAACATTCTCAAATTTCTAAAAAAAATTATTCTACAAAGATTCTCTAAAGACATAACTTGGTTTAGAGTGTGCAAAAATGTTATAGAGGATAGATTATTATAGAGATGGGTTAGAGTCTAAAATTTTAGCATTGTGTAAAGATATCAATGACAAAATATTGAGGTCTACAAAAATATTTTAAAGTTTGAAAGTTTGGAGTCTGTAACATTCCAGAGCTTTAGAAATCAATAAGAATTAAATTTTTGAGAAACTTGCAAGTGGGAGGTCTCATATGTTTTAAACCTAGTGATGTAGCAAAAAATGGTGTGTGTATCCATTTAGAGTTCAAAATTTAAAAATTTGGAGCTCATAGATTGCATAGTAGGTAAAGATATTTCCCATTGGTTAAAACAATGAGAAACTAGGTAAAAAATGACACTTCTTGCAAAGAAAAATTGACAATCACTACCATACAATGCCTCCAAACATTGGATAAAAGAGAGAACCAAAAATACCTATAAAAGAATCAAGTTCTTGTAGATAGTACAACTATATGACTACAATTATTTGTATGGATTCCATTGGAGCCTCATCGAATTAAACCAAAAATATATCTTAAACATATACTACCTTATATAAAAATGTAGTTCTTGAGCCATTTTAGTATAATTGCAAGGTCAATTTTTCTCCAAGATGCACTATATGAAAGTAGCTACCCAAAACCTTTGTAGGTTAAAATTTATTTAGAACAATATTTACAATCTTGCTTTGATACTATATTGAAGCAACTAGGATTAAGTTGCTAGATCAAAATATTCCACAAACAAGAATTTGCATAAATAGTATTATTATACAAGTGCTAATGAAATATATAAATAAACCTTGTATATGAATACAAGGATGAGGAGATGATAAAGTAGGACTAAAAGTTTGACCACTCTTTTAAATGTGTCACATGTGGGTACACATGGGATAAGTGTGAGAACATGTATATATTTTAGATGAGGTGAGACAAAAGGTAACAAGTTTCTCTAAGTGAATTTAAGAGTAGTGTTAATAGGACCAACTAGGTAGAATAATAACTAGTTATGTAATAAAGAATTTCACACTAACATAGATAAATTGTCTGTCTATGAAGCAACCTCCGATTATGTCTGTATTGAATAAATTCCATTAATTGATTTAATGCCCCGACATAATCTAAGTCCTAAAATTTTAGGTCAAGACCCATTCGCCCATGGGCGAATGGGTACCCTTTAAGTTCCTAAACTCAAACTAAAATATTTGTTTGGTAGCATTTCAAGGTCCTAAGTTCAAAATTTGAAGTGTTAGCTTTTGGGATTTATTAAATAGGAAATTAAAAAGGAATCCTATGAAACTAAGTCTTTCAATCATTTTTCACTAGACAAGAGAGGGATTCACATGAGATTACAAGGATTTACAATCAAGAGAAAGGAGATACCAGTCAAGCATTCAAAGTTGAAGTCTTGGAGCAATATTTTATTTATCTTTGCAGGTCTTCAAGAACATTTTTCCAACAAGATCAAGCATTGTCAAAGATTGATGATAGATGCCAATGGAGGATCATGATGGATTCTAGGTTTTGGGAGATGCACCAAACCTAATGAATTTTTTCCTAAGTGGTTCCATCTTCTATTATCATTTTACTTTGTGCCTAAAGGAAGGTATTCTCATATTTGTGATCTATTAGAGTGATTTGACATCTCCCAAAGTAGGTCTTCATCATTATTCATGTTTCATTTAGGGATCTTATTCTAACACACTTGAATAAGGTTTCTTTGCATTTTAGCTCTTAAAAGATGTTAGAAACACTTAATATTAGGGCTTGCACACACTTTCATGTTTCAGATCTATAATTTTCATCAAGGTTTAATTACCAAACTTGAGGTTTGACCAAGGAAAACCCCTATCCACCCCAAAACAATAATTTTGTTTTGCAGATTTATCAAGGTAAGTGCAAGAAGTTGAGTCCACAAAATATGGAAGTTTTCTCCTTAGCCAAAAAATGAAATCGGCATTGAAAAAATGGGATCCTGATTTTCATAAACGGGATCCCAATTTTTAAAAATTGGGATCCTATTTAGCTTCAAGATCCCGAGCCTAAATTCCAAATGGGATCCCACTTTTTAAAAATTGGGATCCCATTTGTTAAAGGGTCCCAAACCGATGGATGTGACACGGGATCCTGATTATTACAAAATGGGATCCCGATTTGAAAAAATTGGGATCCCATTTTCTAATAATCAAGATCCCATTTTAAGATGGTATTTAGTTTTTAAATAACAAACAAAACTCATTTCGTTCTACAAAGGATCTTGAATTGGCAAGGGCGACAGTGACAATGTAACAACCTCCAGGTGCGCCTCCACCCCCAATTTTTTTGCTTTTTTTCATTTTTTATTAAAAATTTTAATACAAGAATAGATTTTAGCATGTTTTTTCCAATTTATTTAGTGTTTTAAGCATTTTCTTTCGTGTAATAGTAGAAATGATGATTTGTAGAAATAGATGAAAAAATACAATGAAACCTGAAGATATCAAATAGAAAGGAAAAAATCAACCTTAAATTGTATTTTAAAAACAATATTTATCTTTTGAAACCTAAATTGTTCAATTAAACCAAAAAAAATTGCATTTGAAAACACTAATTGAAAGGAAACAAAAAAAATTGTATTTCAAAACACTAAATTGAAATGAAATTAAAAAATGCATTTGAAAACCCTAATCAAGATTTGTGAAACCCTAAATTCAAATAAAACAAAAAAATTTGGATTTGAAAATCCTAGTTTGAAATGAAACAAAAAAATTGCATTAAAAACCCTAATTGCTTAGATTGAAACCCTAAATTGAATTGAAACAAAAAAAAATTCTAAAACCCTAAATTAAAATCAAACAAATCATTTTGCATTTGAAAATATTGATTTTGAGCTCAAGAATATTTGATAATGGAAAAAATTCATTTGCATTGCTTAAATGTTTTAAATTTCATTTGCATTGTATGGAGAAAACAATATGTTAAATTTTACTTTCAATGTTAAATTATAAATAGATTAGAAAACAATATGTTAAAGAATAGTTGTACAATTCATAAATTTAATCAATGTTTGTTTGCAAATTTAGTTAGCAAATTCCTAAATCCTTGTACAATCCATTTCCAATTGTCACTTAATTAGATAATATTTGCATTCATTTCTATTTTATTTTTTGATCTCTCTTAGTCATGCCTTATTTCCATTTCTTGTTTTCATGTGTTGTCTCTTGTCTTTCAATAATCTTAACCCTCATTCTAGTCAATTAGTTGTTAATTAGGCTTCTAGTTTAGACTAAAATCTCAATTTGCACTAGTTACCTAGACACTAAAAGAATATAAATATTTTTCTTTTCTTTCTTTTAGGTTCTTTCAATTCCAAACAATCCAAAATAAAATACTTGATTCAACATTAACTAATTTATATTATACATTTTATATCATAAAATTCATTTAAGTGGGAAATATTAATGAAAAAAGTGTTAAATAAAATAACCTTATATTCAATTAAAAAATATCTAGTTAAAATATACATCAAACTCAATCTTAATAATACATAATTATGTGTTTCTATTACGGAAATAGTCAATCTATTCATAAAATCAAAAATATTCATAAACTAGTCCCTAACTTGCAAGTCCATTACTCCAAGGGCCACCCAAACTTCACCCTAAGTTCCCTAAACCCTAAACCCTGAACTCTAAAATCTAAACCCTTAACACTAAAGCATTAATTTTGTCCTAGGACCTTAAAATGAAATTTGGTTTCCTTAGGAAACTCCACCAAATTTTATTCCCTTAAGCCATGTCATTTTGTCATAGGACCTTACTACATAGATCCCCTTAAGCCATCCTATTACCCTAAACCCTAAACTCTAAACTCTAAACCCTAAACCCTAAATCATCATTTTTTCCTAGGCCTTAATGAAATTTGGTTGCCTTGGGCAACTTCACAAAATTTTATTCACTTGAGCCATGTAATTTTGTCCTAGGACCTCACTAGAAATAGATCCCCTTAAGCCATCCTATCACCCTAAACCTTAAATCAATGTCTTAAGGGGTCCTAATATGAATTTCTTAAGGGGGTCAAAAAAGTTCTCAAAATTTGGTGAAGTTTCCCAAGGTAACCAAATTTAACAATAATAAGATCATGCAAGATTATAATATGAAAGAGATTTCCTGATCTAGTTGGTTAGTCAAAACAAGAGCTATCTGAATCACCTATTCCACAAGAAAATTTTGTTCACTAACTTGCAAGTCCATTATTCCAAGGGCCACCAAAACTTCACCCTAAGTTCCCTAAACCCTAAACACTAAAGCATTCATTTTGTCCTAGGACCTTAAAATGAAATTTGGTTGCCTTAGGTAACTCCAACAAATTTTATTCCCTTAAGCCATGTCATTTTTTCCTAGGACCTTACTACATTGATCCCCTTAAGCCATTCTATTACCATAAACCCTAAACTCTAAACTCTAAACCCTAAACCTTAAAGCCATCATTTTTTCCTAGGCCCTTAATGAAATTTGGTTGCCTTGGGAAACTTCGCCAAATTTTATTCATTTGAGCCATGTCATTTTGTCCTAGGACCTCACTATACATAGATCCCCTTAAGCCATCCTATCACCCTAAACCATAAATCATGTCTTAAGGGGTCCTAATATGACATTTCTTAAGGGGATCAAATAAGCTCTCAAAATTTGGTGAAGTTTCCCAAGGCAACCAAATTTAACAATAATAAGATCATGCAAGATTATAATATGAATGAGATAAATCATGATCTAGGTTGATCGATTTACAATTTAGGGTGATAGGATGGCTTAAGGGGATCTATGTCTAGTAAGGTCCTAGGACAAAATGACATGGATCAAGTAAATAAAATTTGGTGAAGTTGCCTAGGACCTTAATGAAATTTGGTTGCCTTGGGCATCTTCACCAAATTTTATTCACTTAATCCATGTCATTTTGTACTAGGACCTTACTACATAGATCCCCTTAAGCCATAATTTAGGATTTCTTAAGGGGTCTTAATATGACATTTCTTAAGGGGATCAAATAAGTTCTCAAAATTTGGTGAAGTTGCCCAAGGAAACCAAAATTAACAATAATAAGATCATGTAATATTATAATATGAATGAGATTTCATGATCTAGGTTGATCAAATTATGGTTTAGGGTGATAGGATGGCTTAAGGGGATCTATGTCTAGTAAGGTCCTAGGACAAAATGCCATGGATCAAGTGAATAAAATTTGGTAAAGTTGCCTCAGACCTTAATGAAATTTTGTTGCCTTGGGCATCTTCACCAAATTTTATTCACTTAAAATCCATGTCATTTTGTACTAGGACCTTACTACATAGATACCCTTAAGCCATCCTATTACCCTAAAACCTAAATCCTAAACTCTAAACTGAAAACCCTATAGCATTCATAAATTGTCCTATATTAATAGTTAATTGTTTTTTTCATTCAAGTAGCATGCCTTAGACATAAATGAGGCTTACATATTTTATCATTTGTATTCAATTAGGCCATTTATATTGAATGGTTTAAGGGTATTTCCTAAACATGTATCTTACATTTTGAAATTACAAATCTAATGCAGGTTCACTTATATCTTAGAGATCACATGCATCGATTCAATAATATTCGTAATCCACCTCCATGCCATCCATCTCCACCACCTTCACCTCCACCTCCACCCACTCCACCTCATAACCCCCCACCTCCAACACCTGAAATTGATGGTGCTCGCTTGCAAGCATGAATCAATGCCAATGTTAAAACCATCCAAGATCAAATCAACATTATTCAAAATGAAGAATGTATCGCACCACCGTGAGGATGTTTGCATCTAGGATACAAACCATTGTTGATGCTATTAGGGCTATGGATGGGATCTTAGATGAGAATCGACAATGGCTAGAGGAGAGGAAAACTTTTGATTCTAAAAAGGAAAACACAAAGAAATAAAGAGATGCAGTGGAGAGCCACAACAGTTTATAAATTAACACAATGATCTTATAGTTATGAATTTATTGAATTCGGTTCGATGGATATTTTGTGTGATGAATTTATAAATTTGATTGGATGGATATTTTTAGTGACGTGAATTTATGATTTTGGTTGGATGGATATTTTTAGTGACATGAATTTATGAATTTGGTGGAATTTATGAACTTAAAATGATGAATTTATAATAGTATGTATTTTATGACTATCTACTAGATCATGATTTCTCATGTTGGAAAAATTTAATATTTATATGTGTTCGACATAAAATGAGATTTTTGTGAATGTTTCAAGCTCATTTTTTAGTATGTACATGTATTAAAATTGCATAGTTCTAGATCTTAAATTTTGAAATTTGTATGTATGTACATAGTTTAGTTGAATGATGTATGCATGCAAATTATGCATCGTATTTTTTATTTTAAATGTATGTACATTTTAAATTTTGAATTTTGTATGCACATGCTCAAGTTCAATAAATGTATACATGTATGCACATCCTATTTAAACAAATTTGCATATGTGTTTCAAATTTAACTATTTCTTGTAATTTTGTAAGTTTGTATATTAATTTTGTATTATTTAATGCAAGTGTACTTATATCTAATATCATGGATCAATTTAACATTAGTGATATCATCAATCCAGCACCTCAACCACCTCCATCTCCCCCTCCACCTCCACCTCCACCTCCACCCCCTCAACCTAATATCCCACCTCCAACACCCATTGCATCTGATGAGGCTCGCTTGTGAGCACGCATAAATGATCAAGTGGCATCCATTCAAAATTAAATCAATGCTATGCAAAATCAAGCATTGATTCCACCACATGTGAGACGTTTTGCATCTATGATGCAAAAATTTGTGGATGCCATTAGGACTATTGATTCTAATCTAGATAGGCATCAACAAGAAAGAGAGCAGATGAGACAATTTTATGTAGCCGGTCTCTCCTATAAACAAATTTTAGACCTTAAAATAACAAAATCCCATCTAGCCCCTTACTTTCTTGACCCTGTTACTTGATAGCCCATTCCTCCCAATAAATCTAGAATATCCATGAGGTGGTGTATACATCCACAGATGAGTGCACATTTTTGGGATCGATGGTATATGGTATTTGATAGTCCACCACATGCTAATTTGGAGGTCCCATTGTATTTTTTGAGGAAACTATACATGTAGAGTTTCTTATGGGTCAAAAGCCCAATTATTTTGATTTTAAATCATTTTACGGTGTTGGTGGTGGCATGCTACAATAGAGGTTAGGGGAAAGGGTTGATCCCAAATGCCCCATGTCTGTGCAACCCCTTGTTGCTCTTGGTTTTTCCATTCCCACACCTATGCATCAACATGTGGTGGTCTCAACATTAGGATCCCTTAGTATGCTCACAGGAGACCTTGATCAGCATGCTCCTACAATAGCAAGTAGGGAGCATAGAGACGACGATGATGGAGTGTTTTATGGAGTTGGTCTAAGTACCACTCCAGGAGTGTCGAGACCACATGTATGTAAGTTATTTTCCATCATTTATGCTATGGACCCGATCAGGCCACACCTAGTTCGAGTGGACATGGAGATTCTAGAGGTTCATCTTGTTGCCTCAGTTCATTTGTATAATTTCCTACAACAGATCATCACCCTGAGGACACTGCGTCACAGGTATAAATATGCATCTACATGTTCATTTTATAAGAATTTTAATGAATGTATATATCAAAGAAAAGTTTGCAATACATTTTAACAATCAAACTATTTGGTGTATAGATGACACTAATGATGGGGTAATCATCTACTCCGTGAGTACATACATCAACACCAGTGCTAGTCGGCAACCCTTATGGGGTATTTTGATTTCAATTTTTTAAATTATATATGAAATGATTTTTAACTTGAGTTTAAAATTTATAATTGAATCATGAACATATGTTTTAAATATTTATATTGGTTTAGGGGATTCAATCAACTTCTATGTTGATTCCACCTGAGGAATTGTTGGGCACTCCTCCACTATTGAGCATCGTAGATCAGGGGCAGGTACATTTATATTGTAATTTTTTAACTTACATTAGTATAGTTACAATTATAAATTTTGAATTCACTATATATCAAATGTGCATGTACACTTGTAAATATTATAAGCATTAAATGTCTACATGTATGTCTAGGTTGATATGACAATGAGAATGGGCATCAGAAAAACATTAGATGTTGAGGCTACTCATGAGGCATCTGAATTTCAAGTTGTTTAAAAACAATCTACACAAAATGTGCAAACTTGAATATATATATTTTAACCTAATTCAAGTATACATGCTTTAAATTTGATCTTGTAGGACTTTGTTAGTGTGACTTTCTGTCATGACTCAGTCATAGTTACACCTCCAGGAGGACATGTAGAGCAAGCTCCATATATCATGGTAATTTAATTTTATTATTATATTTAAAGTCAATTACAAATTATATATTATGAATAACTTTAATTTTAAATTTTAAATTATATATATATATAATATGAGCTAATACATGTTTTAAATTCTTTTTCTTTTATAGCATGAGACAGATCTTGTAGTTGAGCATGTACAAACAGGTCCTGGAGAAATTAAATTGAATTAAATCATTTTTAATTGTAGACTTACATCTAATTTCAACTTTCTTTGTCTTGTTTATGTAGATTGATTCAGAGAATTTAGATATTGGTTCAGGTGCACCAAAGCATCCAGACCCAGATATGATGGTAATTTGATTTTATGATGAATTATAAATTAAATTTTCATTAAATCATTCTTCATCATCTTACATCCGATTTCATCTTTCTCTTGTACAGAGTGTTTTAGGTCATCTACATAGTCTGCATAGTGTGAAGAGGTCTCTTGATTATAGAGACAATACATGACCTAAACATGATTTTATGGGTTATATTTGATTATTTCATGGACTACATATTTGGTTTCTCGTGTACTCTATTGGACTTTATATTTCATGGGTCAAGTACTTTGTTGGACTTTAGTTCATGGGTTGTACTCTGACGGACTTTATTTCATGTGCTTAATATATTGGTTTCATGCACTTAATATGTTGTAAATTATGGACTTTATTATTGTTCAATTTTAATTTATGCATTTTATGTTCATAGTCAAGGCATTAATATAGGACATTAATGTGAAATTAAATATAAATATGAAATTAAAGCTGAAATTAATAAGACATTTTAATATTTGTACTTTACAAATTTAGTGATCCCATACATGATATGTACATTCAATAATTAGCGATAATTAGTCAATGAACTTATTCAATTCACGTCAATCAATAATTAATCAATAAATCATAATTTACAAACAAAAGCAATTTGCTTATATACCACAAAGGATGAAATTTTTAGAAATAAACAATACCATACAAGATTAGAGAACAAAATCATTAATAAATTCTATAAATAGTAGCATCCAACACTAATTTATAAGTTATCAAAACAAATAATAGCATCCAATACTAATTTATAATTTGTCAAAACAAATAATAGCATCCAATACTAATTTATAAGTTGTCAAAACAAATAATAGCATCTAATACTAATTTATAAGCTATCAAAACAAATAATAACATTCAATACTAATTTATAAGTTGTCAAAACAAATAATAGCATCCAACACTAATTTATAGGTTGTCTTAAGGGGATGTCTTAAGGGGTCCTAATACGACATCTTAAAGGGATCAAAGGAGAGTATAATTAAATATAAATAATAGCATCCAACACTAATTTATAAGCTTTCAAAACAAATAATAGAATCCAACACTAATTTATAGGTTGTCTTAAGGGGATGTCTTAAGGGGTCCTAATACAACGTCTTAAGGGGATCAAAGGAGAGTATAATTAAGTATAAATATTTAGTGATATAAACAAGTATTATACTTTAGGGTGATTCATCATAACAAATGATATAATTAAATATGATATTTAGGATATGTGATAATACAACACGTCTTAAGGGGGTGTCTTAAGGGGTCCTAATATGACGTCTTAAGGGGATCAAAGAAGAGTATAATTAAGTATAAATATTAAGTGATATAAACAAGTATTATACTTTAGGGTGAGTCATCATAACAAATGATATAATTAAGTATGATATTTAGGATATGTGCTAATACGACATGTCTTAAGGGGATGTCTTAAACGGTCCTAATATGACGTCTTAAGGGGATCAAAGAAGAGTATAATTAAGTATAAATATTAAGTGATATAAACAAGTATTATAAGTTTTAGGGCGAGTCATCATAACAAATGATATAATTAAGTATAATATTTAGGATATGTGTTAATATGACACGTCTTAAGGGGATGTCTTAAGGGGTCGTAATATAATTTCTTAAGGATATAATTGATTTAAACAATAATTTATGCATGATATTTAATGATTATACAATCAAATATAAAGTTTCAAAGTAGGAAAACATGCACATTTAACAAACAAAATATATAGAATATTGATTTTGATACATAAAAGTACATAGAGTACATAACTATGTATGTACATGTATTTGTAATTTATACAAAATGTTTAATTGTGTAAGTATGTATGTACATATATGTCATCTCAAACTAATGTTTACAAAATTTGGATATGCCATCTCAAGAACATCTCAAACTTGTGCCCAGAATGTAGTAGGTCTTCACGCCACCTAACATCAAAAAGGTACAATAAATATCAATGAAATCATCAAAACATACATATTTTAATTTATATAAAACTATCTATATGTACACAACTCAAGTGCCTGCATTTAAAAGTATTCCACACGTGTGTAGCTTGAATCCAGGCATCCTCTCCTTTTTTTTTTCAAAGTATGAGATCAATGCAATGATGGCTTAAGGATACAAAAAAGGATAATAAATCAATTTTAACTATTAATGTACAAGCAATATCAATATATAATCAAAACATGTATTTAAATATAATGTAACTAATAATTACCTATTTTTATCAAATATTCCATGTTGTCTAGGTTGAATCTACATGGACTAGATACTTTTTGCGATTATGGCTTAAGGATCTATAAAAGGACAATTTAAATCAATTTCAACTAATAACACACTTGACCAATATCAAAACATGTATTTAATCTATTTAAAAGACCCTGTGTTGGAAGTGGATTCACTCTGAGAGGGGGGGTGAATCAGAGTGATATAAATTTTTAACTTTTGACTTTGAAAACACAATGAATTTTTTTACTAATTTAAACCTAAGTAAAATGTGAAGTTGTATATCAATGAAGCTATATACAATAGCCAACTTAAAAATACAAATCTGACTATGTATCAACTCTGTGAGCAAGCAATATTCCTCATATGAATTGAAGCCAAATACCATAGTGAATTCCATTTGTCTGCACATGGAGCATATAACATTAGTACCATCAAAAACTAAACATAATCACAATGCTACAACTCTTAATGTGATATTGAATGCCAAAACCAAGTATGCCAAAACTGAATATGAACAAGAGTGCCAATATCATGATCAAGAATGCCAAGCATTAGTCAATTTGAACTATATGTCATCCTTGTTGTACATGTATGTGGCCAACAAAATCAACAGTGTAAAGCATCATATGAAGATCAAACCACCAAACTAATATGAGCCAATGGCATGTAAAAAAAATAACATTAACACTATAAATCAACTGTATCCAACATATGACTGCATGAATGGGAATCACTGAATATTTATACCAGTTGATGCTTGTAACTCAAATATAGGAGTTCACATCACATTTGCATCTTCATTGCAACTCAAATACAGGATTTCACATCACATTTGCATCTTTAGCCAGATAGAAAGTGTGCACAAGCACAAAAATATATATGCAAATGTATACCTCATCAAGAATTTTCCAAGATGAAGTTTCCAAGTCATATTCCAACCACATTGAAACATGATGTGTGTGCACAAGCACAAAAATATATATGAAAATGTATACCTCATCAAAAAAATTCCAAGATGAAGTTTCCAAGTCATATGCCAACCACATTTTTCAACCTCTTTAAAAAAAAACAATAATTGCATTTTCTCTTTTAATATCTTTACCATTCTTTCTTGTCAGGTATTTAATTAGCCAAGTGCTAACAACCACCACCAATCCTATTGGAAAACATGAAAACCATCATCAAATAAGTTCTCAAAATTTTCTTAAGGGGGTCAAAGACATTCTAAAAATTTGCTTAAGGGGATCAAAAACTTGTAATCAAAATTTGCTTAAGGGGATGTCTTAAGGGGATCATTGTACCTATTGGATTATGATAGCCATCATCATCTTCTCGAGGTGATATTAACTTATGTTTAGTCTTCACACAACGAGCTAACCAATATTTTATTTCCTCTTCATTCCCCTCAAGTGTAACAACAGCATACACGTCCTACAAACAAAATTTGATTTAATAACTTGTGCATATCCATATAAATAATTTAGTATTACAAAATAACTTAATAAAGTGAAATAAAATGAAATAAATTGTATTAAATTACCTTCTTGTACAAGGTATGAAACACGGTCATAGTCTTCAGATGCAAACACTTGATCATTTTCTTCAATAGTTCTTTCATATTGATCGTGTGCTTGTGCAGGTGTCAACGATCTTTGCTCCCACTGTTCAACCCATTCTATATTTTCACATGCTTCCCAATCTCCTAAGATACAAAACTGATAAAAACATGCAAGCTCCCTTGTCCAGATAATCCATGTGCTTGTTGTCAAACTCCTAAATGAATGCCATTTAGTAGATCCACTTATTGTCTCACAGTCAACTCTAGGTACAATGTTCTCTTCTTCAACCAACCAAAAGAATCGATGAACTATAGAGTACTCACTCGAACTAGGTACAGATAATCTTGTATTGCACCAATCCACAATCCCACGTGCATCTTTAAATTTAACTACATACTCAAATTTTAATTGTTCTCTAGCAAGAATTATTTTGACACACGCACTAGCTCCATCATGTTCTCCTTTACCATGCCTAGCTTCAAAAAAACTCCATATATGTTGGACATTAAGTTCCTTGTGAACCCTACTTAACCAATAGAACATTCAAGAATTCTTGAACTACCTCGTACTATTATCTGACCATATGAGGTGTTCTATCATTTGGATTCCTCTTTCTCTTAAATTTCTATAAAATATATTGAAAGAGTATTGAAAAACCTCTGACGAGTGTAACTGGTTGTCACTCAAATAAAAATGATACTCCCTCAAGACTTTTCTATCATCCTTAGTGCTATCATTTGCATGTCTATAAACAATATGGACAAACATAGCTACTTGCACTGAATTATAATACTATGATTGAATTTCCTCTTGCATAGCTATCTAAGTATAATTTTCTGTAAAATCAACCACTGAAAATATAATACCAATTGGAAATGTGTTTCTCCATGCGCGAAATTGGCCATCAAGCCATCGAGCATGTTGAGAGTGCATGACATATTTTGGTACAATCTTATTCTTAAATTCACTCATGAATGCATGTACACTAACTTTTTGTGTAACTAAATCAAAACGCTTTCCTATTTTTCTATCGTATAAAGAATATTCAACATTCTTAATTCTTTTAATATCTACTAATTGTTGTCCAAAATTATTATCAACACTTTCATGCATACAAATTCTTAAGAATGAAAGATTTCCACAGCTAATGCATTGCCCAGAAATACAAGAACTTAAATAAAAAAATTTACCATTAGATCTTTCACAAAATAAACCTAATATAAACTCCCTTATTACTTCAGGTGGCATATTAATATTGTATTCCTGTATAATCATGTTAGTATGCAAGGTACAACGTATATATCGAAAAACATCATAAAAATAACGAAATTGAACATGTGTTTTACAACAACAAGATATTTGTTGCTTATTAATTTTTACATACCATGGTTTACATTTTTCAAAAGACCTTTGACTTATTTTAATATTACCAGGTAACACTAAATCACCACAAAATTTTCTATAAAATTTAGTTTGTGTTGTATCTAATAGGTGTTTTGGGTGAGGATCGTGAACTTTGGACCCCACCCTTAATTTTAAAACATCTCTAGCATTAGATGATACCCTAGTAAATTATCATGCCAATATTTTTCAATCAAAGATTTAATTTCAACATTTAATTTCATATCAGACCTCGGGAGTCAACCATTGAAACTCCTTGGAACATTGTTTGATAGGATCATTTTCTATACTTTCTCTTCTTTTTGCCACTCTTAGCAATGTTTTAGGATGTATTTTTAAAACTTCACTAATATTTCTTACCATTCTTTTATTTAAAATTGCTTTATTAACTATAGCAGTTTTTATAGCTCTTCTTGCTATATTTTAATCTTTAGATTGACTATTTTTCCCAATAGATTGAATGGCACTAGCAACAGTAGACATAGCATGTTTTAATGATTGATCTTTTCTTCTTGGTTTAACAAAAAATCCTAACCTAAGTTTCATTATTTTTCTCATTTTTTGCATTCGCATTAATTGCATCATTAGTTGACATTGAAATGCAAGTTTTTTACGATAAAAATAATCTTTTGTATATTCTATTCGCATGTGTTCTTATTTGCCTCCAAGAAATCTTACCAGGAAGATTATCCAAAACATCACTTTCAATTTTAAAAAAATTATTTCATTAAATTCAACATCACATTCTAGATTTTTCATTTTCATTTTCATTTTCATCAACAAAACGGTTTTCGTTTTCATTTTCAACAAAAGGATCATTCTCATTTTCATTTTGAACAAAATATTTTTCATTTTCATTTTAAACAAAATATTTTTCATTCTCATTTTCATTTTCAACAAAAGATTTTTCATTTTCATTTTCAACAAAAGATTTTTCTTTTTCATTTTCAACAAATTCTATAAAAATTTCATCTCTCAGAATATTATCAATGTCAACATCATTAAGTCCAGCATCTTGTAAAACTTCTACATACGAATTTTCCATTTCACTAAAATGTGGATTTGAAGACATACCTAGATTTGAGCCTATTGAAACATTCTCCATAGCATTGAAAGAGGGATTTGAAGACATACTAGGACTTGTTTGTATAATCATATTATTTTCCAAATTGACTTCTTGCAAATTAGCTTTATCTATAACCATGGTCTCCTCAATGTTTTCATCTTCAATAGTTGTGGAATTGGATGCTCCACCATCATTCATTGATTTAATTCTCATTCTTCTTTCTCTTTGTCTTTGTTTCTCCTTATCTCTCTTTGCTTCAATTTCTTTAGGAGTCAATGTCTTCCTATCTTTCCTCTTATTACGAACTTGTGAACCCATGATTATAAAATTCTCAAGCACAAATGAATGTCAATAGTGAAATTATTCAAAAAATTCAATCCAAATTGTAAGTTGAAGACCTATAAGGACAAAATTCTTCCTCTTGTGTTCCTCAAAACAAGTAGAAAGCTAGCACAATTCCACTTTAAAAACTATTTTCTTGATGCCTCCTTTCAAAAATTGAATCCATATTGCAAGTTGAAGACGTATAAAAATAAAAGTCTTCCTCTTTTGTTCCTCCAAACGAGTAGAAAACTAACACAATTTCACTTCAAAAACTATTTACATGATGCCTCCTTTGAAAAATTCAATCCAAAATGCAAGTTCAACACCTATAAAGACAAAATTTGATGAAAAATAGCCCAATATGTCGCAGTCGGCCATACATGTGAAGTTGCAGACTTCACAATAAACTTTGCCAGTAATTTTTTTTTAAAATGGTTAAAAAGAACATGGATCCTGATTATAAAACAGGTTCTTGTTTAATTAAAAATGGGATTTTGTTTAATTAAAAATGGCATCCTGTTTAATTAAAATCAGGATCATGTTTCCCAATATTAAGTGTGGGAACCATTGACATGGAAACGGGATCCCATTTCCCTATCAATGGTTACCACATTTAATATTATAAAAAGGGATCCTGATTTACAAAACGAGATCCCATTTTGTAAATAGGATACTGATTTACAAAACGGGATCTTGTATCCTATTTTTAAAAATTTGAAATTCCCCTTGCTTTATGGTCAAGTTTTTGGCTTGTATTCTGGTTCGAGAAAAGCATTGGAAATCTGAACCTAGGCCTTCAACCTGGTTTGATCTGCAAGTTGAAGGTCCTAACAATGTCAAAGAAAAATAGTGAGTTTGGACATATGGCTAACAACTTTTTTTTTAGAATTTTTTGATGAAATTAAAACCTGTTATAGATGAGACCGTGCAGATTCTAAATATGTAAAAAAAAATCAATTGGATTATTTTTTCTATTTTTTAAAATTAATTTCTGATGAAACTGGTCCATAAACTTTAAATATCAAGGTTTTTTACTATTTTAATAACTTTTATCAACATAACATTTTCACAAATGGATTGCATGAGAACGTATACTTCAAACAATTCTTTTCAATTTAAAAAAAATCAAAAAATGATAAGTTTCGCTCATCTTATGCATGACGTACATGATGATTTTTCAAAATGACAAATATGGCTAATAAAAATTTAACAAAAAAAATATTCAATAAAAAATTACAAAAAAATATTGAAAATGTGCTTCAATGAGTTACAAATATTTTCCCAACAATATTTAGAAAAATACGATAATTTAGGTCAAAATATGGATGACGTACACGTGCATGGTATGGTAAAAAAAAGTGACTTTTAAATAGTGGTTTTTAGAAACACCTATTGAAACTCAATTTATACCATTTGGGTATTAAAATAAATTATATATTTAGAATCTAGACTCTGAGTCCTACATTTTATGATTAGTGACTTTTTTGAATATTTCATCTCTAAGTGCTTCAAAATTTAAGGTCAAATGTGTCAAACTCTGAAAATCAAGGAAAACACTTCCACTTTTAGGCTAAAAAGTGGATTCAACTTCTTGTCAGCACCCATCACAAGTACATATCCGAGAGTGAAGATTCAGAAGTGCAGGAAGGAAGTACAGACACAAGACTCATATATCAGTTTCTGATTTTCCAGAAAGGGAGAACTGGACCCATTCACCCATGGGAAAATGAGTCCCTGACAGCCTCTTGAAACAAGCTTTATGACAGGTGCACACTTTTTAGACCTTCTCAGATCTACCAAAACTTTGTTGTTTCTCTCTGTTTTATTCTTTGAATTGATTATCTAGGTGTTAGTTTGCATAATTGTGGTGATTTACTATTTTGAGTTTTTCTCCCAAAAGTGTTGTTTAGGTTAATACCCTTGTCCTCAATCATAAGGAAAATAGTAGATTCCCTCATTGAGTTGACTCACCTAAGGTTTGCAGTTCAATTCTTTGTGTGGATCTCATTTCCTAATGAAAATAGGAAGGTAGGTCTATCATAACCCCATTTTCCCCGTTTCAAATTGATTAAAACCTATTTTTCTATATTTCAACATATATAGACACATGCATGCATATATATACATACACGAATATATATATACATGAAAAAGTATTACATCTAACTAGTTATTATCTTACCTAGTTATAAAAAATATCTCCAAGTGAGCTTAAGCATAGTGTATGTAGTGTGATAGGACCAACTAGGTAGGATAATAAATAGTTAGGTAATAACACTTTTAACATGCTTGCTTCCATTCTTTTATTCCTCTTATATTTGTCTTGTAGTTTTTTAAGAAAGGATTTTTACGTTGTTTTTTTGTGTTTGTATAATTATAGGTTTGTATTTCATTTTATGTGGATTTATTTATATCATTTTTTGCAAGTTTGTTATTTAATTGCATGTGCATTCACCATTTTAGTAATGTCGAGAGGAATTCTACAATGGTAGCAAGGGCATTTTGTAGATAGATGTATATAAGATATCTATTTTTATGTGGGTTACTCGGGTTTTTTAGCTTGGTATGAGCCTAAAGAGACCACTTACAAGGATCTCTTACTAATGGATTTATTGTCAAGACCACTATTAGGGGGCCTCTATCCCCAAGGTATTACCACCTTATTCAAACCTATAAGATCAATGATCTAGAAAAGGGTCATAGTTTATAAGCACAACACCTTAGTGAAGGCATACATCCTACAAACATGTTAGCCCAGTGAATACGCATTGCTTGTGAGTTAAACACCCCAATGAGAGTTTGAACCTTGGTGATCATCACAACAATGTTATGACTTGACCACTATACTACACCCTTATTGGCAATGTATATAAGATATCTATAATAGGATTATATATTCTCTTATTTTCCTCTTTATATTTTTTTGTTAACTTTCAAATTAGTTATTTTTTCTTTTATCCTTTGGGAACTTTTGATTTCCATGTCACCTCGTTTTGATCTCCTATTTAGTTAATCATGGTTTACAATCTATCATTTTACATTCTATTTTTTCTCTACATTTTGATGATAGATCATGAAATGTGATCCAAAATATTAATGAAAAAAATATTATGAAATTAAATCTAAAAAAATCAATATCCAACATTATAAATAATAAATAACTTCAAACTAATTATTCTCCAATTTTTTAGGCAAATATTGAAAAAAATATTGATATATAATGCCTAAAGAATGGAGTTCATCCCTAAAGATGTGCATTATAATGTTTAAGATCTAATATTGAGATAGTAGGAGGCTCCTAGATATTCTAAAAACATTTTATTAATGAATGGAAATTAATTTGGGTCTTTGTCTTTGTGTTACCCACCATTCTCACTTGACCATTCTTGATAAACCACGTCGAGTCCCATGGCCGTGGGTTTTGAAAAGATCTTGGATAAAATAATGTGTATTTGTGGTCACTCAGCTAAATTATTTATGGGCACTGACTCTAGCACATGTATCAAAATGTTTATCGTTTGAACTGTGTACAGTTTTTTTTCTTTGTTGTCTCAAATATTGAAAGGTGTATCAAAATGTTTATCGTTTGAATTGTGTACAGTTTTTTTCATTGTTGTCTCAAATATTGAAGGTGTGTCAGTCATGTGAAAAAAGTTTATTGAATGTATTGTAGTTTATAGGAATCCGAATTGTAGTTTATAGAAAACTATCGGATTTCTGCAGTATAAAAAAAATCACAATTAATAAATAATCTATCGATCAGTCCCTTGCTCGCTTCGAAGCGTCACTCAAAATCACAATTAATGATCTATCGATCAGTCCCTTGCTCGCTTGGAAGCGTCACTCGCTTGACTCAGTTGAGAAGACCACTATTCCTTGGTTTGGTTCCTGGCCACTCCATTCTACTGGATCTTCCGGAGGGCTATTCCATTTTGAACCGGTTGGTCCTTTCTCTGGGCTGCTGTGTTCATGGAGGGTGTTCAGGACGGGTGAAATAGGATCCGTACCTAGGATCCAGTCAGTTGTCACATCCGAACCACCTACCTTAATTTGAGAAGGATTTGCCCAAAACTCATGTCGACAAGCGCCTTTTCTTCCAGTCGTTTACTTGGACCCCGGTGACCCAAATGTAACGGGAAGAGGGTATGGAAAGGACTGTGCCGCAGGGGTCAACTGAATAACATGAGATTGAGATAGATGCTTCGGAAACACGGCTAAAAGAATGTTTTCAAAACTTTGAAAGTAGTTGGGTTTCGACTTCCTTCCTTCAAAAACTGGTTGCACATCTATCTTTTATAGAAATTATGTGGTTCTTAATATAATTAATAGTTCTGTATCCAGTAGATGCACAGTTTCTTCTCTGAATACAACGCACAACTCCTCCAGTAGTACAGTAAGCCTTGTTCTGTATAACTACAATGAATTGTAAAGTTATGAAGAAAAGCAGTGCTTTGAAATGCATAGGTCTATTGTTGGTATGGCTTTTGTTTGTAAAGTCTTGTGTGGGTAGTCATTTTACTGTATGGGAAGGGCCAGGGTGTAACAAGGCTGCCCGTTACTATAAATGTGGGTGTTCTAACATAAGCAGCAACTTTCATGGAGGATATGTGTTTGTATACCAAGAACAGACTGGCGACGCTTATAATACTGGTAATTGTGAAGGCCAACCACACACTACCTTTTATGGCAATCTCCTTGACGGCGGCTGCAGCAGTTTTGGCTGGAATAGCTTCTTCATTCAGTGCTGATAATGGCGTTTTCTCTGTCTTTGTTCGCTTCTAGAGTTGAATCAGGTTTTGCGTCGTCTTTATGATTTGTATCTGGCCTGGTGTGTTAAATTCAGGTCAGAATTGCATCAGGATCTGTACATCGTCTGCTAATCTGACAGTATGAATAAACTGAGTGTTTTCTGCAACTTTGGCTGTGTTTATTATCAGAGAAATTGAGCCAGGATTTGTATCTGGTCTAGTTTGTATTGATCTTTATGATTTGCATCTGACCTTGTTTGTTTAATTAAGGATTTGTATCTGGTCTTTTTGTTTGACATGAATTACTCTTAAATCTAGTAAGACTTGTATCTAGCCTTCGTGACTGAGAGGTATCTCTCTGGTTAAATTAGTATTTGCCCTTTATGATTGGGGGATGATTTCTAGGTGAAATTTCTGGAGGATTGATATAATTGAGGTTTTTAAGTTATATTTATTTAAAACGTGATCTATATAATTGAGATACAGATCATTGATGTTGCTGTTATTTTGCTGTTCTGCAGTTGTTCACTGTAAATTTGTTTATCTTAATAAAATAAAATAAAAATCGAGATATAGATCATAGGGTGCAATTGATTCTAGGAAGATCTTGTTAGATATATTAATGATAAATATAATTATATAATCTTAATCATAATCATGCCATCAATTGTCAACATTGAAATTTCACATATGTTCATTTCCAAGCTACTACCTCCATCTCGATACCTAACAACATAATTACTCATACACTCATTAAAATAATTTATTTTACCTTAATCAATTTACTTTATCAAAATTAAATTTATTAAATAATATTTATTATTTAATCTACTGTGTCATGAGAGAGACCTTTATAAATCATTTTTCCACAAGTATTCAAATATTAGGATAAATTTAAATAAATATAATATCCGCAAGTAATTTAATAAAAATATGATTTACACCTCATAGCCAACCTATTAATAAATATAGTTAAGCAATCTATTAACATTAATTAATCAATTTAGTTATCTATTAAATCAAAGCAATTAACCCATCAATCTAACTAGTGGATTAAAATAGATAACTACTTAATTAAATGGTATAACTAACTAATTACTTCCATGCAAGTAGTGAACAACTGCCACCTCTCCACATTTATTCCATCATCGATGAGGGTAAACTCATGATACGAGATAAAATCTTACCCATTCATCTATCTCATTAAAAATCTATAAATTGAGATAAAGTTATTGTTTTTTATCTTAATTGGAGCAATCACTAAAAAATATGCAAAAAATATTCAATCATTGGCTAGAATGCATCTATTTGTCATCAATAGGTATTACACTTTGATTTGAATCATGTGTATTTATGCAATTGTTTTATCTCTATCAGAGATGAGTGTGTACAATTTGGTAAGTTCGATGGGATAAGATTTCTTCATTTGGACAACTTTTTATTTTTAGATTTTTTAAGCATTATCATTTGTATTATAGACCATTGATTTGAGGAATTGATGTAGTTGTTTCCTTCATCAATATTCACGGATGTAAGGTCAAATTGATTAATATATAATGAAAAAAAATTGATGATCTGACAATTTTTTTGCAAATTTTCACCACTCCAATATAGAGTTATTTCTAAATTTGTAGATACAACTTGTGTTTGGTTTATGTTTCATTAACTTACCTATATAGAACGGTCTCTACCTCAGAAATAGTGCTTAAGGTCCATATCCGTACAAGAGGGATCTTTGTATACAATAAATGCTTCAATAATTTTGTGTTACACAATTATTTTGGTATTAAATTAAACATTTTTTACCTTCGATATTACTTGCAATATTGCCTAAGGATATGTGCATAGAATCAATATTTAATTTCATGTTTAGATTATCGTGTATGATGTTCTTGGTTGGATTTTAAAGAACTTCGCATGCTATTTTGCAAATCTTCTTTGGCTTGTACACTAATAATAAAATCAAGATGGCCATATGAGTCTAAATAGACCAACTATGGTCCAATATTCAACTCAAAGAGCATGTGTTTAAAATCCAAAAAAACATTTCCTCCATATGTCATCCACAAAGGAAATTATTTACAAATACAAGGTGGATCATAAGGTGTTTGAGTAAAGATTTTTTGGTGCTTTATATTACCTCTAAGTCTATATTCAAACCTCTCAAATGATCATGTTCAAATCATTTGGAAAATATTATTTTAAGTTTTTATTTTTCTTTGTTGATAATGGATAAGGTTCATACTATAGATAGAAACCATCTCTTGAGTTGTTGAAACAATAATTTGGATTCATCATATAGGTTCGAGCTTAAACAACACATTATAAGCTTTGACTTGTTTAGGTGGCTCACTTGAATTAATATTCACTTCTTTAGTTGGTCTCACTTATTACTTTGATTTCAGATGAACCACCTAAGCAAATCAAAACTTAAAGTATGTTGTTCAGGTCAAAATTGATTATAGATATAAACAAATCAACACAATTTATGTCTTCTAATACACATACATAATCCACTATTTTAGTTCTAAAATTAATTTGATGAATCCCCTTTGAAATCATTATCTAATCAAGGTGTATCTTTACAACTATGCAAGCAAACATGGACTTGGTGTGATCTAAATAAGATATGGGACTTAAAGAGTAGAAAAAACAATTATATTCATAACCTTAGGTTGAGTAAGAGTTTTTTGTGAGTGGCTTGTGTGATAAAATTTACAACTTGTTACTAAATATACAAAATTTATTCATAGCTAAAAGATCATAACTTGCTAATTAATCCCAGCTCCAATCCTAGAAGGCCTTGTTATGTTATGAGAAAGAGACATGACCATAACTCTAGTGTGTACCACATGGCTTGCAAACCCAAACATCAAACCTAGAGTCTGCTAATATAAATCAAATAGTCAATGTTTTAAAAAAAATCAAAGGACTTGAAGCAATTACTAAAATGCCCCTATCATGTATCTTAGAAGGAATATGTTGAATTCCTAACACAAAATCATCCTCTGTAACTACCATGTGTTCAATACAGGAATGTGTTGGATCAGGTGAGAACACAAAACCTTTACAAGTCATCTTTATCAAATGCCAAACCCAATTCTATGACTGAATGAAGAAGAAAATATAAATAGGAATGAATATAATTTTACCTATTTATGCATTTTTAGGGCTTTGCAATTTTGGTTAAACCATGGGGCCTCCCTCATTTGTCCTTTAACTACCTAAAATGATGAATATATTAGTTAGCATTCTACCTTTCCCTTATTAGCATTCATAGATGGTTTTCATTGAATGTTATAATTGAAAGCACATTTGTAAAGATCATTCATTTGTTTATTGTTATTAATTCATTTTGGGTGTACTTTGAAACTATTTTATCATATATTTGATTTTTGGGTTGGTAAAATTAACTTATTTTTTATGTGTTTTGAATGGTGTGTTTTGGTGGTTAGATTCATATAAATAGTACAAATTTTTTACCTTTCTACTATTCATTTTGAATTTCTCATTTCTATACATTTAAAGAGGTCTAAGCAACCTCAAGAGAAAATATGTCATGACAACAATCATATCATGTGCCCAAGTTGTAGGCCCTAAGATATCACATCATGTAGGGCATCCAAGCTTGAGAGGCAAGTCATAATTTCAATTTATTTTGTATTTATATACATTTTTTCAAGGTTTTCTACGTCCATGGACCCATTCAAGGTGTTATTATCCAAATTGGGCACTAGCGACCAAAAGGGGCACCATTGTTTGGGATGGGTGCCAACATTCGATATGGGCACTAGGGTCTAGGGGGCACACTAGCATCTTAGGTGCTAGCATTCACAAATTTTGAGTTGAATTTTTTTTATCTCACTTTATGTCAGTTTGACAATGAAGGGGAACTAATGAGTATGCGTTTCATGTTTGTGCAAGTTTTGTTGGAGATGTAAGAGTATACAAGTGATCACATGTACATGTTATTGTATGATCATGTCCAAACACTTTCACTCTCAAGGTGGGATAGCTGATAGATTTTAGATTATGGTGGTTTTATACCATGCCCAGTATGAAATTTCACGACAAGATGTTGCTGGCACTCATGGAGCGTTAGGATGTGGATACCTCCACTTTTCATCTTCTAATTGGGGATATTACCATCACATTGGAGGATGTCTATAGGATTCTACAATTTCCCATGCGGGGTGAGACTATACAAATGGAGAAGCATCGCAAGACTGAATACATGTTAGCCAACCAGATGGATTATGTGGGTCGTGTGATGCCCAAGCCCACTACCTGGCATGTGTGTGTGTGTGTGTGTGTGGTGGATGATGCATGTTGATGTTGTTATTTTCATTATCCATCACATTGTGATTATGACCACTACGCTCATGGTAGTAGCAAGGCTCACACCTCCATGGGAGCCTCATACACACCATCCAAGCGATGAAGGGTCAATGCACTATCTTCACTTAGGGTGAAGAATGTTGGCCTGGACATCTACCACAACTTAAGGTGTTATGTGCATTATAAAGCATAGAAAAAGATGACTTGCACCCTCCTCTAGGTGTGAGTATTCAAGCATATTGTGTACATGCAGCCTGTGGAGTTCCTGATCAAGCCACAATGGATCCATCCTTGAGCACATGCATACACTTTGAGGAGGCCATGGTAGTTTAATATGATGAGGCCTATAGACATTTTCTAGAGACCAAATGTGGTGTTGCATCCCTAGTAAAATCAAACTCATCATCTAGCGAGGATGTAGTAGGATCAACTCTTTGTTAGTAGCCAAGATCACATTATGATACCCTTCTACTATGACTAAGTTACCTGATAGTTTGGTCGCGTGCAGGGAGTCCTATGACTCAACTAATATATCTTTGATCATAATGCAACATAACCAATCCTGGAGATGTTCCTTGACCTACCACCATCGACATCACATTGAGTGACCTTGATGATGAGGAGACAGACATAGCCCCCATGTCTAGAGTTGATGATGTAGGAGTTAGCATTGCATACATGACCTAGTAGATCACCACTCGTCCTATCCCTATGTTTCCTATGGAATATCCCACCAAAAAACCTATGGTTGTGAGCACATCACGATGAGGAGTTTGAGGAGGGATATGAAAATGAGGGTGATGGTAAGGATGAGGAGGAGCAATCAACACAAAAAACAAGATGACGTCGAGCATAGTGAGAGGAGGATAGTGGTACCATCGAGCAGAGGCCTAGGTAGTATGAGCACTACCTTCCATAATCGGGGTATCAATCATTCATGAGTGTGGGGAGTTGAGTGGAGCTGCCACTATGGTACCCCCAGCACCACATGCAACCCTAGGTGCAGTCAAAGTTACTATACCTATAGATCCCCATTGGCAATTCAACAATCCATATGAGATTATTTATATTTATGTTTTGATTGAGAACACTATATGGGAGGGGTATCAATCATTCATGAGTGTGGGGAGTTGAGTGGAGCTGCAACTATGGTACTCCAAAACCACATGCAACCCTAGGTGTAGTCAAAGTTACTATACCTACATATCCCCATTGGAAATTCACAATCCAGATGAGATGATTTATATTTATGTTTTCATTGAGAACACTAGATGTTGCATTTGATTTTGATTTTGATTTATATATGATGAGATTTCTAACTCAATACTTTTTTTTTATTTTTTTAATTGGCACACAGACATGGCTCAACTTTGTAGGTCAAATTCATAGCAAAGATGGTCCCTAGTGTACATCTTTGATAGACGTTATAGGCCATAGCACATGGAGGTATTTGAGTGTGTGGTGCAATTGAGAGACTCATACAAGGAGGGGTTGGTAGAACTCAATTGAGTGATAGCTAAGAGGGGTCAAGCATTGACCAATCTTCAAGCAGTGAGAGCGGTACCAACACCCACAATCAACCATCCTCATGTGGTGGCCTTACAAGTAGAGGCAAACAAGTTGTGATCCTAGAGAAGTCGATAGTAGCAACAATACACAGATGCATGGTTGGAGGAAACAAAGCTTGAGGGTAAGGTTAGAGGCCTACAAGCACAAAGTGGCTCTAGGAGCTACTCATGACCTACTACCTCACAACAATAGTGTTTTATCTCTCAACCACCACCAGGCCTTGAGGGATCTAGTAGTCATGGACTTAAAAATTGATGAGATTTTGTATATTATTACTGTATTATTATAACACACCATATTTTTTAGAGTGATGATTCTTGTTGTATATCATGTATCATTGTGACACACCACATTTTTTAGAGTGATGATTCTTGTTGTATATCATGTATCATTGTGACACACCACATTTTTTTATTGTGGTGGTTTTAGTTGTATATCATGTATCTTAAAATATGAGTATTATGAGTTTTTGATTGACATATATGTGTTTATGAGATGGTTTAATTTATATGTTATTTTTGATGTAATTGAAACAATGTGATCTATCAAGTTTAATTAAATACAACAAATATTTGATTATATGAGGAAATTGGCATATATGGATTAATTAAATGTAACTATGATTTGATTAATCAACCTACAGAGATTGCTTAATAAATACAAAAATGATTTAATTGGTGCATCATTTGTTGGACTAATCACCAATGTATCTCTTTGGATTCAAGACATGGACTAACCGTCTCTTATGCATCCGCTTATCTCTAGAGTTTGTATTGAGTGTTAATAGGTTGATCTTTTGGCACAATGGTAAACATGTTCCAAAAAATGGCATCAGAGTTGGCTCGCAGGTTTGAATCCCCTCAGGTGACATTGAGGGGGGATTCTTGGACTAATCGCCAACGTCTCCCTTCAGATTTGGGACAAGGACTAATTGCCTCCCTTGGATCCGCTTATCTTTGGCATTTGTATCAAGTTTTAACATGTCGATATTTTCGTGCAATGGTAAACGTGTTCCAACAGTATTGGTCATATGTTATTAAATTAGATGAATCATGTGATCTAATTAAAAGGGTGATCCCACAATACTAGTTTACAATTTTTGGCCAAACTGGACATTGAACTAATTTTTTTTAACTAAATCTTCACTTTCGGGAACCTATAGTGGCTAAACCATGAGGAATTCGAAGATGGTGCAAACTAGTGATTTGTGACATTTTTTCTGTAGATTCTAAAAAAAAATTCAAAAAAAATTGAATCAGATTGCACTTCTTTTTCAATCTCCTTTGAAAACTATTTTTTAATAGTAAACACCATTTTTAGAGATGAGTGCAATGGTATCATGCAAGCACAAGCAACATGCATGTGCTAGGTGTCACAACCTATGTGTGTAGATATCCTAAGATTAGGGCGGTGCCAAATATGAATCATAAAGATAAGGGTACTCTTGGAATAATCTCTTCTCTAATAGTACCAATTTATGCAATATAATGCCATCATATTAATTTAAATCTATAAAATGAGAGTACATGACTTATTAACAAAAGCCTAAAGATTTTTATTATCACTATCAATAAAAAATTGCATGATATAAACTAATAGGTATTAAAATTCTATTGCTACATCTTTATGTTTCTGATAAGGTAAGCAACATTTATAAGGTGTTGTACCCTTCACATGAAAAAGCCCTCAGGGCCAAAAGAAAACAAGAGCCACAGGGGCCTGGCAGGATAGGCCAAAAGGCCACTCATAGAAACAGCTAACAGACAGTTGTCGAACAACAAACAAGGACTAGACAACCCTAGAACCTTAGGGGACTAATTATCTGACTCCCTTAACCCTAGGTCATGAAGAAGTGAGATTTGGGGAGTCCCTTCTTCTTCCTCAACTCAATAGACCAGGAAAGCTCAAATTTGAAGTCCACCAAGCAAGGTGAGAGGAGCAAATCCTCAACAGCCACCACGGGCAAAGATCCACCATGCAACGAGGGAGCGGACAGCGTAGAAGAGGATTCAGGAGCAATCAAAGGACCAATAGAGGCAATCAAAGAGGGATGGATAGGCTCTGCCTAAACAACGATAGCAGTTTGAGGCAACAATGGTTCCACAAAAGGGATGGCCAGAAGAGAAGCCTGGAAAGACTCAGACTCCTTGGAAGCTAAGGAAGGGTCACACTCCATAGAGGAACCATCTGAAGGGGGAGAACCAACCATGAGATGGTTCGCAACAACATCCTTCCAACAAGTAGTAGCGCCCTTGCGGCGAGCAAGAGGACAACCAGAGGCCAAATGACCAGTAGAGAAACACCTCTTGCACCAAAAGGGGAGGCCCTCATAATCCAGCAGCTACGTCCAAGGTATGTCCTCCACCAACAAAACCACATCACCATGGAGAGGTTTGGAGGTGTCCACATTAACTTACATACGAGCCACCATAGTATGCCCTAGATCCTGAGTCGTAGAGTCCACCTCCAGAAAGTCGCCAATGGTGTTGTCGATAGTCTCAAAACAAGAATCCTCCCAAAATTGGATAGGAAGATTCGACAATCGGACCCAAACTGGTCCAATATTAAGTGGCTTCGTAAGAGGATTGAAAGAGTGAGACTAAGGCCTAATGGACAGCGAATGAATGCCCTACATCCACCCCTATCCAACACATAATCCTGCTTAGTAGAAGAAATGAAGGTTTCCAAGAAGAACCCCCTTGCACTGGGATAGAGCTCAATCTTCCCAGAGACACTAGGCTTCCAAGAGCTAGAAACCAACTCATGGAGATCTAGGAGGGAGGGCCACAAGCCATTAAACCTGCAGACCACTCCCTGTTTCAAATAGTGTTAGGATTAGAAAGCATATATCTAACAGTTAAGTGAAAATTTGATCAATAAAATAGAGAAATAAAATACAAAAAATTATAGCAGAAACAAGACAACACAGAGAATTTAACGTGGTTCACCTAATCTAGGCTACATCCACAAAACCGCAGCCATCCAATTATTTTATTATCCAATGTAAAACATATTACAATCTCGCTAATAATTCCCTACTACAACCCCCATCCAAACCACTTATAACAATCCTTTTAGAAGCTTCTAGAATTAGAGTTTTACAAAGTCATTTTTTTTCCTTTTTCGGCGTTTTTTCCTTTTTTGGTGACGACGCAAAAATAAAACAAGAAAAAAAAGTTCTCGGGAGCTGCCGCCCCTAAACCCCCACCCAGGGCCCGGCCCAGCCCTGAACCCCAAGAAGGATACATGAAGAGTGTACAGTATAGCATGATCAGTCGCCACATACCAACAATTTCCCACTTGGAGACTAATCAGGCTCCACACCAAACAATATCTCACTTGGAGACTGATCCTAGATGACAACGCTACACTTATAGCTCCCACTGGAAATAAGCACCTTGGACCCTATTGCCATGTTATACTTGAATTCAACCTTGAAGGCCAATTGAAGCTGAAGAGGAGCTCAGCTTCTCTCGTGTCACTGCCTTCGTAAACATAACCACTGGATTAGCATCTGTATGTATCTTTTCTAGCTTGACCTGTCCATCCTCCAACACTGACCGAATGAAATGATATCTCAACTATATGTGTTTTGTTTTAGAATGCAAGGAAGAATTCTTTACAAGATGTATAGCACTCTGGCTATCCGTAAACAAGTAATTTTCAGCCTATTTTTTTCTCAACTCTTCCATGAAAAGTTTCAACCATAGGGTGATCCCACAATAGTGGTTTACACTTTTTGGCCTAACTGGACACTGATATTTTTTTTTTTTAACACAATCTCCACATTCGGGCACCTATAGCGATTAAACCATAAGGAATTTGAAGATGATGTAAACTAGAGTCTTGTCACATTTTGTCTGTAGATTCTAAAATATTTTTTTCAATTTTTGGAATCAGATTACACTTCTTTTTCCATCTCCCACAAAAATTGGTTTTCAAAAACAGCATTTTTTAAAAGTGACACACATATAGCGCATAACTTTTTTCCATGAAGGATAAAATTCAATTCTTTCAAATTTAGATTTCTAACTCGATATCTAGTGCTTCCACTTGGTTAGATAGTTTTTATTGAATATTTTTTCTTTAATCAAGTTTCAAAGTCAATCAAATGACAATTCAGACCTAAGCGGTATAGCATAACTTTCCTTGTATGTATCGAAATTCTTCTCTATTTTTTTTTGTTGGATCAAGGACTTCAATATCTGGTGCACTCATATTTTTTAAAAAAATTTATAATCTTCTATTTTTCCACTTGTGCGAGAGCGAGATTTTTGTTTTCGATGAAAAACCTATATTTAATAAAACTTAAAAAATAGATAGATAATAAAACCAAAACATACTAAAATTATATTCATTGGATAGCTTGTTCTGAAGGCTACTCGATTCCAAGTTTGGTTTCTAAATATTCCCCCATTTTCATCCCCAACCGGAGCTTGAAAGCGTAAAATTTTAAGTTTTTGTGTGTACAAATTAAAAAATTAGGGAAAAAGGGGGTTCGCTAGAACCAGGGGGGTTCTAGCGAACCCCCAGGGGTTCTAGCGAACCAGGGTTCATTCGAACCCTGGTTCATGCGAACCCCCCCTAATATGCACATTTCCTTTATTTTTTGGGCGGGAAATGTGGGCCCAATAGTTAATGGGTTCGCTCGAACCCTAGTTCGGTCGAACCCCTTTATGGTTCAGTCGAACATGTAGGTTCATGCGAACCCCTAAAACTAATTTTTTTGCCATGGGGTCATTTTTTCTCAAATTTCCTTCCTCTTCAAAAGTGTAAACCACTTATGTGGCTTCACCCCATATCATCTCATTTTCCACCTCTATTGTAGCAAGATACTCTGCCTTCATGGTTAATAAAGCAACCACCTTTTGCAACTAATAAATCCAACTCACTATTGTCCCACGAACTATAAATACATAACATGTGGTACTCCACCTAGTATCTACATTCCCTACCAAATATGAGTCAATATAGCCTTTTAAATCAATGTTAGAGCCCCCAAAACATAAACATTTATTGGTTGTACCTCTCAAGTACTTGAAAATCAATTTTACCAAATTCCAATGCTCAACACCGAGATGACTCTTATACCTATTAAAAACTCCTACAGCATGTGCAATATTTGGTCTTGTGCATACCATGGCGTATAGTAAACTACCTACAGCTAAAGCATATGGTACCTTGGACATTTTTTCTTCCTCTTGTGTCTTTGGACACATATCCTTAGTCAATTTAACATGATTGGGCAAAGGTGTATTGACAGCTTTTGCATTTTTCATATGAAATTTTTGCAACACCTTCTCAACATAATCAGCCTGAGATAAAAACAATTTTCTATTTTCCCTATCTCTTGTAATCTTCATACCAGGGATTTGCTTTGTTGTCCCCAAATCCTTGATAGCAAATTAATTTGCTAACTGTTGTTTTAACTCCCTTATATGATCCATGTTAGACCCCACTACAAGCTTATCATCAACATATAAACATAAGATAATGTAGCTATCATCATCTAACCTTTTAAAATAAACATAATGGTATGAATTACACCAACTATAGCCTTGCTCAGCCATAAAACTATCAAATTTAATATACCATTGTCAAGGTGATTGTTTCAAGCCATATATAGACTTTTCTTCAATCTTCACATAAGTTTCTTCTCACCTTTGACCTCAAATCCTTGTGGTTGTTCTATATATATGTCCTCTTCCAAATCACCATGGAGAAAGGTTGTTTTAACATCAAGTTGTTCTAAATGCAAATCTTCAACTCAACCACAATACTTAAAACAGTACAAATAGAAGTCATTTTAACAACTCAATAAAAGATTTCATCAAAATCAATACCCTTTTTCTATGCAAATCCCTTTATAACTAATCTGGCTTTAAATCTTTTCTTACCTCCATCCTCCTCTTTCAACCTATAAACCCATTTGTTTGGTAAAGTCTTTTTACCTACATGCAACTTGCATAATTCCCAAGTCTGATTTTTCAACAAGGAGTCCATTTCTTCTTCCATTCCATGCTCCCACTGAACCTTGGTATCCACTTGCATAGCTTCATCATAAAATTATGGTTCACCAGTATCAGTTAATAAAATAGAATACAAAGAGGGAGAAAATATTTCTAGAGGTCTACTTATCCTTGAAGATCGTCTAACATTCACTGGAGTTTGTGGTATTTGTTGTTGTTTTTGTGGAGCATGAGGAACCACTAGAATATCGTTGTTTGGTGTATCATCCAACACTACATAATCATTTTCTTTCTTCTCATACTATTGCAACTGATCTTTGTACAACACTTTCTCATTGAATATGACATCCCTGCTTCTCACAATTTTTTTATTTTCAAAATCCCAAAGCCTATAACCAAATTCATCAATGCTATATCCAAAAAATATACATTTATTTGATTTTTCATCAAGCTTGGTTCTATTTTCAGAATCTACATATGCAAATGTTTCACAAACGAAGGTATTGAGAAAAGAATAACTCACTTTCTTACCTATCTATGCTTCCTCTAGAATACCACAACCCAAAATATTAGAGGAACCTCTATTGATTAAATAAATAACAGTGTTTACAGCCTCTACCCACATGTTTAAAGGTAGTCCAGCATGCAATCTCATAGTCTGTGCGCACTCCATTATTGTTTTGTTTATGCACTCAGCCACTCCATTTTCCTATGGAGTCCTTGGAACCATTTTTTTCCTACGAATACCATTAGGGGAACAATAGTCTTCAAAATCTTTGTTGCAATACTCACCACCATTATCAAATTTGAGATATTTTAACTTTTAACCTATCTCATTCTCAACCAAGCTTCTCCATTTCTTAAAAGTTTCAAATATATCAAATTTATGCCTAAGGAAATAAATACATACTTTCCTTGTTGCATCATCAATGAAAGTGACATAGTACCGAGAGCCACCGAGAGAAGATACTTGAGTTGGTCCCCATGCATCTGTATGTATAAGCTCCAATTTCTCATCTTTCTTTTGCTTCCCATCCTTGAGAAAACTCTCTTTTGTTTTACATACACACAACTTTCACAAAAATCCATATTAGCACATTTCAAACGTGGTAAAACATTCTTAGAATGAAATACTTTCATACCTTTTGCACTCATATGCCCAAGTCTATTATGCCACAATGTTGATTTAGAATCCATAGCAACTGTCTGATTTTTTGCCTTCTAAACTACAGCAACTATTCATGAACATTGATTTTTATCTGCAATAGCTAAAGTAGAAGGAACAGTATGACTTGTACAAAGATATAAGGTGCCTACTTTCACACCTTTTGCTACCACTAAGGCACCTTTTGTAACCTTTCAATTTTTATCACTAAATGTAACAACACAACCCTCATCATCTAGTTGCCCTACTGAATTTTTTTTTTTTCAACTTTGGAACGTGCCTTACCTCATGTAGTAGTCAATGACTCCCATTCTGCAACTTAATCTTGATTATTCCCTTTCCAACAATCTAAGAGGGTTTGTTATCTCCCAAATAAACCAGCCCAAAATCCCCTTGGACATAATCAAGAAAATAACTTCTATGGGGTGTAGCATGAAATGAAGCCCCTGAATCTAACACCCCAGAATCATCAGCATTATCAAGGGAAAGAATCAAAGCATCCTCATCAAATTTATTACTTACCACATTTGCCTCTTTATTTCCTTCTTTTTTATCTCCTTTATTTTTCTAAGACCAGTAATCTTTCTTTAAATGACTCGGCTTACCACAATACCAGCAATCCCTCTTGTCTCTAGATTGGGACCTTTTGTCCTTTGATTTTCCTCATGACTTTCCATGACTTCCAGAATTGTTTCCTCTCCTTTGTTCAACCCCTGCTTTCTGCATTCAAAACACTGCCTAATGTGGATGTTCTACTTTAAATTTTCCTACAAATTTCCTTGCTCAAAATAACACCAACAACATCAAATTTTAATGTATTTGAACCAGAAACAGAATTGCTAACAGCCATTACCAAGCTATTCCAACTTTTTGGCAAAGAACACAATCAAAAGAGCCATAACTTCTTCATCAAAGTTTACATTTACAGAAGTTAATTGACTGGTAACCGTATTAAACTCATTTAAATGATCAGCAACTGAACCACCTACCATTTTCATATTAAATAAACACTTCATAAGAAATATCTTATTCGAAGCGGAAGGCTTTTCATATAACTTTTTTAGGGTTTCCATCAACTCTTGAGTTGTCTTTGTTACATTGTAATAGTGAATGCCACCGATTGTGCCAGGCATAAATGAATGGCTCCTAGTGCTTTTTTGTCTAGAAGATTCCATTCCTCATCACTCATTGTTGCCAGTTTCTTGGCTATTCCTTCCAACGACCTCCAAAAATCCTTCTGATAGAGATAATCCTCCATCTACATCTTCCATAACTGATACTTCTTCCCATTGAATCTATCTACCTTCAATTTACCCTCGTCCACCATTGCTCCCACTTAACCATGAGACTCCCACTCAACTGTGAGACCTTCCTATAGAGGATAACTAAAAACAACCTACTCTTATACCACTTATTAGGGTTAGAAAGCAGATATCTAACAGTTAAATGCAAATTTGATCAATAAAATAGAGAAATTAAACACAGAAAATTATAGTAGAAACAAGACAACATAGATAATTTAATGTGGTTCACCCAATATGGGCTACATCCACAAAACCACAGCCATCCAATGATTTTATTATCCAATGTAAAACATATTACAATCTCACTAATAATGCCCTACTACAACCCCCATCCAAACCACTTATAACAAGCCTTTTAGAAGCTTCTAGAATTAGGGTTTTACAATGCCGATTGTTTTTCCTTTTTCGATGATGACGCAAAAAAATAGGAAAAAATATATATCAAGGATTGCCGCCCCCAAACCCCCGCTTAGGGCCTGGCCCAACCCCGGACCTTGGCAAGGATACATGAAGAGTGTATAGTATATTATGATCAATCACCACATACCAACAAATAGTAATCCTCATTTTCAACCACTTCAAGTCCACAGACCACAACAAGGGAAGCACAAGCACAGGGAAAAGTTCTAACCCTACCCAGAGCAAGAAGAGATTGGACACAATCTTTTGAGACTGCATCAGAAAAGGACTTTTGATGGCAACTCGAAGTAGTAGGGAAACCACCAGAAACAAGAACCAAAGGCTGCACCATAGAAATTTTAGGGGCAGAGGGGACCGCACCCAAACTAGCCAACGCAGCTTGCACAGCATCCACATTCACACCTTCCCATTGAACTCTAGCCTGAAGAGAGCCTACAAACTCCCTCTCAGCACCACAACACAAATGATCAACAACAGCTTGTTGCACAGCGACCAGAGGAAACCCATCCACCTTATCACAAAGCTCGTTATTCAGAGGCAACCCATCCCCAGCCAAAGGTATCGACCCACCATCCAAACAGCCATCCACAGCAACCCAACACAGTAAAACTTCCCGTTGGACACCCAGAACGCTCCCGCCTAGCATCATTTTTAGTTTTAATGCTACACCTTTATGTTATCAACCTTATAATATCACATTAATGAGAAATTGAAACAACCACATTCCATTGAGCAATTATTTCTACAATTGAGTCCATACACCAAAATCATTAATTGAATCCATAACATTATTCACATTATTCTAACATGAATCACATAGCATAACCATTGATTGAATCCATGATATGATTCACATTATGATGAGCACACACTTATACTAAGATGGGGCTGAATCAGTATAAGCTAATCTTTTACTTTTTCAAAAACAATAATAATAGTAATATCAATCACACAATATCAACAATTAAGAACATAAGATTTATGATTTACATGGAAACCCTTTGGGGAGAAAACCACAAAGAATAGGACTTCTTAGATCTACTATCCAAATCCAATCACCAAAATAAGATTATTTTACAAGTTTGTAGGCACCAACCCATTGGAGACACTAATCCCTGTCACTGAGCACCAACTTAGTAAGAGACACCAATCTCTTTAATATGAAGCACCAACCTCTCCAATATGAGGCACCAACCTCTAACTCAACAAAGCTTTACCTTCTTCAGAATAAATCTCCTTCATAAGTTGCCTTGAATAATCTCCTAATATTATCTTCTCCTCAAATTTGTTGGTGTTTGTATGATGTATCTTTAATTCTCCATACATAAAATATTTTTGTGATGAATGATGTATCTTTATATCTCCACACTATGAAGATTGCATTGTTGGCTTACTTCTTTTGGACAGGGTATATAAATATGACTTAATCGCCCAAGATTAAAGTGTGAACAATGTACAACGTTCAATGCATAAGAAGAGCATTAATCACTACTCTTCTTATGCATTAAATGTTGTACCTTGTTCACAATTTAATTTTGGGTGATTAAGTCATAATTATAGACCTTATTCAAAGGAACTCAGTCGATAATGTAATATTCATAGTATAAAGGGTTCGCCAAATATACATTAAAACTAAATTTGTAAAGGCGCCAAACTGAGAAAGTTGGTTGGCATAAACTTGTCTTTTATTTATGCCAATACAAAAGGTGGTTGGTTATCATTAATACAAATGAATCAAACTCAATTTCATCGCTTCTTTAGGCATCATAAACTTCTAGTTGTTCTTCATTGTTGTCACTTCACATAAATTGATCTCATGCAAACTTATATATATGACTTCAAACATATAATTGATTGGTGGACTTTGGCCATAGCCGTAATCATTGATTTTATTCTTGAACCAATGATTTTCTCTTTGGCATTAATCGCATTCTTCTTGGACCAATGATGACATCAATGACAACAATCTTGTCCATATGCCTTTGACATCAATGACAATATTGCCAACACATTATACCCACATCACTCACTTAATATACATCACATGTAATGCATCATGCAACTCACCATAACAAAGAAAAGTTGCATAATTTATTATATTGATTTAACTAACAATAATAGAATGCAACGAAGAAGATAAAAAGTTGAAACCATTGCACATAAATTTGGGTCTTACAGAGATTTTGATGTTGTGAGAGATTTTTCACACTATTGATCAAGAAAATGAAGATCTTGGGGTAGCAAAATGAAATATTGATAGAGAAAGATATTACACTATGATCATTCATGCTTGCTTATGAAAAATATGTAGCTTCAAGAGGTGGCGACTTAAGCTATTTTATGATCTATGATGAGAAGAAGCTACAAGATATGCAATACTAATAATAAGTTGGTATCTTGGAAAAATATATACAAATATTGTCAAGGATAAGAGGGAAATTAGATGCCTAAACAATGAATTTAGAGGGGAATTTCAAAATCCTAAAGGTATGCTTCAAAAAAAGTGATGTTGAACATGAGATTCAGTTGTTCCTTGATTTCAATTTTTACCAAAGCATTGCTTTGTATGAGTAATCAAGTACATAAAACAATGAAGTGAAGGAAAACTCCCCAAGAACTCATTGGAAAAATGGTAATAAAGTACTTCTCTATGTAATTCACCTATTATTTTGGTCTCACAAAAGGATTGAACATACAAGATGTATGTCACTAACATGCCCTTGACAAGATGATAACCACTGTCTTGAATTGATTATTTGGCTAATCAATTGTAGCATGCTAGGTATGATAGAAAATTAGATCTCAAATCATAATATCATTAACTCAAGTCAAGGAAGAAGATGCATGGAAGACCAACTTCAAGAAAAAGTAAAAACTCTATGAATGGATGGCACTTCCCTTTGTCCTATGGATTGTAATGGAAACATTTATGAGGGTAATGAATGGCATTCATTACACAATTACACATACCAAGTGATACTTTTATGATTGTAAGTATTGATAACATTTTGGTGTTTGGTTCTGTGTACGAGGAATAAATGCAACATATAAAGCAAGTCCTTTAAACATTTAAAGTTGATTAATTTATTCTAAAATTTAAAAAGGTATAGATTTTCACAAGAATATTTGGTATTGGAACTTATGGAGTAGGTGATGACAAATTGAAGGTAGATCCTAGAAAACTTTATTATTTCTTAGCAAAATATTAATAATGAGCATGAAAGGCTCAAATCTTTAAGGGTGTTTTCCAACAAAAGGGGAAACTCATAGCTTCTATCTCATCTATAGCAACTCATTTTCCCTCTTCGACTTTAAGTAGCAAGACTACCATTTAGGAAAAGCTTCAACAATATTCTTTTGACATTGGAAAAAATTATTGAAGCACCCTTTCTAGTGTTGCCACACTTGAGGATACCTTTTGATATGGAGACGGATAGCTCAAATTATATCATGGGAGCCATATTGGTGAAAGAAAGTAAATGAGCATGTTATCATTTCAAGTTGCTAACAAAAAAAATCAAAGATAACCGACATGCAAGTAGTTAAAAAATGGACACATTGCTTGTTGGGAAAGAAATGATCTCCATTGACCACCAACAATTGCAATATTCCCAAACCCAAAGAAAGTTATGACAAAATCTAGGCATTTGAAATAAATCTTCTTACAATAAATTTCATTTGGGTATAAATTCCAAGAGGTGAGTCACAAATGAAGTGGTGAACAAGTCTTCTAAGCCACCAATTGCTTCAACTCTAGCACCATTATGCAATTGGATCCATTTTCTCCTAATGTGTATCAAGAAGAGTACGAAGACAATGAAGATTTAATTGAGAAATCCAAGCTTTCCAGGAATGATAATGTTATGACACAAGATGGTGTTTGATTTCTACATCAAAGATAGCATTCTATACACATTAGATAAGCTTTGTATTGCAACAGATACAAGTAGAAAAATTATGCTTAGAAAAGGAAAAACTTCAAAATTTCAAGTCATTTTGACATAGGAAAATAAATACTAAACGTGCAAAGTTATGCCTTTTGGCCAAGCATGCAAGATGATATTTCTTAGTAACTTTAAGGTTGCACATTATGTAACACCACAAACTTGCAAGTTGGGATTGTATCATCCATTATCAATCCTTCCAAAGCCACAAGAATGCATCTGCATAGAGTTTAATGGACTACCAAAATCAAAAAGAGGTTATGTAACACTACTTTTCCCCAAATATAAAATTGGATAGATTTAATATATTACAGTTAATTTTATATGGCAGCACATTTATTATTGTTATTATCTAGGTTTTAAATATTGTAAAGTATACCTATAACTTAAATACAAATGAATAAAATCTTTATTTATCAATGTTGACTAACTTAATACTTAAGCACATTAAGATCACCATCATTAATATATAAATTTACATCTACAAATATGAGTATGATTAACAAAAACAAATAACATCATAAAAGAATTTAATTGAATGAGCTTCATCTCATTCATGATTAAAATATTTTTTAATAAGTTCAATACTTATTGGTCCCCATAAGCACACATCGGAGAACATGTGTAAAGACACAAAGTGTGCTTATGCATGATGCAAATGCATCAAAGCCCTAGTTATGAAATCTTCCTAGAGTGAGAATCTCAAATGTACTTTGTACCCTGAGTTGGACACTCTATGTGCCCCCTCCTCTAGCATCCATAGTCTACCAAACCATCTTCTTTTTCCTAAAGTGATTTCCATGTCCCTTTCCAAGTCACAAAAATTCTTTAAATGTCTTAAGGGTTGATTTTTAAAGCATAATACCCTTTCACAAGGTTGCATCTTGTTATTATTTAATAAACATAATTATTCCTATTTTATATGAGTTCTAATAAATATTCTTCAACAATATTTGTTTTAACTCCCTTCAATATTTCCATAACATTTTTTCCACTTTGGAAAAAAAATGAGTAATGCCTTTCTTTCTATTACTAATTATTGGCTTAGCAAGGTGTGCATTCCATTTCTTTGTAAGCAAAATATTGATAGACAAGAGGTTGCTATAAAACTCTGATTATGTATATGTACATTTTATTTTTCCTCGATTTCATTGTAGATGACAAGGATGCAAGGCTCCTTAGCAAATTTTATTTGAGTTTGTTGTACGAGATGAATGCAACCTTGCAAAGGTCTAACACCAACCATTGACAAATTGATCACCAAATAGCAATGGCGAATAGAATATAATCACTACTAGAGTGAGGCAATGATAAGAGCAATCATAAGATATGGGAAGAAACACTACTTTCAACGAAGCAAACCGTTTAAGCAATCAAAATGTCAAATTGAAGATTGGTATGCCTTAATCACTATTTGATATTTTAATGGAGATGTGTTTGTATAAATATTTCATTTCACCTAGGATAGTGTTCATCTTAAGAGTAACATTTTACCTAGTTATTTAATTTACTCTATAATAAGAATGTGTTTCACTTACCTGAGAAGCTAATAATGACGTGCTCACCTTGACTTAAGATACTCAATTGTCACCTCTACCTCATCAATCCTTGATTGATACAAGTTATGTGTCACTTCAATTTAGTTAATACCACCTCTCAACTCACCCCTTGATTGGGAAAAATTGAGTGCTAGAACTCATACCTTCTACATATCTCCTTGACTCATGGATTCAAGAGGTCTACATATTTGTATGTGATTCTTTGTAATTATGCTCCATTATATAGAATATTGAAGCTTGGAACTCCTTGCCAAGATGAGTAAGCAAATTGAAATAAGAGGAGAGATGGTTGAGCTCAATTAATGCCACACATATAGGAGGTGGATGCAACCATACGCACAACAAGTGGCTTACCCTAGGGCCTAGGGAAAATATATTTCAACCTTCATCAATCAATTCAAATCACAAATGTATTTGTTTTCACTAACGATCAACACATATGCTGAAAGCGTAGTGTGCAAGAACACATCACCAAACTAGAAGTTGAACAATTCAATTACTTCTAGCACTGTATGATATGACCATATGTATTTAAATAATAACCATGGGTATTAAATCACATAGCACGTCAAGATAATCCCCAATATACAATTCAAAACCTGGGGTATTTGAAAAACCATGGATTTGAATTATATAAATCAAAAATATATGTTAACATAATGAAAAGAAAGGCACCTTTACCCAATAGCGTTTAAATTGTCTATGTTTTAAAAAGATTGGAATAAAATTTGTATAATGATAGGTGCATTGAGACCTCCATGATAAATTAATATTCACAAAGTTGTACAATCTAAAAACATTCAAATTAAAATCACAAACCACCATAAACAACTAAAAAATCAAAGGCAAAAAAGATACTATCATATTATAAAAATATCATCAATCTCAAGCCAAGGCCATACAAGCTACTCACAGAGAAACCAGTCTCAATAAATTTGAGAAAAACTTAAACCAGCTCACACAAATTACATCGTGAAACCACTCAATATGAGCCCTCCCATATACTCTTTGAGTACAAGGATTTCTAAGGTGTTAGATTTTTTTCCTGTTGATATATCCACTTTTATAGTAATATCGGCTACAATTACACTAAAAATCGCAATCATGATATATATATGCCAACTTCAAAATCGAATGTAAAAGAATTGGGATGTTACCTTAAAACTAACCAATCTTTATACACACATATAAACTACTCTCTAATGCATTAAGAAAGTACTCTGGCCAAAAGACTGTTAGAAGACATCCAACGTCAATTTTATGCATAGAAATGGTATTGAATTCGTAATTTTTTTCCTTTTAAATTTAACAATGGTTTCCATCCAAAAAATAGTGAACAAAACATTAATTGTACGACATTATGATTTTAAGTAGACAAACAATTTATTGCTTTTTATATTAATAAAAGAAAAAGCGATAAGCTTTACTACTTGTCACCGAATTCCAACAAAGTACAATTAATCCATTAAATACTAATGCATAAGCCTATTTATAAAACTTATTTAAAGATAGTAATCTACACGAGCACTAATCAATTTTTTAACATTTAATTACTAGATAGTTTCATTGGCATGATTCGCCAAAGATTACTGCTGCACGGTTCATCGCATCATAGAAAAGCAATACAATATGTGGCCAACAAATTCCACATATGTTTGATACTGCTTAAAATTAAGACCTCCATGTCCTTTGACAGAGCTGAGTATGCCATGGTATTGACAAAATGAAATCATCAATTAAATACATGTTAATAAAGATTCCCGAATGGAAGAACAAAACACCTATATTAAATAAAAACCAACAAAAAGAAAATTAAATGGTGCCCCAGTAACTGGATTCGTTACACTTGTTCATTACACTGAAAAAGTTGATCCAAACCAAATATATCAATATTAGTTCATCAAGACTTTTCAGAAATCTTAATTAAAGTTTCCTCTTTAACACCCCAAAAAATCTCATATACATAGGTCGCATATACCTTACTGCAAAGATAGGAGATAGATATATTTACTGCCTTTTACCGTGCAATTCCTGCAATTGCAGTAAATTGAAATTGCCAACACTGGCATACCTCCTTTTCCAAATTTTCACTTCATTAGAAAAGAGACACCAATGTAAGTTGCTTATGATGATGGAAACAAGCATATTAACTTTCTAATATTATCAGAAGTTAAACATTACAGCTTACTGTTTTCACAATTATTGGGTGCGAGCTCTACTGCTCTCAGCAGCTCTGACTTGATAGAAATATGGATGTTGCTGCACAAAACATCATTCACGTGACTGACTCTTAAGAACATAAAAACAAAATGTAAAAGAGAGCTTGAAATAAAATATAAAAGACAACTAGAATGGACACTATCATGGATGCCATAATTTATGTAACTACAATGCATGATTATCTGTTTAAACGTGATCTTTTTTCTTTAATTGGAAATACACTCATCAAGCAAAAATGAAGGCATACAGAAAGAATTATTTCATCTGTAAGGATTTCACTGCCAATGATTGTGTGATCAAATATTGATACATAAAGGCAAAACAGAAATTAGAGAGAAGAGAGAAGTGAAGCACCAAAATACAAAAGAAACTTGAGTAAGATCACATCATAACATTATAGTACAAAGGCAGATGCCTCGGACCGAAAAAACTCACGATAACATAATAAGCCCAATGTAGGAAACACATTTGAAGAATAAAATAAAATACAGAATGCTTGAAACATAGTCTAAATGCAAAGAAGAAAAGAAACATACCATTGCTTCTCTCGCAGTAAGCCTCTCTTGATGGTCATAACGAAGAAGCTTATCCAGAAAATCAACAGCCTGTGTGTTATAAACATGCTCATTAAGAAAATTTATACCTTACATAGAAGTTTTAAAACAAAGGCCTAGCATTTTGTTACAATATGCCAATCAAAAATCAAAAAATTAAACTTTGTACTGCCAATTAGCATAAGCCATAACCATTTTACTGATATAATGGCAGAAAAATATTCAGATAATCGCATTATTGAAAACAAACCTCTGGAGACACAAGATGCTGGTTGTCAGCATTGATAAATTTTGACCATGGTTTCCTGCTATGTCTGCAGAAAGAGCCCATTCAATATATTATATATAAGCAATAAAGAAATGCATCTGAAGAATCCCTAATATATTTTACATTTAAATGAATATGATTTTGTATATAAACCTGCATAAATTCATTAAAGCTGGGGCCAACTACTCTGATATGGATCATTGGCTATAGCAATCTTTAACATACAGTGCATGGATAAGAAAATAAGACAGATCTAATAGAATATGGATACCTTCCAACAAGGGTATCAAGCTGAGGATCAAGCTCAATGCGATATTTGCTCAGATAAGCATTTAACTCATCTGTGCCAAGTATCTGACAATAAACCCAGAATGTCAAAAAGAATCAAATTTATTTGCATATTTCAAAAATCAGGACAAAAATGATAATTGTTACTTCGATGAAAAACAGACTAATTTGCAAGCAAACACAAACCAAAGAAGAAAATCAAGATTTGGAATAAATGTCATTTTTAGAATAAAGGAGAAGGCATTTGGAAGAAAAAAAAAAAAAAAACTTGTGTCGGAAATGTTTAACCAGAAATAGTTAAAAGTTTGGTTATAGTTGATTTTCCACAAAATGTATTTACGTAGAACATACATGCTTATGACCCAATTAAGCATCCACTTAGAGACAAAACTTTATAAGGAAGAAAAAAAGGAAATTTGTGTCACAAAAGTTTAAGCAAAAATGTTTAAAAGATTGGATATAGCTGATTTTCCATAAAATGCATTTGTGTAGAACATGCATGCATGTAACCCAACTAAGAATCCACTTGGAGACAAAAATTAATGATCCATAACTAGTACTGATCGCACAACCTAATTGTCTCAGCCTGTTTCAAAGAGACACAAGTCAATGATAATATTTTTCCATCGGAATGCCCTATCTTGACACTGGTGATGACATAACCTGAATCTGTCCTTAATTGCCAACCCATGTTTACAACCCAGTCAATGGGAGTTAATTGACATCATGTACCTTATCGACATATTGATGATCATTATATCAATTATTTAAACATTCTAATATAGCCCACAAGTTAAAGCAACACATCTTCAATACATGGGTACATTTAAAATAAAATTGCCAAACTCCTTTTGATTCGTATGCAAAAAAATTCTACAAGGTATTAGTTTTAATGAAATGCTCAAAATGTTCACCAAACGAAAAAAAGGACAGCTTTACAAAAATGATTCTCATTTTCAATTTTTTGGTATAACAATGGTATGCAAATTCACATATCACAATGCATTTTCGATTATATCCAATAGCCATTTTCATTTTAAAGACCATGTGAACTAGTTCAATATTTGGAACATTCATTTTCTTTTTCATGCTAGCAATAATGAGAACTGTTGTCTAATACATCAGTGTTGATTACTTCTTTAGAGAACCTCACCTTCTTATTAGTAATTTGAAAATGTGCCATGTCTTTTTCACCAACTATACTTAACTTAGGACCCCTTCCCATGGATATTCTTCAACATTTTCATGCAGGGAACCAAACTAACACATATCCTACTTGTCACTTGAGCTTCTCTAATGATAAGTTTTCTGTTTCTTATTTTTACCATTATCCAGCTATAACAGCCTTTAAGCCACATAAGCAAATCCTTGTACATTTCTCAATATATGCAGAGCATCATTGAACCATTACTGTCAAATGCTTATTATGTCCTTTTCCATTATCTCTGTTCTATATATAGATGAATAGAACCGTCTAGAAAGAAAACTAAATAGTTGGATGATAGAATTTTGTATCCAGTCGTGTGTTTGCAAATGGCAAAGTCTTTAGCACAATTCTGTTAGTTTGATGCTTGGACATCTGGCTTAATAAACTAAGTTAATAGATTTGAACAATTCAAATTTTCTCTAAAGCCATCCATCAAATCATTTATCAAAACTTGAAGTCACAAAAACCTTAAAGTCCATTCCACTTAGTTCAAAGCTTGTTTCCAATACTGAGCACATTATGCACTCCTCTGATGGCGTTGATGTTGCCTACAAGGGCCAATATCTCATGGTTTAGAATTACCACTGTGCGAGGTCAAAGTTTCTTCACACCAACTCAGACTTATATAAAAATACTATACATCTCAATGATAATAAAGTTGTAAACCTTTTTCATCGGAGGTTGAAACAAAGCAACACAATCAAGGCACTTTTCATCATTCTTGATCACCTCTTCATATATCTCATGAGATTTCAACAGAATGTTGCTTTTCCAACACTCTTTAGGCAATCAGATGCTAAGGTGCACATTTCAGCCATACATGGCATATTATTTCTATTGTAATTTATTTTATAGTAGGTCTTATTGAAACTTGGAATATGATGGATCCCTTTCTCTTCTTTCCAAAGAGTCCAGAAATTTCCATCGTCAATTTTTTATACTCTACAACTAGCAATGTCCTTGCACCTTGAGACTTCTTTGCTCATATAGGAGGACAGCCTGCCTGATCCTTTAATTTTTATACAGTCATGACATATGCCTTAGGTATCAACAGCCTGTGTAAACCTTCAACGCCCTTGTCTGCAACATCAGTACAGAATACTCTGCATGCATGGATTTTTCTTTTCCTTTTTTAAAAATCTTTCTACCTTCTATTTGGTAACAACAGTGGATTTATAATCAGCGGGACTACTGTACCCTTTAGGTAGATAATCTGCTACACTTCTTCTGGATGCTTCCAATCTGCACTCTTATATAGATATCTGTTTGCAAGAAGCCACTTCAGAGAAACAAACTCTCACAGATAGTGTTAGTTTCAACTGAATTCTTACAGATGCCTTGACTACACAAACTTTTTCTATTACAAGCATTTCATATGTATCAGCAGATTTAACGGCAGGACTATTTCTTCTCATATTGACCTTAAGAACCTTTACAACCTTCTCCAACAAGATGTTGCTGTCAATTACAGCATTGCAGCAGCCTAAAACATTGAGATCAGATTTTTGCAGGTCCTTCATCTCTAATTATTCCCTTCAGTTTGCAAAAAGCTGACTGTAGGATAATGAATATTTGTTTCGTGGTAGCACTGACCCATATGCCGCAGATTTCCATATTTTGACACTAACAGTCAGTTTAATCAGTTTTTAAAAATTGTTTGACCTTCAAATTTTTCATCATTCTTTTGCTTCTTTTTTTATCCAAACTCAAAACTATATCCACCCTCTGTTGGTCAATCACAGCTTGTAACTTTATTAGGTAACAGCCATTTCCATAGGAAAGACCTATTAATGCAAAAAAAGTGAATATACTTGGACTGAAGCTCTGTTAAAAACTTTACACAAGCATTAACAAAAACTAACAAGAAATTCACTAAAGAAGCCATGCTCAAATGCCTATCCTGCTTGATGGCTGTATCCATAACCTATTTTACTAAGATGGCCAAATGTATGCAAAAAAAATGAATATACTTGGACTGAAGCTCTGTTAAAAACTTTAAACAAGCATTAACAAAAAAACACAAGAGATTCACTAAAGAAGCCACGCTCAAATGCCTATCCTGCTTGATGGCTGTATGATGTATCCACAACCTATTTTACTAAAATGGCCAAACGCATGCAAAACGAAAGGAATTTCAAACCTAAAATAGCATCTCTATAAAACAGAGAAAAAAATGCCTACAAAGGCACCCTTATGTGTAATTCAATAAAGAAGCCACACTTGAATTCCCATCATGCTCAATGGCTATCTCCAGAACCAATTTTACTAGGATGGCCAAAGGTATGCAAAATGAAAGGAATTTCAACTGAAAATACTAATAGCATTCCTAGAAAACAAAGAAAAAATGCCTAGAAAGACACCCTTATTTGTACTTTCCATCAAATTAATCTAATAGCATTGCATAAGATGATGGGCATAAACCAGAACAGGGAAGCTCAAAATTGACATTTTGAAATAGAGTAATCAATGCAACTCACAATGCATCAAAAGTACCCTAAGAAAGAAGAATGAAAACCTTTCTAATAACCTAATGATAGCTAACAAGTTATTTGAAGCACACCTTTGCAATCTTAACTAATTGGTCATGATTATCATGGCCATAGAAAAATGGCTCCTTCCGAAAGATCTGCACAAGTACGGTGCAAGCATGATAAATTGTCAAAAGAGAAAAACCAAATACTATTCATACAAAGTATATTCCTTGTTTCATCACTTATAAGGATTCACAAAACTAAACTAAAAAATTGTACATCTCGTAACAAAGAGAAATTACATGCATGGGTAATTATAACAGCTTGGCACAAGAATTTTTCCTCACCATCCCAGCAAACATACAACCAAGGCTCCACATATCCAGGGAATAATCATAATCTTGGAGATCAACAAGAAGCTCTGGACCTTTGAAATACCTGATCCACAGTCAACACACAATAGTCAAGATTCTTTTTCCAGGTATAGGAAAACTATTGCAGAAAATAGTCCTACATCTCACTTATTTGATATAAGGATCAAAACCAGCACTCCTTCCAAAGTGATTGATGCCAGAACATGCATGTATGACTCAACAATAAAATAAAAATAAATTAATAAAATACACATCATGATTTTTAAAAAGGGCTAGAAATGACAACAGTATCATGCATACATTAATAAAATATTAAATAACATATACCGACATTTTTGTATTAGACAGCCCATATAACAGTCTGCTAAATGTAAATGCCTGATTACAATATTGCCGGTCCATAGAGGAAATATTAGTCCCCTCAATCCACCTTTAAATTGATTAATTAAAACACATTAAACCTAAGTCACAGGATTCGCCGAATATCAAGCATGAAGTTCGATTTTTGGCGAATTTCAAACATTTCTATTAAATTCGTTAAAATTCGTCTTGGGATTCGTACGGAAAAATATGGCCTGAGTTTAAATCCAAATAATAGCTAACCCCCGTAGTTCCGGAAAATTCAATCAATCAAGCCCGCTTGATCATCGTGATAAGGTAAGATTCAGGTCCGTTGCATTGACAGCATGCTCTGTAGCGCCTTCAAAGCTCAGCACCATTGTCATGAGGAATTTATTTATATCATCGCCATTATCTCCATGATGAAGGAACGAATATGGAGCCTGTGTGTGGCTACACCCATGGTGTCTCACTATCTTTTGTTCTTGATGGAAACGTGCCAGGAAGGGAAGCGCCCACTACTACGCGGCTCTCAGCCAACAGGATGCACAACGGTTGAGCCAGCGGCGGGAGCTTACATCTATTGCTTTGTATATGTATTTTTGGGTCACTCCTCTTTTTCTGGCCCGTCCCTGTGGATTTAACTATAATGACGGAGCTCGAACTATTTATTTCTCGAACCTTTGGAGTACTTGCGTTTCTCGTCATGAAAAACTAAAAAAAAACATATTTAGATTAAATTTAACAAATTTAAAGTATTTAAATTAAATTTAATAAATATATTAAAATTTAACATTTTTAAATTAAATTTAACAAATATATTAAAATTTAATATATGTAAAGTATTTAAATTAAATTTAACATATTTAAATTAAATTTAACAAATATATTAAAATTTAACATATTTAAATTAAGTTAACAAATATACTATATTTAATATAATATTATTTTATTTTAAATTTAACATATTTATATAAGGCAAATTTGATCAATTTTATACTTTTAATTTTTTCCTTGCGAATTTCATCCGAATTTCATTGTTGCGAATTCGAATTCGAATTCGAATCTGTAACCAGCATTTTAATATAAAAAGAAACCAATCGTAAATATTCTTTTGCAGGTATATCAAGAACAGATCCAAGGCTCTCTTATGGGAATACACCAGGTGACCTGAGGCACCATCGATCAACCACATAATCATTGAATTACTTTCAGACACCTTTGTTCAAAGCTGGGGGTAGAGGGTGAATAATTACCACTAAAATCAGAGGAAAGTTATGGGATTAGGAGGAGATTAAGGACCCAGTCTTGGAGAATTTTTACCTCCATAAGGATCTTTCGGAACAGTCCAGATCTTTTTATCCCAGTAAGGATCTTCTGAAACAGTCCAGAATCCAGATCTTTTGCCCCAACAAGAACCTTCTGAAACAGTCCAGATCTTTTAACCCAGTAAGGATCATCTGGAATGGTCTAGATCTCTTATCCTTTCTCAAAGGCTTCCCTGTTCTGTAGATGTTGCCTCTTTAAGATGTACTGTTGCATCCCTCAGAAAATAGATATGTTAAGATAGGCTTCCCAAGAGCACTGGTAAACCAAAGGTAAAGTTAAGATAGGCTCCCAGAAGCACTGGTAAGCCAAATGTTAAGTGTTGACTCCTTGGGTATCTTAGCTAGTGGTTTGAGTTCCAGGGAGATTCAGGCTGTAAGTGAGTGAGCTGTCAATGCTTTGGAGCTGTTAAGGTTGAGACTGAGAATGCTAGTGATATCAAGAATTTGGATAGTTGTCTGGTTGATACTTACAAGAATCCTGGGGGTGATCAAAGATAGGAGTTACTTTTGGGTATCTCAATCCTCACTGCCATGAAGGCTGTAGGAGGAAGCATGGAGGATTTGATTAATAGATGCTTTCATTTCTTTTGATTCAATACCAAAAATTTACAGCTATTGGAAATATAAAACTGCCTTCTTTGATCATCTTTTTATAAAGTATCAATATTAGATTACATTTCTTCTAGAATCTAGATCAAATAAAATAGTAATTTTCTATACTTTGTTTTGGAACAGACCTATCAGATAGAGTTGTTGAGATATCCTTAAATAACCAATAAACTCAGTCCAACATAGGGAGATACAGGTCGTTTGTTAGGGAATTACACCAATATAGATACTTATAAGAATATTTGTTTGGAACATTGGAATTTATAGCCTTCATTTCGTTGAAGCAATGTATCATTCTGGTTTTTATCTACTAAATACTAGATTTTACTTCTTAGAAATCTTATTATAATTAATTACATGAAATTCAGTGTTCAAAATTAATCTGTACATAAGTTTCAGAAGTGGATAGTAATTACATTGTGTTCATAAAGATCAGATGCCATTCTCGTTTTTATCTACTATGACAACAATTTTACTGTTCAAAAATCATACTAATTATATAATGCAGGTTTTTATTTTGTTCCAACTTCAGAATTTTCGTCTTCAGAATTTATCCATATACATGTAATTGTTTCCAACAAAGATAGAAAAAGGAGAACAAGTTTCAATGATACCAAATAGATTATATTGCTGAATTATGTTAATATACTGTGAAATTAACAGATATAATGCAGGTGGTAGAAACCAAGGTATCTGTTAAACTTTTGGTAAGAAGACCACTACATATTTGCTTGCTAAAACTATAACATTGATGCAGTCTACCTTGATGCCACACGAACATTGTACTCCTTTCCTGGATGGTAAAATTCTGCAAGACCCCAATCTATGAGGCGAAGTTTCCGTGATTCATGATCTATCATTACATTATGAGGTTTAACATCACGATGCATAATCCCCTGTGAGTGGCAGTAATCTAAAGCCTGTACATCAAAGGAACTTGTTTTAATAGTCAACAATATACAACACGAAGTATGATATTTTGTGACTGGCATGCATTAACCACCATGTAAAGTGAAGAAACAATACTGGCATTAAAGACTCTGAACTTAAACACAAAAAATCCTGAGCTAATCAACAAATGAAATAAAAAACAAAGACCATATAACACCCAAAATGTCCAAATTAGTCCCATGAGAGAGACTCATAAGTATATCAAGTTAAAAAAGCATATAAAATGTGCCAAAACAGATTTCAACAACTGAATTACAAATTGCAATATGAATTCTGATATTTCTAACAAGCATGCATCAGCTACCATGCAAGGTGAAGATATGGTGCTGCCATTGAAGAGTATAAATTCAAACACAAGTACATCACTAACCACAAGAAAATTTCTTAGAGTAAGCATGCATTAGCTAATAATTAATTATTATTAGTCTAATTTATTCTCATGCACTTAAGCTAAACTTAGGAGTTACTTATTCAGTTAACTACGTGCTTTTCTATGTTAACTGAAGTGAACTATTATTATATCATTCTGGAAGTGAGTTATTATTAGATCATTTTGTCTCATCACATGTGATATTGACACTTGTCCTGATCTAATCCCTTTACCATTTAGGGTTGCTCCTATATAGCACTCAGCCCTCATTGTATTATCTCACTCTTCTTCTCTCGAACTCTCAACCTTTGAGGACTCTTGTTTTCCTTGAAGTTTTTTTGAGGTTCTTTTGTAGTTTTTTCTTGATGAATATTGCATATATTGTTTGCAGGTCTCTTGTGTGGAAGGTGTCTTTGTTAGTTGTTTGATCCTGTGGCTCGTATTTTTCATAATTCTAACAAAAATTCAAAGTTCTTTGTATAGTTATAAGTTATATGGAAGAAAAAAGGAAGGGCATTATATTAACACCCAAAAATGACCAGATTAGCTCTCGAAGGGATGGACTCGAGCATATCAAGTTACAGAAGTGAATTGAGAGTGTGCCAAAGAAAGCATTCAACAACTAAAAATGAAGCATCTAAAAATCAGTGTTCCTTCAACTTTCAAGGATGAGGGTGATGCTGGGACAGAGGCCCGGATTTTGAGTGCAGCAAAACATTTTCTGGTTTTGAGGACAGTGGAGAGTGTTTTCAA